>WION01000034.1:0-325529 GCA_015039365.1 Amanita rubescens
TGTGAGGGTGCTGAAGAAAGAAGCGCTGGAGGCTCAGGTTCCATACTTCGATAGCGTTTTTTGTAATCGCCGACGCTCCCGACGATTCCCCCGTTGTGCCAGAAGCAATCCACGTCGCCGTTATCCACAACTGCAAGAACTTCAATGACGTGAGGAACTGTTCATAATAGCGAAATCTAACCTGTGGATGAACCAGTAAAAGAGTATGGACATCAGGTGTCACAACAGCCTGAAGAACCGTTCATAGCGATATAATAAGCGCATGGAATCTAACCTATGGATGAACCGTTGAAAGAGTAAGGTAGCCTGGCCAATCAGTAAACCAGCAAGACGGTACGCATGTTCAATTGAGAAAGGGCGACCCAAAAGTCTATCCCTTGGGAGCGACGCAAAGTCTAACTCCTGTGGTTTCTGCGTGAGGATGACATAAGAGGAAGGTGAAGAGAGGAGAGAAGCTGTCGAGACGCCGAGTCCAGTGCCAAAAGGGGCGAATCTCTCTTAATCTCTCTTAGGCTCTCTTAGGCTCTCTTTGTCTCTCTTTGTCTCTCTTTGTCTCTCTCCTGACCCGTGATCACGCGCTCTCAACCCATTGAAATTCTATTTTGAGAATGGCCCAAGGTAAGCAGGAAAGTCAGACAAGTCAGACTTTCAACGTAGGCAGCAGCCAGGATAGTATGAACGACGTTGAGATACATGTTGAGTACTCACTCGGGAAGTTTTTGACAAGCCTAGAGTGATCAGGCCGTTTTCAATACCATCGTATCTAATGCGTATCATCTTGCTTGTATCTATTACCTTGCTTTCCATCGCCCGCGTCATGTTATCACGATTGCTTATCTTATCACTCGCGCCAGAATACAATTTATTAACAAAGAAGGAATGCGAATTACGTCAGCTACTGCGAGAGTGGCAGAGTTTGAGCAAGACCGTCATGTAAATGGATAGTATGCACGACTGTCTATTGCGGAAACACAGGTCAAAAGGATTGATTGGTGTGCAGGGCGAGAAACAAGACCTACGGGGGTAAGGTCTGTGGGCCACTTGGTTCGAGGTCATGCCAGTTCAGCGACTTGAGAATGGCAAATGTGCGTCACCTTAC
The DNA here is from genome assembly GCA_015039365.1 of Amanita rubescens. NCBI lineage: Eukaryota > Fungi > Basidiomycota > Agaricomycetes > Agaricales > Amanitaceae > Amanita > Amanita rubescens. The sequence goes on from WION01000034.1 coordinate 1,100, forward strand.
CAGAAATGCCAGAACCACTCCCTCCGCAGAATGGGTGACACGCAATCAAACCCACTTGACGACGCCTGACGGCTACATTATAGCAAAATCCTCAACGCACAAGATCAACGCTAATATGTGCACATTGCGAGAGAGACGGGTGCCGTCACGCGTGACGTGCCTACCAAATTGGGCGAACACGCTGGCCAACGCGAAGAACGTGGGATGGGGGGAGAACAAGACGATATTGTGACCGGCCATATAGAGAAAAATGACAGAGGGACGCGTTGGGGAACTTTCTATCGCGGAAATACTAAATTAAATTGATCGGTTAGCGTGCGAGGCACGAATTGAGAGAAATGGAGCACTTACGGGCCCGGTGATAGAAGGAACGGCACTGGATGCATGTTTCGTGCATAGAAAGTTGAAGGATGCAAGGAATGAAGAAAAAAGTAAGAAGCAAACCATAGAGGAGTCACATGCGCCGAATAAGAGAGAATGTGCCGCCAGCATGGCAACAACGTCAGCGAGAAAGCGAACGACGTGGTATTAAGGCTGGACTTATTGAGAGGAATGCTTCCAAATTCCATTGAGCAACCTTCTATCGTGAAGATACATAACTAAAGGAATCGGTTAGCGTGCGAGACGCAAATTGAGAGAATGAAGCACTTACGGGCCTGGTGATAGAAGGAACAGCACAGGATGCGTATTTCATGCATAAAAAGTTGGAGGATGCGCAAAGATGCTAGAGGCTGATGGCAGAGGAGCCGTATGTGCCGAATAAGAGAGAACCCGCCACCAACGGGCACAACGTCAGCAAGAAAGCGAACGACGCAGTATTAGGACCGGACGTATTGAAGGCAAAGCTTCTGGATCCCATTGAGCAACTTTCTATCGCAGTGATAAAGGATTAGAGCAACCGGTCAGCTTGCGAGACGTAAAACGACGTACTGTCGCTATGGACCGTTCCAGCCTGAGCGTTCTCGGCAAGTTGTCTTGACACTACGGGAAAGCAGCCGATTCAAGGCTGCTGTTTGGGAGACATCCAATTCAGGACGACCGCGAGGGGAGGACTCTATTAAATTGTTGGAAGGTGAATGCTGCCGGAAAAGACCAAATCCTTCACATGAAGATTTCAGGGGCCGATGCTGCGAACGAGACACACCCTAGCTCGGCTTGGATGCAGTCAGGTTCCATACCCCGATAGCGTTTTTGGCAATCGCCGATGCTCCCGACGATTCCCCCGTTGTGCCAGAAGCAATGATCCACATCGTCGGTCATCCACAACTGCAAGAACTTCAATGACGTCAGGAACTGTTCGTAATAGCGAAATCTAACCTGTGGATGAACCAGTAAAAGAGCATGGACATCAGGTGGCATGGAATCTAACCTATGGATGAACCGTTGAAAGAGTAAGGTAGCCTGGCCAATCAGTAACGCATGTTCGATTGGGAAAGGGCGACCCGAAAGTCTATCCCATGGAAGCAACGCAACGTGTGGTTTATGCGTGAGGATGTCATAAGAGGAAGGTGAAGAGAGGAGAGAAACTGTCGAAGACGCCGAGTCCTGCCAATTGAATTTGAAAGGGGCGCGGCGAATCTCTCAAACTCTCTAAGGCTCTCTTAGGCTCTCTTTGGCTCTCTTTGGCTCTCTTTGTCCCTCTCTCTAACTTCTGACTCGGCGTGATCACGCGCTCTCATTACCGATATCCCAAGGCTTGATACCCATTGAAATTCTATTTTAAGAATGGCCCAAGGTATCACTGAGAAATCTAGTCCTCAATAATTAAACTGACAAAATACCACCTTGTAAGAACAATACCCATCAATCTTTAGAAAATCGTTCAAAAACGAATCCGAACGGATAGAGTACAAAATCTTCGTTGGTCCCCATTCTCCACAGGCCGACGTGGGCAACATTGGAGATATTGGGGTCGAAAGTTCAGATACACAGGAAGTTACCGATATCCTAAACTTTCAACGCACAATAGAACGGCCGAAAAACTACGAAAAACACCAGGTTTATTATAAGACTGAAGACGGCTGGAGATATGCAGACAAACGTAGGCATGACAATGGCAAACCCTACACCAGACATCCGGAAATCTCATTGTATTTCTTGGACTGACTTTTCATTCACATGGAGAAACGCTAGAAACTACTCTGCCAACAGCAAGCGCCGAACGTCTAAGCGACTCGATTCAACATCTGGAGGGGGAGATCATGATGCAGTTGAGCCAAGTCACGGTACGAGAATGCCAAGAACCGAACTTGAAAGCATTCTTACCTAGCAACGATAGATGGTGACTCACAAAAAGCGAAAAAACGAGCTCGAACAGACTCGATGACCTTCGATCGCAGCAGTAATATGATCCGCTCCTCTCTGCTAAGAAATAAGTCTCTGAAAATATATTTTAGCTCCCTCATGGATCATGGAAGAATATCATCGGTGGCAGAGTAAGGATATCACCGACGCTGCGCACCCAACGCTGCATGAACAAGGGCGGAAAATCCTGTCGAAGTTAGTGACGGCCCTATCCAGGTCCTCGGAATCGGTCCCTTCATGGCCACATGGGCCAGAATTAAAACATATCATCATTATCCATGCTCAGAGTACCGGACACCTCTCGAAGGGGGACTCGGACAAACCAGACATGTCGCATGTCATAACGGACTTATCTGAGGCGAGAAGAAATGGCAACCATGCGAGTATTGTCAATTTTTTACGCAATGGTCCCGCAAACCACACCCCGATCGAAAAGCTGTTAAAATTGTTTCCCTTGTCTGGAGACAGTTCGGGTGAAAAGGTTCTCCCGATTGGCGCTCTCACCATTCCTGCATCATCCTCTGGCCTAGATAAAGTTAACCTATTACCGAACCTGGTCGAGGACTGTACGGAGTTTGTGTGCGAGAGGAAAACGGAAAAGAAGAAATCAGACCATCCGTGGGCCTGGGCAAGCTGTCTTGTCCCGATAGGAGCCATCACAACCCCCCATACGGATTACTGCGGATCTTCCCAGCTCATCCAGCATATCAATGGACGAAAACTCTGGCTTTGTTGGCCTCCCACCCCGAGCAATCTTGATATCTACGTGCGAGAGCATTTTTCAGGGCTCATTACCTTTTCAACCGAAGACGCCATTGATCGATTAGAAGGGTTGGAGTTGTTGCTGTTGGACGATGAACAAACACGTTTTATCCTGCCCGGAGGGACGATCCACGCAGTACTCACCTTTAGCCAAAGTTGCCATACTGGGCTGAAGCTTTGCCGTATTGGAGATCTTGACGTGGCAAGGAAGATGTACAAGATTGAGTCAGAGAATATGAACGAAGAGTTAGACGATAATATGTTTGAACACCTCCAGGATTACTTCAAGGACGTGAAGAAGGAACTGAAATTGTGGGATGAGCTGCGGAAGAAGAGCAAAAACAAGGAGGTCAATGAAGTGATTCGGCAGTGGATAGGTGTCGTCAAAAACTACTTGAAGGCTCACTCCAAACGGTTGTTCCAGAAAAGACGTACATAGAAATCGGAATTCTTTACATATTAGCTTAGCTTGAGTCGTCACGAATTGAGGTTGTTGACACTATAAGTAGGAATACAAAAAGACAAGACTTAGTGCAACGTTCGAAGAAAAAAGAGAGCTCACACCGCAGCACAAATGATTTATTAATAAAGACGAAGTACAAGAGATGCGTACGCATAACAATTGAACTTGTAAAGCTGCCAAAGCGAAGAACGTTGGCTACAGCGAGGACGACGGAATTTGAGCGAGGCAGGATATGTACATGGATGGCGTTCACAGCATTCTATCGTGGAAAAACAGAGCAAAGCCGATTCAACTGGCATGCAGGACGAGAAAGAGGCGAAATGGTGACTTACGGGGGTAGAACTCAATATAGCAATCAAGACGTACGCGAGTAGACGCTTTTAGGCGGAATCTGATGTCCAATGACATTTTTCAGTGACTTGCAACGCAAAACATGCGTCAGCTTGCCAGAATTGCCAGAACTATGCCGATTTTCTCCTTCCGTGGAACGGGTGACGCGCGATCAAACCCGCCAAACAACACCTGACGATTACGTTCGTAGGCGTACGTTGCGAGAAGAGAGATAACTGCGAGGAAGGTGAGCCTGCAGTTGGATATGTATCTGCCAAATTGGGCGAACACGTTGGCCAACACGAACAGCGTCAGGCTGGAGGGCGAACGTGAGTGTATCGCGACTGACCGTATGGAGCAAAATTTCCAAAGGATGCATTGGGCAACTTTCTATCACGAAAATAGGGGACTAAAGGAATCGGTTAGCTTGCAATATGCAAATTGAGAGAAATGGAACGCCTACAGTCCTGGTGATAGAAGGAACGGCACGGGATGCGTATTTCATGCATAAAAAGTTGGAGGATGCGTTGAAAATAAAGAAAGACGCTCGAAGCCAATCGTAGAGGAGTCGAATGCGCCAAATAAGAGAGAGCCCGCCACCAACGTGCACAACGTCAGCAAGAAAGCAAGAAAGCAAACGATGCAGTATTAGAACCGGACGTATTGAAGGTAAAGCTTCTGAATTCCATTGAGCAACTTTCTATCGCGGTGATAAAGAATTAGAGCGACCGGTCAGCTTGTGAGATGCAAATTTAGTAAAATGGTGTATTCAAGTCACTATGGATCGCCCCAGCCCGGGCCATCTGGGAAGAATGTGCCGGTAACTCTTGACACTACAGGAAAGCAGCAGATTCAAGGCTGGTCTCTAGGGAGGTATCCAATTCAGGACGAAAAGACCGAATCCCTCACATGAAGTCGCTGCTGCGGACAAGACATCTGTCTCAGCTTGGACGCATTCCGGGAGGACCTGCGAGAATGTTGAAGAAAGAGACGCTGGAGACTCAGGTTCCATACCTCGACCGCGTTTTTGGCAGGCGCCAATGCTCCCGACGATTCTTCCGCTATGCTAGCAGCAATCCACGTCGTCGCCATCCACGAGCTTCAACGGCATGAGGAACTGTTCATAAACGATATAGCAGAAGCTCCATTAGATCTAACCTGTGGATGAACGAGAATGGACATTCGGTTGCAGTTCAGGTGTTACATTCCCGTTTTAAAACCAATTCACAACCTGGCTTCCTTCGACAACCTAAGGAACCGATCATAAGCGACACAACAAGGGGTGCATGGAATCTAACCGTTGAATGCACCGTTGAAAGAGTAAGGTAGCCTGGCCAATCAGTAAACCAGCAAGATGGTGCACATGTTCGATTGAGAAAGGGTAACCCGAAAGTCTAGCCCTTGGAAGCGACGCAGCGTCTAACTCCTGTAATTTCTGCACGACGATCTTTAGGACGATATAAGAGGGAGGTGAAGAAAGGAGAGACGCTGAGTCCCTGCGAAATGTGTGACCTGAATCTCTCTTAGGCTCTCTCAGACTCTCTTAGGCTCTCTTTGTCTCTCTTTGTCTCTCTCTCTGTCTCTCTTTGTCTCTCTTTGTCTCTCTCCGCGATGACACTGGGCTGTTACCCATCGCCCTCTATGAGATAGGGAGCTGGCCGAGTGTAGGCTCGAGTAGTTCAAATGGCAGGCATGAATGGCATGAGCAACACAATGCATTGACCCCAAGCTGAAGGAAAATAGAGTAGAATCTTAAACGATCACTTGAACGTATTTGAACAAAGCACATTGGTGATGATAATCATTAATGAATGGTTAGGCTGGAGATAAATCATGACAACCGTTTTTGGGATCAACTTGACAGCTTGAATACGGTGATCAAAAGATGATGATATCAAGGTTTGAAAATGTACGCTAAGAAAGGCTAAGACATTATTACAAGAAAAAGAAACTTGGTAGCCTAGTGTCTGGCAACGTTCTTGGAATGATGGCTGCACGACCAAAATATCGAAAGTAATTGTGGGTGTAGAATCTGGCGAGAGGATATTCGTAATGCAGCAGCTCGTTCTCTGGGGCCTCCGCTGTCGGTGATGGCAGGCGCGCTACATGATGTCGATGATAATTGTCCCATTCAAACATCACCCGACACAAGGCATGGAGGTATGGAAGGCGATCTCGGACATCAGGCGATGCCAGTCCCAGGCGAGCGTTTCTAACTGACACCGTTGCCAGACGACGAGGTTGGTTGGGACGGAAGGAAACACCGTAATACGAGTCCCTCCCGGACCAGAGAATCAAGATCTTGATGTCGACCCTCGAACAGGCGTCAATCAAGAGCACGGCGATCCAATATGAGAAGTTCGAACCGGAACGATAGCTCTGAAATACCCCACATGCTGTTCCTGCGTCTCCTGTACCGTAAACTTCCAGTTAGAGACCTGGTGGAGATTGGATGTGTCGATTCCCAGCGCAGTTGCCTCTGGTGACAAAAAATTGGTTAGGAAATGACGAGATTTCCCTGCCATCGGGTCTGTCGACTGGGCTCATGTCCATGCAATAGAGTACGCCAATCCTAGGTTCGAGAGCAAACGGACTTTAGGGGCATTAGACACCAGACGGTATATGCATAAATCACGGATGGTTGTCGTCGCTGGGGATTGTTGCCAGGAACAGAAAAGTCCCGGTTCTGGGAATGCATACCTTCCCATCATTGTCTGCCAGCTTGGTTGACGAGTAAAGATATTTGGTTTCAGCTGCACTAGTACCTCGAAACTCCATCGCAACTAAGGGTTTGTTTGATAGTTGTTGCGCAGCAGCGAGTTCCGCGATGTATGGGAGGCAAGAACCTAGGGGTTGGTTCATGTGAGCGAGAACAGCTGGCATGGGAGATTGCAGCTTTTTCGCGCATATTTAGCAGTGGTCCGTGGTCAATGATCAAGAAGTCATCAATATCAATCAGATTCAATCACTGTCTAAACACACCACCGCTAAAAAAAACTAGGCTGAAACTGTTTCCGGTAAGCAACATTGCATGAACATGAGCGTAGTGCTCTATAAGGGTGCCCTACTTAGCTAAACGCCACCTTCAACCAGCTCTGCTATGTTTGTGAACATCTTAACCGGCACTTGCCCACCTCCCACCATCTGTTCGTGGCTCAGGCCCCTGCTTTGAATCATCCTGTGTTGAGTAGCCGTTTTCTACCCAACGGAAGAGCCCGCCAGATACATATTGGAACGATGGCATATCGTGTTTCATCATCTTTGATTGTGGTGTTGGAATGAAGGATGACGGAGGATGGTATCAGAATGGTAGCACCAGCAGGGAAGTCAATGACCAGTCCAAAATCCCAAAGGACCAAATGGCCCCCTGTCTGATGATTGAATGAGCCGAGGGGTGTAACAGAACACCAGGAATGAGATAGATTGCCATTATCAGTATGAGGAAACGTGATGCTTTTCTTCCCAACATTATATGAGCGACAGGGGTAGGCACCCATCTGGTCGTCGTACTCTCGTCGAAGTCCTTTTGAGCTCGTTGGGGTGGTCATCATACCTTGTCTTTATTGCTTCTATAGTGGCCCTCATGTGCTCAAAGTTTCGTTCCCCATATAATTGATACCCGCCTAGACAAGGTCAGCATCGTCACCCTATCTGCTAAAAACAGGCGGCCTACAACTGGCGTAATTGCACATCCTTTGGATGCCTTTGTTTGTGGCTAGTTCTTCGAGTGCTACGGTGACTGGCGTCAGAGGAGTGCGTCAGAAACTGAGGCTCCTAAGACCCGGTTGGCTGGTAAATTAAGGCATTTGGTTGAAGGATGCTTACCGGTTGCCCTCCCCCAAAGGATATGCCATGAGGTAGGGAGGGGAATTCGCCTCGACGATGGCTGGCCTCCTTAGCTCGGGGACAGATCACATCAGCTGCCTTGTCCAGGGCAACAAACGCCATCCCCTGGGCCTCTTTCCACCCCTTCACATCTCTAGGCATCCCCAAAAGCACGCCGACGATGTAGCCATTTTTGTCCAGCAAAAGGTGCGTTGAGCTGAGGCATCTGTCAGCAGCAGAAGGATGGATGGATGAAAAAAAGTGCCCACAGCCCATCCCAAGGAAAACGCGTCATTTGGTAGTCATTGATAAGCTCTGTGTAAGAAAAGACGCGCTGGGGCAGTCCGGCAATGCGTTTCCCTATCCATCCTGGTCGGGTGGTCTGGGCTTGGGCATCTGATGGTAGGCTGTAGTCCACCAAGATAACATCCTTTACTGCCTCAAGCCGCCGCTTCTTAGCGACGTGCTTAGGTTCGTTAGCGACATGCTTAGAATCGGTAGAATCCATCTTGTCTTCCTTCTGCTGGGCAATTCGCTTCTTCCTTCGCCGTATGATGGAGCGACGATTACCCCTTCCCTTTCCCCAGGTGCTGACAAAGGGGCAGCATGATTGGCACTGCCGGTGCGTTTGCGTTTTACTGTGGTTGGCTTTTCTTCATCCTCACTATTGCTGTATAGGAGGGCTGACAAAGGGGCACCATGATTGGCACCGCCGGTGCGTTTGCGTTTTGCTCCAGTTGGCCTTTCTTCATCCTCACTGTCGCTGTATAGGGGTGCTGACAAAGGGGCAGCATGCTCACTGCCGGTGCGTTTGTGTTTTGCTCTGATTGGCTTTTCTTCATCCTCACTGTCACTGTATAGGAACTCCACATCAGAGAGCGGCCCTTCAAATAAATCCTCAATTTGTCGAGCCTGGAAATGCTCTGTTATGGAGAAGGTTTTTGACATAATGGATGGCCCCCTGGGTGCAGGGCATATAGATGGCGCTGTACATGGCTTTTAGCATCAGGTTCAATTTAGGATAGGGGTGCAATGAGCGATTCGGAAGGTGGAGACAAGTGAGCGCAAATGTGAGCGCAAATGAGCCTGATTGCTGGTATTTTGACTCAAAGGACTTCGCTCCACCAGCTAGCACAAACTGGGGCATCAGGGTCGACGCCAAGCCATGAGATTGTGCAAGTGGCATTGCTATTCAGTCCCTAGTTCAGAGCAAGGGGCAAAAGGAGCCAAGGGATGCCTGCCCCCGAGACAGGTTGAGACACAATACACCTCTGGAACGACATCACTCCCCCCATTAGCACAAACTGGGGCATCAGGGTCGACGCCAAGCCATGAGCTTGTGCAAGTGAGGTCGCTAGTATTCAATCCGGGGCTCAGAACAAAGGGTATAGGCGGTGCAAAAAGGGCGAATAACCAAAGGTTGAAGCTGAAGACAACTCACGCGATGCCGGTATCCGACAGGCTACTGATGGAGTGAGGCCAGACATCAGGTTTTTTCTTTTTTTGCTGGAAAGGTGCGAGGAGAAGGTTTTCGATAAAACGACGCGTTGGAGAAGACGTGATGCGTGACGCGTGACATGACTGTGTATGATTCTATGAACCGTTGAAAGAGTAAGGTAGCCTGGCCAATCAGTAAGCCAGCAAGATGGTACGCATGTTCGATTGAGAAAGGGCGACCCGAAGTCTAACCCTTGGGAGAGACGCAACGTCTAACTCCTGTAGTTTCTGCGTGAGGATGACATAAGAGGAAGTTGAAGAGAGGCACTCTTTGTGGTCACTCTCCTTCGAAAACTCTCTTAGGCTCTCTTAGGCTCTCTTTGTCTCTCTCTCTAATTTCTGACCCATGATGCATCAAGCGCTCTCTTTTTTTTTTTGGCTACACTTGTATACCGCGTACCTCGCATACCTAAGAGTAGTCACCACTCTAAGGTAGGTCGGAAATGTGGCAGACATCAGGACAGGTAGGTAAGGATTGGATGATTGAATGTAAGTAGGGAGTGTAGCAACAGAGAGCAACTGGACTACTGATACGTGAGAGGGAAATGGAATGAGCGCGGCAAGGGGCTCGGCGGGGGAAGGCCATCGTGCTAGGTTTTCCTAAAAGCGTTTGAGGCAGCAATGAATTCAGCCAGTGCCTCCAGGCCTTTATGCGTGCCGGTGATGATAGAGGTGGGTGGACTCTTGTTGAATGGTGCCAGGCCGAGACGGAGAGCGGGTGAACGTAGCTGTAAGGTGCAATTAGCGAGGGTAAGTGAGAGCATTAAATGGTGCCTAGAATGGGTTGAAGGGGAACGGCGGCATAAGGTGGACCGTTGCTAGATCTTCGCATTTATGGCATTGAGGTGGCTGAAGGTCGCAGAATATTAGCCGTGGATGTTGGGAGAGGCGGGCAGGTGTCACCGAGTCTTTACCGCGTCGACGAACAGCCAGAGAAAGGTTATAATAAAGAATGAAATGGAACAGAGGACGGGTCACATCAACCCTTCGGGGAGGTGCATCAATTCTCGCACCTTGTGCTTCGCAAACTTCGGAGTCGCCATTTCTGCCACTCTGCCTGCAATTCCGTATTCCATAGCGTACATTCCCAAGCTTATGTCGAAAAAATCCGAACAACACCAGTACTTCGCCTTCAATAATCGGAATCCCGAATGGGATTTACTTTATTCAGAGGTGGAGGAAGCGCTAGAGAAGACGCGGGAGGCAGTGAGAGAGAATGCGGAGGAAATAACAATGGTGGTGTGGACTGGGTGATTATGTGGGTCAAATCCCGATTTACGTTGCTTGACAGCGATAACCTTGAGGGGGGCGGCCGATGCGCACGATACCCTGAATGAAAGCCATTGGACGGTTCGAGGCTTCCAAGGCGGCTATTCAATCGCATTTCCCAAGGGGTGCGGATACATGATTTTGATTTGACGAAGAATACAGATGTTGGGATGTTGGGGATGAAAAGCGGCAATACGGATCAAATAGCCAGAGGTAAGGCTGAATTCACGTTAAGCGACCGTCGTCGTTCAGAGTTATGTCGAGCTTACCATCAGTTCTCCGATTCTCAATTCGAGGATGCGTTGAAAATAAAGAAAGATGCTCGAAGCCGATCGTAGTGGAGCCGTATGCTCCGAATAAGAGAGAATCCGCCGCCAACGCGCACAACGTCAGCAAGAAAGCAAACGACGCGGTATTAAGACCGGACATATTGAAGGCAAAGCTTCTGAATTCAATTGAGCAACTTTCTATCGCGGTGATAAAGAAATAGAATTAGAGCGACCGGTCAGCTTGCGAGACGCAAATTTAGTAAAATGACGTGGGCCAGGTGGGCAGAAGGTGCCTCTTGACACTACAGGAAAGCAACAGATTCAAGGCTGGTCTCCGGGAGACATCCAATTCAGGACGAAAAAAACTAAATCCGTCCACGGTTGGAGGTCACGCGTGATGTACCTGCCAAATTGGGCAAACGCGCTGGCCAACACGAACAGCGTCGGCTGGAGGGCAAACGTGAGTGTATTATGACTGACGGTATGGAGCAAAATTGCCAAAGGACGCATTGGGCAACTTTCTATCATGCAAATAGGGAATTAAAAGAATCGGTCAGCGTGCAATATGCAAATTGAGAGAAATGGAACACTTACAGGCCTGGTGATAGAAGGAACGGAATGGGATGCGTATTTCATGCATAAAGAGTTGGGGGATGTGTTGAAAATAAAGAAAGACGCTCGAAGCCGATCGTAGAGGAGTGGAATGCGCCAAATAAGAGAGAACCCGCCACCAACGCTCACAACGTAAGCAAGAAAGAGAACGACGCCGTATTAGAACTGGACGTATTGAAGGTAAAGGTTCTGAATTCCATTGAGCAACTTTCTATCATGGTGATAAAGAATTAGATCGACCAGTCAGCTCGCGAGACGCAGATTTAGTAAAACGACGTACTCCAAGTCACTATGGATCATCCCAGCCCGGGCCAGCTGGGCAGAAGGTGCCAGTAACTCTCAAAAACATGGGAAAGCAGCAGATTCCAGGCAGGTCTCCCGGAGACATCGAATTCAGGATGAAAAGACCAAATCCGTCGCATGAAGTTGCTGCTGCGGACACGTCGCCATCCACGAGCTTCAACGGCGTGAGGAGCTGTTCATAAATGATATAGCAGAAACTCCATTAAATCTAACCTGTGGATGAACCAGTATAATAGAGGATGGACATTCGGTTGCAGTTCAGGCAGTGTTACATTCCCGTATTAAAACCAATTCACAACCTGGCTTCCTTCGACAACCTAAGGAACCGATCATAAGCGACACAACAAAGCCGGGGTACATGGAATCTAACCTATGAATGAACCGTTGAAAGACTTGGAGTAAGGTAGCCTGGCCAATCAGTAAACCAGCAAGATCATGGTGCCCATGTTCGATTGGTAACCTGAAAGTCTAGCCCTTTGGGGAAACGCGACGCACGACGATCTTGGGACGACATAAGAGGCGGTGAAGAGAGGAGAGACGCTGAGTCCCTGCGTGAATCTCTCTCTTTGTCTCCCTTTGTCTCTCTTTGTCTCTCTTTGTCTCTCTGCGATCACGGCACGCTCTCTGTTACCCATCGGAATTTTTGGCCCTCTATGAGATACTTGCACAGAATTTGGGGAGTGGTACCAAATAATTCATCGCAATGAGTATACCAATTGAAGGTAATAGCAGACTATACATAACACTACAAAAACAATCTATTTGAACAAAACAGTACATAGAGGATAACGATAATAATGTCATCACAATTCAAGTTCCATCCTGATACGTCAGCGAGTTGAAAGAGGATATAAGCGACATGCTGGCTTCATTTTGCTGCGCGAAACCATCTACTTTTCGTCCTTTCAAGCCTTCACTAATTACGATACTCGCCTCACTAAGGTGTGATGCGCTTTGTGACCGAGTGTGTGATGAAGATTTCGCAACCACATTGTCAGTCGGAACTAACTCGAGGAGCTCCTTTACTAGAAAGCTCTGGAACAATGCAATCATCTCTTCAACAATTTCATCCGGGAGCCATTTTGGTAGTTCCACTGGATAAACAGTGGCATGACAGCCACGAACGGTGAAATGGTCAAGGACACTAGCCTTCTCCTTCAATATCCGGACGAGTTCTGCACAAACTGGGCAACATAGTTTTGACACCGATAACAGGCTTTTGTCCAGTTTCTATGAAGGCCCAGCAACGGTTAGTCAAGCCATCCATACGAAGGGTGCATAAGGACAACATACAGCAATAATATCGAGGAGTTTATCAGCGTCCCGGCCCTTCTTCTGTATAGCCAGCTCGTAGTACTCAGCCAGTGCTGCGAGCACGGCCTCGCAGTGGACAGCGAAGTCTAGTAGCCCCATCTGTGTGCCTTGAAAGATCTTCCGGAAGAGATGAACAGCATACGCTGATGTACCATGTCCTATACGATTTTCTGTAGAATCTTGAAGTGCGTCTTCAAAGACCTTGTAGACCTGGTCGCAATCAAGTTTTGAATCATTTTTGTCCGCGGCTATTGCGGCAGCGATGACTTCTTTGTACTCATGCCAAGATGGGGCTTGGTACTGTGAGGACCTGACGCCAATGACCGATATCTCAACATGCATACGGTGCATGCTGGCTTCATGTTCCAAAACCCGTTTCGCAAGGAATTGGGATGCAATGCTACGCATCCATATCAAGTACATTGCAATACTTGGGCGTTCTAGAAGCTGCTCAAACCTGGTCAGCGTCGAAACTTCCATACATGAAGCATAGGCATACATCTGCGGCATCGTCTGCGGCATCGTCTGCGGCATCGTCTGCGGCATCGTCTGGGTTTGACTCAAAGACTGTTCAGCATCATAGTCTCATACTAAAATTGGGAGTTTTGCATACCTGTGGTCCTGCGTCACCTCCTGCAACAGCCCATGTGTTCTCTGCTGAGTAGACTCCATACCTCCTGCCAAAACCTTTATATTCCTCTCTGTGATTGTAGTCAGGTACCAGGCCCCCAAAGGACTGGCCTTGGCGCGAGAGGACCTCCATATGGGTCACAAATGACGGTGAGGTCAAAATGTAAATCAAGAGTCGGAGGTACCCTCCGAGCGAACCAAAAATGAGCTGCATGCCGTTTTTCACTTCAGGTGTCTTTTTTTGTTCGGAGAGCCTGTGGAAACCTTGGACAAACCTTCCAGTCATAATGAATGTGGCTATAACAAGTCTGTGAAAATCGATGGCCGTCTCCCGATTGTAGATCCAGATTTTTTCAGAGACTTCACCTATCAAGCGAGTAAAAGGCATTCCGTCGGCAGCCGCTAGCCCCTGGACAATTTCTGCATTGTTTTGAAGGAAGATAGCTAACGGATCACGTTGTGGGGACTCGGGCTCTGATGGTGGATCCAGCTCCTCAAAGTTGGAAAAAGACATCTGCGAAAGCTGACGCTTCTTCTCCAGGTCACTCCAGGCATAATCGTGGATCGCTGAATGGAGATGGCCATCTGCTAAAAAACGGCGGAAAAGAAAGAGAAGGCCTAGCCATTGCCAGGACATGAACCGGCGCCGCAATTTTCTCCAGCATAGGGAAAGGAGGTATTGAAAGAAGTGCTCGGAATATAAGCTCCGGTCGCTGTCACTTGATGTCGAAAATTCATCAAAGTATTTAGAAACAGTTTCCGCATGGTCTGCTAGAGGTCTTGTACCCCTAGTTATTTGGCCATGTAGGTGAGATTTATAACACACGGGCGGCAGATCTACTCACTTGAATAACCAACAAAAAGGATCCTTTTTGATGTCTTTCCAAATGTCAACTCCTCTAGGGATGATGCTAATGTTGTAATTGTTGTGACGTGATGCTTCCTCGGCGGCAAGGACTCTTGGGTTTGCCGTGGTAGCGACATTTATCGGCTTCCGAGTTTTTGGGTCTTGGTTCGGGACCATAATAGGGAAGCCGAGGGCATATTCTTTCCTTTCGTTGTCTACTACTGTGAGCCCCACGTTTCCAACGTCCCGGTAACAAGCGGCAACGATTTCATGATCCTGTACCAGGATAGAGCTCACTGCATCTAACGCCGTAAAATCACCTTCATGGTCTGAGAGCCCGTATCTCTGGGCCGCATCTTCGGCATACGTGTACAAAGATGCATCGCCATTTTTGTTCTTTATTAAAAGTGCGAGTTGCAGTAGCTGGATGAGCATGGTGAAGCGGGGAACCTTAGGGTACGACTGGGATTGGGAGCCTTCCAAGGACTCGGGTGGCATAGCAGAAGTAACAGCTAAAGTAGTGTCGTCCACCGCTGGGAGACTAGCAGCCAGAACGACCATGGATAAGTCTAGGCATGGCGAGTAATGAGTACCGAACACAAAGATGAAGATCACTCTAACTTACTGGCCTGTGAACCAGTTGCAGAATGTTGAGCGTCAAGAGAAACGTCTGGACTTCAATGCGGGTGATTACTAGGGTGAAGTCGGGGGAGTCGGAGTTAGTATAGCCCAACTTGTCCTTGTTGACGATCCGACAGGCGTGGGTGAGACCCGATCAGTTGATCTGAGGGCTCGTAGTAGGCTGGCCGACGTCATCCTGGATGAAGAGGCAACATAGAGTGAGTACAAGTTCAACGAGCGATTGCTTTAACGGCACTCCCCCGAACCTGGCACCACAACTGGGATAGCCCTGCACTGAATTACATATATATTTATATTAATGTGATGACTAACAACGCGGCCCAGGCTTCCGGAACACCATTGCTGACGCCATATGGAAAGGTACATACGGTAGTACGGGAGTCTTCAGAGCGCGCAAGCAACTTGCCCCAACTCATTTTCTCTTCTTAAGTATGCCTTACTGATCCGTATCGATTCTCAGCAGTTTTTACTACGGTACATCCTGTGGAGATTCAAACATTCCCGGGGCCACAAGCCTCTCTCATCAACAGACCATTCTCAGTTGTCATCATCCCCGCTGCTTGGAGAAGCCAGTGAGTCGAGTTTTGGACATCTTAGAGGATTATTGTCTCATTGATCTCCCAAATTTCAGCGTTTTTTTAATGTCATGCCGGCCCTGGCGCCTTTCCTCCGAGTCCGTATTGTTCTTACAAGGTAAGTTTGCAATTCAAATTGAGGACTAGATTTCAGTGATACCTTGGGCCATTCTTAAAATAGAATTTCAATGGGTATATCCAGCGCGTCAGGAGAGAGCCAAAGAGAGCCTAAGAGAGTTTATGAGAGTTGAAGAGAGATTCGCCCCTTTTGGCAGGACTCGGTGTTGCCTCGACAGCTTCTCTCCTATCTTCACCTTCCTCTTACGTCATCCTCACGCAGAAACCACACGTTGCGTTGCTCCCAAGGTTCCCTATCTCAATCGAACAGGGAGGTGAAGAGAGGAGAGACGCTGAGTCCCTGCGAAATGTGGCAAGTTGCAGTGTGACCTGAATCTCTCTTAGGCTCTCTCAGACTCTCTTAGGCTCTCTTTGTCTCTCTTTGTCTCTCTCCGCGATCACAGGCTGAAGTTACTCATCGCCCTTAGGGAGCTGGCCGAGTGTAGGCATGAATGGCATGAGCAACACAATGCATTGACCCCAAGCTGAAGGAAAATAAAGTAGAATCTTAAACGATCACTTGAATGTATTTGAACAAAGCACATGGTGATGATAATCATTAATAAATGGTTAGGCTGGAGATAAATCATGACAACCGTTTTTGGGATCAACTTGACAGCTTGAATACGGTGATCAAAATATGATGATATCAAATGTTCGCTAAGAAAGGCTAAGAGATTATTACAAGAAAAAGAAACTAAGTGTCTGGCAATGTTCTTGGAATGATGGCTGCACGACCAAAATACCGAAAGTAACTCTGGGTGTAGAATCTGGCAAGAGCGTATTCGTAATGTAGCAGCTCGTTCTCTGGGGCCTCTGCTGTCGGTGTTGGCAGGCGCGCTACATGATGTCGATGATAACTGTCCCATTCAAACATCACCCGACGCAAAGCATGGAGGTATGGAAGGCGATCTCGGACATCAGGGGATGCCAGTCCCAGGCGAGCGTTTCTAACAGACACCGTTGCCAGATGACGAGGTTGGTTGGGACGGAAGTAGAAACACCGTAATACGAGTCCCTCCCGGACCAGAGAATCAAGATCTTGATGTCGACCCTCAAACAGGCGTCGATCAAGAGCACGGCGATCCAATATGAGAAGTTCGAACCGGAACGATAGCTCTGAAATACCCCACATGTGTTCCTGCGTCTCCCGCACCGTAAACTCCCTGTTAGAGACCTGGTGGAGATTGGATATGTCGATGCCCAGTGCAGTTGCCTCTGGTGACAACAAATTGGTTAGGAAATGACGAGATTTTCCTGCCATGGTCTGTTGATTGGGCTCATGTCCATGCAATAGAGTACGCCAATCCTGGTTCGAGAGCAAACGGACTTCAGGGGCATTAGACGCCAGACGGTATATGCATAAATCACGGATGGTTGTCCATAATGTAAGGAACCGATTTCGTCGCTGGGGATTGTTTCCAGAACAGAAAAGTCCCGGTTCCGGGAATGCATACTTGCCATCATTTTCTGCTAGCTTGGTCGACGAGTAAAGATATTTTGGGTCACGATCGACAGCGAGCAGGGCACATTGCCACGATTGTAATGCAGGAGGCATGTATGGACTATCAATCGGCTCAAACTTATCCCGGTCTGTTGATGCTTTAGGGCATGGTTTTCCAGAACGGGAATCTGCTGTATATAAGATGCAAAATTAGCTGAATGAATGGAGTAACTTACACGGTTGGTGCTTTATGCGTGAGTCTCGAGTATTTCGCGAGGGTCCAGCTTGCTCGAATTCGTGTGGTTTAATTCCTCTCGGGTTTCCGTCACTAAAGAGGTCCGTATAACGAAGTGATTTTAAGCCGTGCTCGGAGATCGCCCGAAATCGGTTGTAGTTTGAATCGCCCACGTAGATGCGTGGAAAGGGGGGGACATAGTCTTCCAGTTCCAGCTTGTCTTGTGGTTGAATGATAGACGTGATGGAGAGGATATTCTCTTTCACGAAGGACGAGATGGGGCGTATGAACCAATAAGGGATCCCTGCAGCAAAAAGTCTCTCCGCGACATCTGCGTTAAGGACAAAGCAACCGATGACCTTGGCCGTTTCTGTTGCAGGAGCGACGCGACCTTCCATGTAGGGTTCAAAAATCTCTATGTAGTCAAGCAGCGCCCACAGCTCCATCCACAGACGTTGAATCTGCCGAAATTCGAATAAGACCTCTTTACGCGTCATTGCGACTGCCCTCAAACGACTTAAACTACGGCGGAGATTAACGGATAGCAATTTTGTTTCAGGGTAATGGGTGCTATGATCAACTTTAGCTTGGACCGCCCTCTCATGCAACCGTTCGCAGCACTGCTCCATTGCTTGCAACTCGTGATGTGGAAGGAACCCGATCCCAAAGCTCCATCCATGTTGATGGACCGGTTCAAAATCAACCCGGGTGGGATTCCACCACATGATCGAATACTCCGACGCTAGCGCATCTTTTTGGGGAACACAGCACAGGTACGGGGCTGACCGAGAAAATGGCTGAGGCCACTGCGTGTGATCGTCCACACCATAACGGCCGCCTATCCTTGCATATAAATTACAACGACCGGGAGGCGCAAAGATATGCTCTTGGTTGGGAGTGGCGATATAATAATCGGAATAGTGAGGGTGAACAGCTGCAACGCGTCCATCGAACGCCCCGAGAGGCACTAAGATAACATTAAGGTGCTGTGATCGTACGTGCCATAGGTAGCTTACCATCAGTTCTCCGATTCCGCAACAAATCCGTCGCTTGTGTAGGTATAGAAACAGCTGGCGGCATATCTTCGGGTATCGTCAATAAGAATAGCGCCACTGTGATAAGAGACGGATATACATACTGAAGGCGGTGGATCGCAACAATATATCACAAAATGTGATGAGGCGTCGCAGGTCGAAGGGATCCAGGGAACAAGCAACGGAATAAACGGAGTCAAAGGAAAAATCCAGGCGAAGAACCGGAGGTAATTTCCTCAGAATCGGCGTGGACCTCTTGACAAAAGAGCGGGGTCGGCGAAAAGTGATCTTGAGGACGGAAAAGAGAGGAGGGCGAGGAGAGACTGAGGAGCGACGGCCCGCTCGGAAACAAGCACGTGCTCACCGCTCCTCTCTTTGGCTCTCTTTGGCGCTCTTTGGCGCTCTTTGGCTCTCTTTGGCTCTCTTTCGGACCGATACTACATTCAATGAAGTATGGTTTCAAAAATCATCAACATAACACTCATACTAATAAAATTGAAATCGAGGCAGGAAGTTCTGCTGCGCCCACTAGGACGGCTCATCATCGACGACATTTTTACGACCCCGGAGAAGAAGGCCCAAGGGAGTGTAGGTGTACCAGGGACAACCGCCGAAAGTTATATCAACAGGTTACCGACGACGGCCTGAGTCACTAAAACTTAAGTGAGGAAGGTGAAGAGAGGAGAGAAGCATCAGTCCTGCCAAAAGGGGCGAATCTCTTAAACTCTCTCACTATGGGCACAGGAGTGTTTCTGATAAAATATTCCATTTCTCCAGCGAGAATAGTTCGCGAAAAATATTGGAATAATAAGTTTCCAAAACATCCATTTCGTTGACATTTTGCCTGAAACAGAAATTCCCACGGTTTCCACCCAAGCGAAATGTCCGACGAAATGTTGTAATTAGTCAAACGAGCGAGGCACGAGCGCGTTTGATGAAAAACTTCGAAATTTTCTTACACTAGTTCCCCTTACGAAATTTGGTATTTCAGCCTTTCTCCCTCCTGGAAACGTGTCCGCGCCAGTGGTGAGATCTTAAACACTTGAACTCTCTTAGGCTCTCTTTGTCTCTCTTTGTCTCTCTTTGTCTCTCTAATTTCTGGCCCGTGATCACGCTCTCATTGGCCCAATGAGAAATATAGTCCTCAATAATTGAAAACTGACCAATACTCGGAGGAAAGGCGCCAGGGCTGGCATGACATTAAAGTTCGGTGCTAATCTAAGTGACATGTCATACGAAACGCTAATGAATACGAGTCAAAGATACGGCAATAACGACAACCCAATTAACAAATATATACCGTCACGTTGAACCGAGAGGTGCTATGAATTTTGAACTCAAATTGATACTGGGCTAGTCAAGTAGTAGCACAAAGCGCTAATTAAAGACATGCATGTCACGGTTAATCAATCTAAGGGTAATACAATATCTATTCATTCATTTGAACGGGACCCGGCCTTGTTGAGCGCAGGCCGAAATCGAAAGCGGTCTTCCGATCTGTGGATACACGACAAGACCACTGCATTACTGGAAAAGGGGTCATCACGGTTTCTGCTCGCGGAGCCAAGACCGAGATTTGGACCACCAGTCAACTGATGGCGATATACAATCTTCTTATCCACCGCTTCTGTCAATGCCTTAGCCTTGGCAGGCCTGGCCACTACCTGCTTAGCATCAAGGATAGCCATCAGCTGGACCAGTTCAGCGCCAAGGTAGCTTCGGAACTTCAAATTCATCCTTCCGCGGATTTCATCCGAAATCCAGGGAGGCAACACGAGTGGATAAATTTGTGGGTGGGAACCGCGGATAGCAAGTCTTGGAGATGAGTCATCGGTTCCCTTGGTGACCGAGATACTCCTCAACAGCGCGATAAGCTCCCAACAGACCGGGCAGCATGGCTTTGGTACTGCAACCATAGATGAATTTAATTTCTATAAATGGTTTTGATCGTCAATGATCCTTTAATACACTAAGACGACGCACCAATGTTGAAATGTCTTTCGACTCTCTGAAAGCCTCGGAAAGCGCCACAAGTGCAGCTTCACAATGGACGGTCAAGCCCACCGTCAATTTCGGTTTCGACGACTCCCCCTGGCTTTCGTAATCTATAAGCTTCCGAAAGTGGTCAATATAAGCGACCGATCTACGATAGCTTTTCCTCTTTTTTCCAAATTCCTCTAAGAGCCTTGCAACAACGAAGCTAGTATTATATTTTGCAGGGCGGTCTGGGCATGTTTGTAATGCATCATCAATGAGAGACTTGAACTCGCTCCACTGCGGAATAGAGTAATGAACCCGGTCAGTGGTCATGACCGCTATCTCGATCGTCGATTTAGGGAAATGTGCATGCATTTTTGTGCATTTTTGTTCCAAATGCCGCTTCCCAATGAACTGCAGAAGAAAGCCTCTGATCCATCGGACAAGCACCGAAACATCATCTTCATTTGGTCGCAGAGCCTACATGAAACCTCAACATCGCATATGTTTATGACATACGAGACTTCAATACCTCTAAATCCACCTCAGCCTCTTCATCAGAGGGTTCCTCTACATTCGCAATCTCCCCCTCAATGGGTGTGACTGCCGAGCTCCCACCCATAAGCACACTTTTACGAAGCTTCCATTTCGAATCATATGACGACCTATCTTCGAATACAGGAACCAGATTTTTAACACCGCCCTGTGCCATAAACATCATGTAGGTTCTGAATGAGGTGGAGGCTAAAATATTTAGGAGGAGGCGGGTATACAATCCGATCCGACGGAAGGATTGCATCGCTGTATTCCGAGCATTGGCATCCAGCTGCTTCCAATTTCGGTAGTGGGTCTTGAATTGCTCGAGCTCCGCTGTTAGCATGATAAACGTGCCCAAAACAAGCCTGTGAAAATCTTTGGCGGTGTTCTTCGTGAAGAGAGCATGTTGGTCATTCTGGACTGCTCCCATTAAGGAACTGAAAGATGCAGTTTCGAACGCTCTGCCGCGGGCAAGAATCGCGTCCAATACCACGGGGATAAAATCGTGCTTTTTGAGGAACTTGGTTAGGGAATTATCACCGGTGTGTGGTATGTCGAACGATTCCCACTGCGAGTACCCGTTAATTGCATCCGAATTCTCGAGTTTGAGCCAGGTAAGTTCCAAGTGATAGACGAAGCCTAGTCCTGGCCAGGATGTGAAACGCCGGTGTAGTTTCTCCCAACAGAATGATAGAAGGTAGTTAAAGAATTTGCGGCCATAACCCATTTGATTATCGCCTTTTGGATTGCCCTCCAAGTCGGAAGAAGCGGCCTTGAAATCGTTGAGATACGAACAAATTGTCTTCGCGTGTGATCCCAGAGACACTGACTCGCCCCTGGTACTCAAACATAAGATTCGCGGCTCAGAAACGAGAGTAGCGGGTAAATTTACTCGCCGAGCTATTATATCCAGAGGATCGTAGTTATTGGCTTGTGATTCTTTGATCTTTGGCCAAATATCTTCCCCGTCGGTGATGAACCTTAGATTAAGAGGATTCAAGTTTGTTTCAAGAGCGTTGGTCTCCTTGTCTGCGTTAGCCATAACGACGATATGGCACGGCATCATGTATTTCTGCTTGTCAGAATCAAGAACTGGATCGTCAATGCATCCTTCTTTGTGTACATGGGGCATAGCGAGTGGTTCTTCGTCACGATAGCATGCCGCTACAACACCTTCGTTCGGCGTCAAAAGTGCGTTGAAGGCTTCCAATGTAGTGAATTTAGGATCTGACCCAGATATGTGGCTGCTGGAATGTGTCAGACGAAACGCCCACAAAGTTAAATCTTCATCTCGATGTCGTAATGTAACAGTGGCTTGTAGCAGCATAGTGATCATGGAAAACTTGTCCATCTCGACTGCGACTTTAGATAGAGGCCGTTTTTCAGTGGGCGAAATAGCCGGAGGAGTCATAGTGGCAGGGAGTCTCTGTGGGTCCTCGAAGCTACGTGATTAAAAGAAGTCGACGATGCACAAATTGCTGTGACTCACCGATGCAGAGGACCTAATAACTATGAGAGCTGGTGATGGGACGGGACTCGACGGCGTGGGACTTGGATAACACTGTCAACAAATCGCTCACTGTGACTGCCGCGGCTAATGGCGGCCTTTGAAGGTAACTAGGCAGAGGGATATGTGAGGCGGATGAATGGTGAGGTGCGCTTTGTGGTGCAAACTTGAAGCACGTCAATGGTGAACAATTCTCGGCGCACTAAGCGCCGAGGGATGAAAGGAGGAGGCGTCATCGCGTTGTAATGTTCAACATATACAGCTGCCAGTACCTCTTTTCGCTAATAAATTGTTGTCCCGGAGTGCTTGGCAGCAACGCGTTATTGCCCGGGCCATGCGATGGCAGTCGCAGGTAAGTGAAGGTCTCATCTATCCTGAACACACGACGCTGAACACTGTTCCAGGGTGGAACTACGAACACAAATGCATCGTTGCAGCCGCAGGTAAGTGAAGGTCACATCTATCCCGAACACACGACGCTGAACACTGTTCAAAATACGAACGCAAATGCATCGTCGCAGGTATGAAGATGCCACCTGTTATGAGCACCTGGTGTTGAATACTGTTTCAGGATGAAAATCGAGGATAACGAGTCTGATGACTCTGAGAGATGGTTTCATCTGTGTATAGTGTTGAGCAAGTTTCATCCAGGTGCCACAAGCAGACGATGTCAATGCCTATGGATTGGCAGAGCATTTGTCCTTCACTTCATCGGAAAGCGACATTTGGAACTGAAATCCGTGATACATGCCGATACTTCAGTCGAAATATCTGCTCTTACTCCGTTTCCTATCCATGGACCATCATTGATTGTGCTTTGAAGACACAAGCTTCAAACTATACTCTTGACTTCGTGGTCAAGAAGCTCATTGCCGACGTGAGAGAACCAAACAGGAATTATTGTGCAGCGCGCTTTTATATTGACTGTTTCGATACTAGCGTTGATCATCCATTGCGAGTCTTAATGAATATATTTTGATTGTGTTAGCCTTGGCTGTTTTTGGGGCCTCTATTTGCTGTAGGCTCATCCTCTACGCGTACCCGCAACCTGCACAAGTATGCTAAATGCTAAATAGGCTATAGCATGGGCGGCAAGCCAACACACGTCGAGAAATAAAATTTAAGCGAAACTTTATTTAAGCATTCTGCCTCCTATACAAAACCGTGTAACCCTGTATATAGCTACTGTATACTCCAGATGCCAAGGCCTATGTATATATACTGATACCTATACCGTTTAAATTGTCTAAGGCCTTTGACGTATGGCTTATGACTCGGCACACGCGCACTCAAGGATGAGCACTAGCAATTCAGCCAAGGGCTCATCACTTCTGGTGCATCATATTATGCGTGTAGTACATCCCCAATCTCCAATCGCTCATGCTCAACAACCTACTCAATATACCTGTTGAGATTGTCGGCGAGTAACGGAGCACTCCGGACTCCGAGAAGAATGAGTAGAAATCGTGTATAAAGTGCTGTAGCTAATAATAGAACATGTGTGTCCCTCATCTGAGACTCTCGCTCGTCGTGCCTGCGCCCTCGGTTTACGCTACGTCACTACTTACCGCTGCCTAGAATCCTACAACTTCACGGTACCATTCCCCAACCGGTGATCGCAACAACTCCCCCTTCATGACCCTGTGCAAACCTGGAGGCTTTGGGTATTCTAGAACATTGGTACAATCTTTGGTATTACACACAAGGCGGATCAGACTGAAATCCGTCTTCTCCTGGTTTACCTGGGGTTTGGGAATGAAAGACTTAAGAGCCTTACAACCAGTGCACTGAATCGGTAGCGGAAACCCGAAGGGACGGTGTCCAGGATGAGACCAGGTTAAGCGTTCAGCCGAACCAGAGTGGTATAGGACGTAGACATCTGAGTGGCTCCCCAACACCTGGTGGTTGAGGAGCATGCCCGAGACCGGATTTCTCCTGTATATGAACCAGAACAAGTTTGTGTCCATGAGAAAGGCATTGGCAGTGGACGGTTGAAAATCAACCTGCCCAAAAGCCATTAACGAGTGGAAGGGGGAACTGACCAGTCAGCTCCTGCATGGAAATTGAGCGGGATCAAGGCTCACGTGTTCAGAAAAGTCTTGACTTCGTTGAAGGACTGGGTGTGTTTCATGATCCCCCCGCACGCAAGCAGGGTGATGGTATTTTGGTCGGAACCTGGTTTCAAAACCTCGAGAAGCGGGGGAGGGAAGAGCATTGGAAATATCTGTAGACTTTGCGTTAGAGGTGCACAAGATGACGGGCTTTTACTCACCTCAGATACGGGTGCGGCGCCCTGGTTCTCTGGGGCGAAGTGGAGATCGCCTCGGGAAGGGTCCGTGTGGTCAATCAAGAATACGGCAAACCGTTGGAACCTCATTGAATGAATGAGAATTTAAACAAATCAAACACGCATAGAATTACCTAACCAAGTTGCCAGATCGTATCCTTTGGGCGAGCGTACTCACTTCTCGGACATAGTTGTCTACACTATCAGGGGTGGAGAAGTCGAATGAAATGATGATGTGTTGGATGTTTTGACGTAGATACGGGTAAAGGTGTTGATAGACGACCATGGGAGGGAGGCCGTCGCATGGAATCGAAACAAGTTTTATCGTTATCATGAGTAGGGGCTCCGAAGAGCAGACAGGCATGAATTCTCGCTGTGAGTGCATCCCAGTCACGGTTAGGGGAACACCAGCGTCATCCTGCCAAACTCAGATAAGCAGCATGAGAAGATAATGAAGGAAAACTCACAAGGTACGGTTTTAAATTATTCCGAGCGCCATTCGAACGAAATATATGGCAATGTGGACAAGAAAACTGGTTGTTTACCGAAAGCTGAACGTTTGGGACGCACTTGGAACATACGGTTCGAGGACAAGTGTCACAGTCGGTCAAAGCTCCTCCATTTCGGCAGAGCGCACAGAACTGGACCCAACAACATTAGAAATGTGGGTAGCAATGTCAAGGGGGGGTGAACATACGATCGCGGCGGTGCTGGGCTCAGCGCCGAGCTCAATAGCGGATAAGTTCAGGTTCTGGGGTACTGGTGGCGTCGCGGTAGGGGCCTTCGCCTTGCTTGAACCAGCACGCCCAAGCCGTTTTTTGGGAGTAGCGGCCCGGGTGCTTCCAGATATAGAGGCAATTTGTTTTCGGGGAGCATCTTCACCCGTGCATTTACGTCCGGTATTCTTTGTCCGGGCCATGGGAGGAGATGGAGAGAGCTGACAGTCGTTGTCAGCACGTAGCAATAATAATTTTGCTGCCCACATCACGTGACAGGGATGTTCAACAATTTAATCACGCTGACTCCGCGTTTATTCTTCTTCTCCAGTCGCAACGTTCAATTGAGCGTGCGCATTCGCATGTTACATCGACGGCTGCCATCTTCGGTGCCGTGATGGTTCAAGTCCACTTTGATGGGCTTGTTTTGACTGCAAGTGCTGCCTTTGAATCTGACGCGTTTATTATTCTTCACCAGTCCCAACGTTCAGGCGTGCGCATTCGTATGTTACATCGACGGCTGCCATCTTCGGTGCCGTGATGGTGCAAGTCCACTTTGATGGGCTTGTTTTGACTGCAAGTGCTGCTTTTGGATCTGACGCGTTTATTATTCTTCCCCAGTCTCAACGTTCAAGCGTGCGCATTCGTATGTTACATCGACGGCTGCCATCTTCGGTACCGTGATGGTGCAAGTCCACTTTGATGGGCTTGTTTTGACTGCAAGTGCTGCTTTTGGATCTGACGCATTTATTATTCTTCCCCAGTCCCAACGTTCAAGCGTGCGCATTCGTATGTTACATCGACGGCTGCCATCTTCGGTGCCGTGATGGTGCAAGTCCACTTTGATGGGCTTGTTTTGACTGCAAGTGCTGCTTTTGGATCTGACGCGTTTATTATTCTTCCCCAGTCCCAACGTTCAAGCGTGCGCATTTGTACGTTACATCGACGGCTGCCATCTTGTACTGCCTTTGGATCTGACGCGTTTATTATTCTTCCCCCGTCCCAACGTTCAAGCGTGCGCATTCGTATGTTACATCGACGGCTGCCATCTTCGGTACCGTGATGGTGCAAGTCCACTTTGATGGGCTTGTTTTGACTGCAAGTACTGCCTTTGGATCTGACGCGTTTATTATTCTTCCCCAGTCCCAACGTTCAAGCGTGCGCATTCGTATGTTACATCGACGGCTGCCATCTTCGGTGCCGTGATGGTGCAAGTCCACTTTGATGGGCTTGTTTTGACTGCAAGTGCTGCCTTTGGATCTGACGCGTTTATTATTCTTCCCCAGTCCCAACGTTCGAGCGTGCGCATTCATATGTTACATCGACGGCTGCCATCTTCGGTGCCGTGATGGTGCAAGTCCACTTTGATGGGCTTGTTTTAACCGCAAGTACTGCCTTTGGATCTGACGCTTTTATTATTCTTCCCAAGTCCCAACGTGCACACTGCCAGTGAGCCTGAGCGGTACCCATGTCACATGACAGGGATTGTTCAACAATTTAATTATGCGCTGTGACTCCGAGTCTGCGTTTATCTTTCGCAACGTTCAAGCGTGCGCATTCGTATGTTACATTGACGGCTTCCATCTTCGGCGCCGTGATGCAAGTAAATGTCTGCTTGTGAATTGGATGATAGGTTAACTATAGCATATACGCCAGCATTGTAGTAGTTTCTCAATGTGAATTCAGCAGCTCTGGTCACAATATTATTTTTAATTGAAGGGTATGTATACTACTAGATTCGTTCTACTTGCAATACAGGATGATCATAGTTGTTACAATGAAAGTGCCTCTCGCAGCGCTTGGCTATAGCGCGTCACGACGATATACTTTAAGATAAAATTTAGAACCGAGTCCTCGTTTCTCCGGGTCGTCAATAGTCAGTGCACCAGAAGACAGCTTCGCGACGTGGTTCTGCTCCAAGCTATGATTATCATTCAGGCTAGTGTTTAATAGCTTGCAGAGCTCCCTGCGCAAATATCCTTGAAATTTCAACATCATGTCGCCATAGATATGTGGAGGAAGCCATGTTGGTAGCACTGTCGCGCAGACTGTGGAGTGACACCCACGAACAGTGATGGAGTGGCATTCAGTCCGAGTATCTTGGTCTGCTTCCTCTCCCTTTAAGGAGTGCAAAAGTTCCCGGCAAACGGGGCAACATCGCTTCGACACTGATATCACACTTTCTTTCAATTCCTACAGAATATAATCAGTTAATTTTCTGAACAAAAGACACGGATGAATGAATCCAAGTACCTTGCAGATCTGAGCCAAGCCCTCGTTCGTAGTGAGTTCATTGTCAGGGCAAAATTTCACAAATGCTGCGAGCACAGCCTCGCAATGCGGGGCCAGAGTGATTTCTTCTACTTTCCCTTCCATAAGACCGCGAAAGATGTTTACAGTCATGTTCACATTCACATCTGTATCACAAGGTGTGAAATGCATTAATTTCTCTTCGAGGAGCCGGAAAACGTTGGGTATACGGATAGGGAGGCGAGGGTAAATTGTTGTCCGTAATGCAATCTCGATGGTTTCCTTAAAATTGTCCCAAGACGGGACGCGATATCGGACGCAGTCGACAGTAAGAAGTGGCATCTTGATTGGGATATCATAATGCACGCGACATTGGGCTTGCAACTCCCGCTGTGCGAGGAATTGAAGAACAAATGTCTTCAGCCATCTGACGAATGCACCCGCAGTTAAAGGTTCCGGAGGAGCCTTCAAACCGTTGAGCTTCAGGTGTACTACGCGACCGAACTACATTGCGTACCTGTAACTCAAAGTCGTCCGTCGAAGAACCACCCACATCACAGGGGTGATCAGCTTTCATGTCGCTTGCCCCGGTGTCCAAACAAGACAATGCCTTGTTGACTGGACACCTCCTGGATACTAAATCATGGTCCCATATCTTCATGCTTTCACCAAATTTCCTATATTCTCCCCTCTCGTCGAAATCAGGTACCAATTCCTGGAGTCCCAGAATATTCTGGAACACCTCCATATGTTTCGCAAACGCAGATGATGTCGTAAGATAGAGAATGAGCGTCGTGTGTGCTTGTAACCCATAGAAGAGTTGCAGCAGTGAACCCTCCGAGTTCAGCTTGTGGCCAGCTCTTGACAGATTGACAGCTTTACCGAACAGAGAAAGAGAATGGCCAAACATAACAAACGCGGCAAACACGAAGTGGTGAAATTCATTGGCGGTCTCCCTGGTGTAGAGCCGGTTGCCACATTTGGCAGCTGCCGCCAGCGCCTGAAAATCAATGGAAGGGCCTCTAACGGGAAGCCATTCAAAAATGGATGATAGACCATTGACCACGTTATCATGCTCGGAGAGGAATCTGCAAAGACGCTTGTCATGAGTCATATCATATTCAGTGTCTCCCCAATTGGCATCCTTGGCAATTTGCGAGTTGAACTGGCAGTGATATAATCTGTAAATGAAACCGAGCCCGCGCCAGGAGGAGATCCGCCGATAAATGCTTGGCCAACAAACTGTAAGAAGATATTTGAAAAATCGGTTGGAATAATCCGATTGGACAGAAGGATGGCTCCTGTAGTCGTTAAGATAAGCACACAGGGTTGAAATGTGCTCCTCGATGGAGGTAGGGCCCCTAGTATGTCAGTGTCACATGTGATAGCGTAGAGGGATGAACTTGATACTTACTTGATCATGCGACATTCGGGGTTCGATAAGATCTCTGGCCAGTGCCCGTCGTCTTCATCCGTTTTAACGTGTCGGAGGATGTGCAATCTCCCGCACAGGTGCTTCTTTTCATTCCGTTCCACAGCGCTTTGCCGGTGACACAGCGCTATGAAGTTGTTTGAGCCGTCCTTGAGATAAGCGGCAGCGACAGTGTCGTGGCACTGTACAATGATTGCACCAATGGCATCCAACGGCCCATCTGCCGTTCCATTGGAGATAAAAGAATCTGGCTCGAAAGATAGATCATCTGCAAATCCATCCAAAGACGTATTACCATTTACACAGTTTAAGATCACGACGAGACGTAGCAACAAGGTGAGAACGGCGAGATCATCGAGTAAAGGTAATTCCTGAAGATTCTTGGCTTCTGCAGATTCAGAGGAGTTTGACAGCAAGGCGGGACTCGGCGCGGCCAAAATAATGCTATCCGCTGGAGTTCTTGTCAACACTATTGAAGGAGATCTTGGAGGGAACATCATCGAAGGGGTGGGGTACCCTGGTGCCATGCTGGCAGATATGTCTATGTCTAAGTCAAGGCTGAATGCTGTTTGGCGGACTTGGGTGAGTAACAGATCCAAAAAGCTTTCTGCTCACTTTGGCGGTAAAGTGATAGAACGGGTTGTACTGAGATGACAGAATCACAAGATACCCTGAAAGTGGAGGGAGGAACTGTTAATTGAACGACGAGCGATGTGCCAGTCTGAGCGGGTTTCCAACCTGCCATGACTCGTAGACTCCGACGCGGCAAGCGTGGGAACAAGGGCCTCCCGATACGGCGGCTGTCCAACTATAGGTGTAGCGCATTTAGGTCCTAACTGAGTTTCAATAGGTTTCAATTGACCTACACGTTTAAACATACCTTGCCTTTTTGGAAGGTGGGCAGAAACCGTTTCAGGGGTGCCTGGGAACGGCGTCAGACGGGCTGTAGAAACCTTTGTCCAGGGTTTTCGCTGACATAATATACGTCGAAAAACTTGCAAAGTCCACGCACGACCTGTGCACTTCAGTTAGACACAAGATAGACCTCAATGTATTCATATGACCTCCTCAAAGCCTAGAAATAGTACTGTACTACTCTATCCCACCCTATTCCGTGTTTTTGGCTTTGCATGGTTCATAAGGGTTTCCCTGGGATTAGATTGCAAGGCCTCATGGCTTAATGGTTGTCACGTGTGTAGAGCATTGTGATGCGAGGGTTCGAACCTTGCAAGTTTTTTCATTTTTTCGTTCTACATATGGCAATTATTATGTCAGCAAAACCTTTCACAAAGGTTTTTGGAGAGCTAGCACCGTTCCCAGGAATGGTCCGAGCCATGCCGGCAGAAACCGTTTTGATAAGCCATCATCAACCTTTCGCCGACCAACCGTTTAGACGTGTAGTTGAGGCCTAGAAGAGTTCGGCTAGCACGTGCAGACTCGCTCTCTTTGGCGTTCTTCTCTTTGATAAGTTCTTTGTCGGGCTATGGCCAATTGTGAGAGGGTGAGCTCGAGATAAAGGTTATATATCTCGCTTGTGGTATTGTGTTGTTTTAGTCCTTTCCAAAGTTTTATGTTTTATTATAATTCCGAGGCCTGAAAGGACTCGGTCTCTTGCTGGCGCGGCTTTTTGAAACGGAAAAAGGGCGAGACATAAGTGGTGCGGCTACATCCGGTAAAATGACTGGCGAGAACCGATGCGGCAACTCCCTCTCGACGCATCAACGTTCAACTCTTGCTCGAGTGCTATGCCACGCCTCTTGCTTGGTACTCTTCTTCCAATCTACAAAATATTGGTCGTCCTTCACAACGAATACTAACACCCTCTTAATTTCCAATTTATCAAAACATCAAGACGTTACCGAGAGTCTGTCTCGTATTTGTTGATGATGACGATCCCTATCAATACAGACGCTTCCACTCTGACGGAGAAGACAAAGATGTTAACATTCGCAGTGATAAGGAAGACGAGCCTACCGATATGGATGATGACGATTATCCCCTCAATTGCTGCGTCCTCTGCCTCCCCAGTTCTGTCGTCCTCTCAGCCACCCTCTTTTGCTCTCTCGCGCCCACATAGCACCTGCACGAGGTATGTGCTCCCTCTCTAATCCGTTCCATCGTGCTGATCAGCTGTATTCCACGATCATCGTGTGTCAATCGTATCCACCGCACGGAACCCTTTCATGTCTACCTATGAACCTCTGCACCCCACCATGCCAAATCCTGCCGCCCAACGGCCCTTACAATTACGCGGGAACCCCTCTATACCCATCCTTAACCCTTTACACCCCACCACCAATTCCGCCCACTGGCACCTTTTTCGACAATGCGAAAGCCTCAACACCTGCCTGTAACTCCCGCTTCATACCCAATCCCAACCACCGGAACCTCTTCCAACCATGCGTAACCCATTTATGCCGACCCTCCCCCCTTACTATCCGCTTAGCTTGTTTCCAGAAAAGGAGAGGCTCGCTGGCGAGCGTCTCCTCGCCAAAGCTTGCGGTGATAGTAAGTTTTTTCTTCTTAGGTCTCATCGTCACTGAGCTTTCCTCCAGTTCTGGCTCTTCTCATAGATCTCATCCCAGTCCTGATCGCTATAGCTCTGGCTCGACAGCTTCGTTTAATCCGCCGCCGCCGCCAGCTTCATCGACAGCCCTTGCCAGAACTGTACAGCCTTCTTCGCATTCGCAACCTGCTCTCCTCAACCATCTGTCATATCCCGCACCAGCGATGACAATTTCCAGCAGGGAAGGGCGCATACAACGGACCTCATGGGGAATCTTATACGACGGGATCACCTCATCGAGACTCTTCTGAGTTGCACCTTTTCGGTGAATAAAGTCTTGTCGAGCGTAATGGGTGCTTCGTTTGGGATTCTCACAGCTCAAGTCGTTGATTCCCGGGCAACAAGGAGGATCAACGATGAGTGCTGCTTAAGCACCACCCCCCTTTTGGGGCCATTTTCAAGTCTAGCCACACGAGTCTCGGGTCTGGTTTCCCTTCCCAAGCATTACTGTGTCGTTTCCTCAGATGATTGCTTCGATCAAGACACGGTGGTTGGGAAAGGGTATGAGCGGGGCAGAGGGAGATTTTATTGGATCGGTTGGCGGATGTGTCTGCATTGGCCGGGCATGAGGATCCAGTCCTCCACCAGTGTTCACTCGGCAGGTAATGATATCGTATGGTGGTCCATCATCAAAAAGTCACAGCGTAGCGTAATGAGTTGATTATACTATAGTTCAATATATGAAGCCCTATAGTGACTAGTCCCCGGCCTCGGACCATGCCACGTGAAGCGGTGGCCCACAATCCAAGTGAAGTATATGCGGTTCAAGAGGCGCAAGCGGTCACGCTACGAGCAGCATCTTCCGGTAAATCAGCCATGTGCTGCTATAATAGTATAGTTTCTGGCCTCGGACCATGCGAAGCGGTATTGCATATGTACATACAGTAGAACCTGTCATAACCCATGGCTGTCATAACCCATAACCTCCGGTAACCCATAGATTTTACGAGTAACCGAGTTGGTAACGGTAGCATAACCCATAACTAATCCATAACCCATAACCCATACGTAACCGAAGCAATAACCCATACTTGACCTCACCAAATCATGCTTACATAGGATTGATGTGCCCAAAAAATTAGTTGATTTTTCGGTCAATTTCCGAACTATAGTACCCATGCCTTCTCTCGAGCTTCTGAAAAAAGGACTCTGGCTGAGAGCCCTATTTCTGGAGCAGAGAAGGACATTGAGGAAGCTCTTGATGAGATGATGGAAGAGGAGATCTGCCAGGCAGTTCTCGAGGCATGGAAAGAGCGGGAACAGGCGTGTAGTAACGATGGTGGTGATGACGATACACCAGCTAACCCTCGCCCTACCTATCAGGAAGTGCTTCGGGCAGCTTCTACCATCAAACACTACATTGATGGCATCGATGACCCAATTGCACGCAAACTTGAGGTCACGTTGGCATCCTTCTCGCCAAACATGCCTGGAGCAGGCTCGCACACTGACTACAACTAAAATCACTGATTATTTTACGCCGAAAGCTTTATAGTAGTCATTATATAATTAGATTAGGGTTAGGGTTAGGTTTAATCTTAACTCTCCATACACGCCATAACCCATACATTTTTGCCGTAACCGAGGGGTATGGGCATTGGGTTATGACAGGTTCTACTAGGTTCTACTGTAGCTCATACTCCGTGAATGTACAGGTATCCGATCAATCAATCAATCGATCAATTAATTTTAGGGTTACATGATCTGCGCTGATAAAAATGGCAAGGGACTCAAGACGTCGACGACGACCTTCCTAAAAGACAATCCCACCGCCTTCACCTTTGAGGACTTCCCAGAGCCCGAACCCCATCAATCCCTGCATCGTTGCGTTCCATTAGTAATTTATTAGATACTATTATACCCCATCCTGAGCCATGTGCTACTTATACAACAAGCCTCCGTAGGGGCGGAACGATCATCATGGAGTTATTATAGAGTAATAATACATTCATTCTATTCCCATCGTTATACCTATAAGGAGTTAGAAAGTCCGCTGACAGTTGCCAGTTCAACTCCTTTGGGTAAGGATCTAATCGGATAAATAACAATTAAATTTCGTCTAAGGTATTCCAACATCAAACTGAAGCTGAGCGCTGAGCTGCAGGTCGCCTACCGGATACTACAGTCATCCAAAATGTAGTAAGTTTGATAAGAACTCAGTTTTTCTCGTAGCAGTGTGGAGACGGAAGGCTAGTAGATCGTCTGAGCTTGGCAACCGTGAGCCTGGTGATCACAGTGAGTTACTGCAACCTCATAAGTAATTATATTGCAAAGGGAGATAGGACGAACCAGCGGTGACTCAGACGCGGGGTTTACTTCTTTGGATGCTTGCCATAAAGATCTCCCACACTTAATTAATTGCGTAGATGGAATTCTGACTCACCGTGGTAGGAGAGCCGGATTTCGATTGGGCGGCGTGCTGCCTACACGTTCTGTCAGGATCTGATATATGCCTACGACCAGCGTAGCACCATCGCAAATCCCTTCCACGACAATGTCACACATCCCTTCCACGACCATGGACGCCTTTGTGTTCCCTCGCAGAGGAGGATTCTTATCAAAGAGTCCTGGGACTGTCCCTTCCGCACTGCCTTCCGATTTCCCCAGTACAGACGGTCGCAATCGTAAGCCTAAGGCCAACGTGGGCAATCAAGAATCACCTTTACTTGACGAAGTCGGCATGCTCACACTGTTGCTACGCGTAATCGCCATCATAAATAATAAAAATGGAGATTGTTCTTTACGAGGCTTTCAGCAAAATACCGAAGTTACTTGCGGGCCACTTTTTCCCTACGACGAAGCAGATCTTATTCCCCTAGAGGCTGTCAGCGCAATTCTAGTGCAACAGCACGAAATCATCGCTGCGGGCTACCAGAAACACACGCCGTCAAATGTAGTGTTTGGTCGGGATCGCCGCACATTGAATGTCAAGCTAGGTATTAACACTCCAAAGTCAATATTTTTCTAGTTACTAACTTTTATACGCTAGTGGGTAAAGAATTACAAGAAAACATACCCGACGATTTCGGCATCCCCTTAGCAGAACACCCCAATCCTCCGCGATTTGAACCAAAGTTTACGATAACGGCCAACCCCAGGTCAATGAATGAAGACTCAGCGGGAAATTTTCATAATCTCCGTCACGTTAAAACGGGTGAAGACGACGGGCACTGGCCAGACATCCTATCAAACCCCGAATGTCGCATGATCAAGTAAGTAATTCATCCCTCTACACTATCACATGTGACACTGACATACTAGGGGCCCTACCTCCCTCGAGGAGCACATTTCGACTGTGTGCGCTTATCTTAACGACTACAGGAGCCATCCCTCTGTCCAATCGGATTATTCCAACCGATTTTTCAAATATCTTCTTACAGTTTGTTGGCCAAAACTTTATCGGCGGATCTCCTCCTGGCGCGGGCTCGGTTTCATTTACAGATTATATCACTGCCAGTTCAACTCGCAAATTGCCAAGGATGCCAATTGGGGAGACACTGAATATGACATGGCTCATGAAAAACATCTTCGCAGATTCCTTTCCGAGCATGATAACGTGGTCAATGGTCTATCATCCGTTTTTGAATGGCTTCCCGTTAGAGGCCCTTCCATTGATTTCCAGGCGCTGGCGGCAGCTGCCAAATGTGGCAACCGGCTCTACACCAGGGAGACCGCCAATGAATTTCACCACTTCGTGTTTGCCGCGTTTGTTATGTTTGGCCATTCTCTATCTCTGTTCGGTAAAGCTGTCACTCTGTCAAGAGATTGCCGCGAGCTGAACTCGGCAATACAACAACTCTTCTATGGGCTACAAGCACACACGACGCTCATTCTCTATCTTACGACATCATCTGCGTTTGCGAAACATATGGAGGTGTTCCAGAATAGTCTGGGACTCCAGGAATTGGTACCTGATTTCGACCAGAGGGAAGAATACAAGAAATTTGGCGAAAGCATGAAGATAAAGGACCATGATTTAGTGACCGAGAGGTGTTCATCCTCCAATGCAACGCCTGATTTGAGCACTGGAGCAAGCAACGCGAAGGCTAATGACAAGGCCAAGGCAAACGATGCCAAGCTTAATGACAAGGCCGAGGAAAACGGCCTGGAGCCTGCCAACGCCGGGGCCAAGGTGACATCATCTGACTCCGGGGCAGGCACTGACGCGCCGGGAAACGTGGATTCATTATCCGAGGAGTCCGAGTTGGAGGTACGCAGTACTTTTCGTTATGTTCTATACCTGGCGCTAAACAATTTCAAGGGACCTCCGGAAGGTTTAAGCGCAGAATCATTCATTGGATGGTTGAAGACCTTTATCGTTCAATTTATCGCAAAGCGAGTATTGGAGCTGCAATGCCGCAAGCGGCCTGGTACTCCAGTCGAGATGTCACTACTTGCCGTCGACCGCAAAGTATATCGCGTCCCGCCTTGGACTGAATTCCAGAAGTTGATACAAAGTACAGTCAAAATCGCAAGTGGAGGTCTTTCTATTTCATGCGCAACAAAGGAGGTAGTCCCAACCATCGAGAAGAAGATCGAAGATTTCATCGCGTCCGACCCGGACGTGGAAAAAACTATGGACATATTTCGCACTATAATAAATTCCGCGACGAAAGAGAGCAAACAGCGGAAACCGAGGAAACACACTCAGAAGAAACCGAGGCTCTATACTGTGGGCTCGCACAGTGAGACGCTACTCGGAATGCTCATGAAGTTTGGAAGCCGGATTGAGGTCGACGACCCAGAGCTGGCGAAACTTTGCGCGGTAAGTCTTCGTGCATTCGTCATCTCCAACCACTCATGCATCACGGGTCTACAGGGATTGCACGACGGGTTGATCGGCGTTTCAAAGCTCTGTTGCCCTATTTGCTGGCACGTTCTTGGAGCGCTACGACAAATTAAGCAAAACGAACTTATGGTCCGCGGATGTCATTCGAACATGTATGGGTTGGTACTTCCACCATTTCTTTCTGACATCGAC
This sequence comes from Amanita rubescens, assembly GCA_015039365.1. Taxonomy (NCBI): domain Eukaryota; kingdom Fungi; phylum Basidiomycota; class Agaricomycetes; order Agaricales; family Amanitaceae; genus Amanita; species Amanita rubescens. Next base: position 37,825 of record WION01000034.1, read on the forward strand.
ACTGCGGACTCAATGAACCGCATGAAGACGATCGTAAATCTCTTGAAATGCGAATTACTCCAATCTATTTGCGATTTGGTCAAACCTGAGGTGAAGGCTGATCCAGGGTTGGACAGTAACAGTACAACCCCGAAGCGACCCACTCATCAACCCAAGCAGGAGAGTGTTACGAGTATGGAATTCGGATACGACAGCAGCAGCAGCAGCGGCAGCTTAAACGATGTGACGATACGACAGGTTGAGTACCCGTTAGAAAAACACATGCCATCTAGGGTTCCGTGAATAATTCTATGTACTTTTTTGTCTCTCGCAATCTTAATGTTGGAATGTGGTACGGTTACGGATAATATAAGTTGATTAGTCAATATACGAGGGCGCACGAGTAAGCGAGCACGATGTCTTAGATGGGGGTGAGCACGTTATTATTAGCTGCACAGCCTTTACGTATTTATACGAACTCTACTGATTTCACTCGCAGCTCGGACAATACCGACGCTCGCCGTTATTTCCAACACTCCCCCTCGAGCTCAGGCTATTCCGAGCTCGATTTTATGCTTCTGAAACTTGGGCTTTGGCAACGGTTTTGTAAAAATGTCGGCCGTCATTTCCTCGGTAGGACAATATTCGATGGCAATCGATTGATCATTGACTTTTTCTCGGATATAGTGATGTTTAACATCAAAGTGTTTCGTGCGCTTGTGGTATTGCGGATTACTCGCTATCGCTAGCGCACCTTGATTGTCTCCGTGGATAACAGTCGGACCCTCGATTGGAAAACCTAGTTCTCGGTATAAATTTCGAAGCCAGATGACTTCTCGGGCGGCATCAGCCATACAAGCATACTCGGCTTCGGTCGTCGACAGGCTCACGGACTTTTGCTTCTTGGACGTCCACGTTATGGCGCCTCCAGCAGCCAAAAACACATATCCCGTTACGGACGTCATATCCTCAAATGAGGCGAAGCTTGCGTCCGAAAAACCAACAATTTCCGTCTTTTCGTCGGATTTCACGGCTGACCGATATATGATGCCTTCGTGCCGAGTACCAGATAAGTACCGGAGTATTCTTTTTGCCGCTGACCAATGTTCTAGGTCTGGACTTGCCGTGTAAGACGCCAACCGAAATACCGCAAATACAATATCCGGTCTCGTGGCGACCGCGATAAACATTAAAGATCCTATCAACGAAGCATAGGTATTGCTTCGATCTTGCGGATTCGACGATGCTTCCGGCTTTTCAAGTTTGATATTAGGGTCCATGGGAACGGCGACTCCGTTTGCGTTTTCAAGCCCGTATTTCAGCAGTAGTGCTTCGATATATTTTGTCTGGGTGAGTTTTACTTCCCCAGTCTCCTTGCCGATCGTTATTTCGATACCGACGATCTTACTTGGTTCACCCATATCAGTGATTTCGAACATGTCTCGTAGATCCGAAATGATGTGCGTCATTGCCGCATCGTCATTGGTAAACAACAGCAAGTCGTCTACCCAGACAGTTAAGATTTCAATACGGCCGTCTTTTTCACGACGATATGCGCACGGATCCGAGATTAATCTACGAAATCCCTTTTTGGTGAGCTTCTTATTTAGCTCCTCATTCCATTCGCGCCCTGATTGTTTCAGACCATACAGGGTCTTTATTAGGCGACAAACTTTATCCGTTCCGTCGCCAAACCCGAACGGTTGGTCCATATCTACCTCTTCTTTGAGGTATCCATTTAGGTACGCTCCTTTTACATCCATCTGACGTAATTTCCATCTTCTACGGACGGCTTCCGCCATTATGCTGCTGATTGTCTCAAAGCGTACGACAGGCGCAAACGTTTGATTGAAATCCATGCCTGGAATTTGGGAGAAGCCCTTTGCAACCAGACGCGCTTTATACTTGGTAATTTGTCCGTCTTTATTATATTTCTTGACGAACACCCATTTATTATCGACAGCTTTCCGGTCGCTCGGCGCGTCGACTAGGGTCCAAGTCCCCATCGCCTGGAGCTGATTAAGCTCGGCATTGATCGCTTTTTCCCATTCCGGCCATTCTGGAGAAGCCTTCGCTTCTTGAAGCGTTGTTGGATCGTCTATTGCATCTGGAGAGCTTAGTGATCTAGCTCAACTGCATCATAATCTCCGCTCCCGGATGTTGAATTGAGTCGCTTAGACCTGGTGCTGGCAGAGTAGTTTCTAGCATTTCTCCATGTGAATGAAAAGTCATCCAAGAAATACAATGAGATTTCCGGATGTCTGGTGTAGGGTTTGCCATTGTCATGCCTACGTTTGTCTGCATGTCTCCAGCCGTCTTCAGTCTTATAATAAACCTGGTGTTTTTCGTAGTTTTTCGGCCGTTCTATCGTGCGTTGAAAGTTTAGGGTATCGGTAACTTCCTGTGTATCTGAACTTTCGACCCCAATATCTCCAATGTTGCCCACGTCGGCCTGTGGAGAATGGGGACCAACGAAGATTTTGTACTCTATCCGTTCGGATTCGTTTTTGAACGATTTTCTAAAGATTGATGGGTATTGTTCTTACAAGGTGGTATTTTGTCAGTTTAATTATTGAGGACTAGATTTCTCAGTGATACCTTGGGCCATTCTTAAAATAGAATTTCAATGGGTATCAAGTCTTGGGATATCGGTAATGAGAGCGCGTGATCACACCGAGTCAGAAATTAGAGAGAGAGACAAAGAGAGCCAATGAGAGCCAATGAGAGCCAATGAGAGCCTAAGAGAGCCAAAGAGAGCCTAAGAGAGTTTGAGAGAGATTCGCCCCTTTCAATTGGCAGGACTCGGCGTTGCCTCGACAGCTTCTCTCCTCTCTTCACCTTCCTCTTATGACATCCTGACGCATAAACCACACGTTGCGTTTCTCCCAAGGGATAGACTTTCGGGTCGCCCTTTCCCAATCGAACATGCGTACCATCTTGCTGGTTTACTGATTGGCCAGGCTACCTTACTCTTTCAACGGTTCATCCATAGGTTAGATTCCATGCCACCTGATGTGCATTCTCTTTTACTGGTTCATCCACAGGTTTAGATTTCGCTATTATGAACAGTTCCTGACGTCATTGAAGTTCTTGGATGACGACGATGTGGATCATTGCTTCTGGCACAACGGGGGAATCGTCGGGAGCATCGGCGATTGCCAAAAACGCTATCGGGGTATGTAACCTGACTGCATCCAAGCCGAGCTAGGTGTGTCTCGTTCGCAGCACCGGCCCCTGAAATCTTCATGTGAAGGATTTGGTCTTTTCCGGCAGCATTCACCTTCCAACAATTTAATAGAGTCCTCCCCTCGCCCTCCCTGTGGAAGAGCGGCGCTGGAATTGGGGTCCTGAATTGGATGTCTCCCAGACAGCAGCCTTGAGTCGGCTGCTTTCCCGTAGTGTCAAGACAACTTGCCGAGAACGCACAGGCTGGAACGGTCCATAGTAACAGTACGTCATTTTACTAAATTTACGTCTCGCAAGCTGACCGGTTGCTCTAATCCTTTATCACTGCAATAGAAAGTTGCTCAATGGAATCCAGAAGCTTTGCCTTCAATACGTCCGGTCCTAATACTGTGTCGTTCGCTTTCTTGCTGACGTTGTGCCCGTTGGTGGCGGGTTCTCTCTTATTTGGCACATACAGCTCCTCTGCCATCAGCCTCTAGCATCTTTCCGCATCCTCCAACTTTTTATGCATGAAACACGCATCCTGTGCTGTTCCTTCTATCAGCAGGCCCGTAAGTGCTCCATTCTCTCAATTTGCGTCTCGCACGCTAACCAATTCCTTTAATTATGTATCTCCATGATAGAAAGTTGCTCAATGGAATTTGGAAGCATTCCTCTCAATAAGTCCAGCCCTAATACCACGTCGTTCGCTTTCTCGCTGACGTTGTTGCCATGCTGGCGGCACATTCTCTCTTATTCGGCGCATGCGACCCCTCTATCGTTGGCTTCTCACTTTTTTCTTCACTCCAATGCATCCTTCAACTTTCTATGCACGAAACGCGCATACAGTGCCGTTCCTTCTATCACCGGGCCCGCAAGTGTTCCTTTTCTTAATTAGTGCCTGGCATGCTAACCGATCGATTTAATTCAGTATTTCCGTGATAGAAAGTTCCCCAACGCGTCCCTCTGTCATTTTCTCTATACAGTCGGTCACAATATCGCCTTGTTCTCCCCCCATCCCAAGTTCTTCGCGTTGGCCAGCGCGTTCGCCCAATTTGGCAGGCACGTCACGCGTGACGGCACCCGCACATACTAGCGTTGATCTTGCTTTAGCTCGTGCATTGAGGACTTTGCTATAACGTAGTTGTCCGGCGGGTTTGATTGCGCGTCACCCGTTCTGCAGAGGGAGTAGTTCTTGCATTTCTGGTAAGGTGATGCGCATTTTCCGTTCTCAAGTCACTGAACCATGACCTCGAACCAAGCGGCCCACAGACCTACGTTTTGATCGCCATATCGAGCTTTACCCCCGTAGGTCTTGTACGTTTTGATCGCCATCCCCGTAGGGGGCGCTTCCATGATTCTATGAGGTCAATTAATTTTCTATCCTTGTTTGTCCTGTCAACTAATTCAAGTCTCTCTTCAACTTGTGTGTTATAGACTTACAGTTCAGAATGCTATACCTGCACTACAATGACAAGGGGTGCTTTCGCATGATTGTCTAACCCTAACCTCAAACCGCCACGTCATCGAGAACATACTGTCTCAGAATATTTCCGTTTCTGACACTGCTGCAGCTCGGCCTGCAACTAGCGTATCGATGTCGTCTCCTATACTTGTGGCGTCACCCCCACTGTTTGAATTCTACGGACGGTACCCACACAAGTACCTTTCCAATCTGTGCCTGTATCACATTGTACGAGCGACAAGGCCCCAGCAAAATGGCATTGTCATGAGAACACTGTCTGTACTCAACACAAAAATTGCCGTCGTTGTCACAGAATCTTGACAACTTGAAGGCAGATGAGAAAGATCCTGTTATAGCAACCAGCCTATCGTTATTTCAAGAAAGGCCCACCACACCGCGACTTCGAAAACACGCGAAAGCCGCAAGTACAAGAGAGAGGGGAGGGGGGGGGGTCTGTTATCAGGTTATTGATGAGGATAAGCACATAGCAGATTGCTCAAACTCACTTTATCTAGGACCTGCCCGGACTGAGGGGTTTCCGGAAAGGAAGCTAACGTGGGCGCAGTCGTCGTCGTCCGAAGTTTGTGACTCACGACACAAGATCGTCATCACCTGTTGATGTCGCCTGGCAGAGCTAAGGTTACCATCTGCTCCGGTCAGCGCCAGGTTCTCCACCGGAATATAATCGCCATCATCAAGGATAGGGTACTCATGATAACGTAAATCTCCCCCGGTTGACAAAATCGAACCAAACGCTTCACCGTGCGACGTGCCTCATAGTCGTTGTACTGGCGTAATCGCGTTCTCATTCTCTCCCATATTCGATGCAAATTAATTTATGTACCAGATTAAGCAACGAGTTAGAGTGTTTTCTCCTATGATTAACCTATCAAATATATTAAATACCAGACTCCTACCCAGTCCCTCGGAGCTAGCTTGACGATGTTATGTAAGCGTATTGCTCTGGAGGGACTGGCAAATAACATGCGTCAACAACGTCGCGGTTGCGTTACTTTCTGTGACATCTTTTCGGACTTTGAATAACTTGCGTGCGTTGGCCGTGCCGTATTGCTCAGTTGCATGGCACACCCGTCCCCTGGCCACAATTGCTCGGCTTGACAAAAGGTGAGTGGTATATCAATTCTTGTACCATATCCGACCCTCTGACTTAATTTTTTAGCCAATCTCGGCGGTTTCTCTATGTCTAGTCAAGCAGATATGGCTGTCGATCCGTCTTGCCCATCGTTCGACGAAATTCGGGCCAAAACACTCGAGAATATTGGAAGACGACCATGTCTATGGCAGGTTCGTGTCTGTGATGCGATTTTACGTGGCCAAGATGTCATCTCGCTTGCGGCTACTGGCAGTGGGAAGACCTTAACATTCTGGATGCCACTCTTATTCCGGCCACAAGGGATCCAAATCATCGTCACACCCTTAAACATTCTGGGTGAACAAAATACGGAGCTTTTGAGCAAGTTGGATATAGAGGGGATCTTCATATCTGCTAAAACTGCGATGGAAATGGAATGGAATTTTCGGGTATGTTCTTGAATGCGTTCTTGATATCAACTTGATGTATTTTGTAGTCATATCAAGCTGATAATGCAAGAACTGTTCGGATTGAAGCCATTTTCGCCACGGGCGCGTAAGTGTCAAAGAAGTCGATGCCAGAAACTTGAAAAAATCCCTGCACAACCAAACGCGCCTTGTAGCGAATAATATTCCTGGCTGCATCACGTTTGATAGCAAAGACCCATCGGCACCCGACGATATTCAAGCCCTTTGGCGCATTCCATGCGCCTCCAGCGCCTCCCGTTCCTCTTCCATTGCCTCTTTCCAGCGCGGCGGCCAGTCAGGACTTTTCATAGCTTCGTTTAACGAGCTCGGGAGTAGACCACTCGCTTCATCCATCCGTACTGACATAGCCCAACTGCTGATTTCTTCCTCCATAACAGGTATCTGAAGCCCTTTAGGTATTTTCTCCTTCGTACCGGTTGAGAATTTGCCTGACTGAATATCTTTAACATATCGGCTAAGTTGTTTGTTACGTTCACTACGGCGAAGTTCCGGTAACGTCGGATTAGTTGGCTCTTTGGGTACCTCAACCGTGGGTTCCTCAATTGGCTCGGGCGCAACATTTTCTTCCTTGTGGGTGTATTCCTCGTCCTCATCATCACTCTCCCCCTGGAATACATCCACACCAGGCAGGTCTCCAATGATAGGCAGTCCCTTCTTCGAGAAAACAACGCTCCGCTCAACTGTTATCGCCCGCCGTTCCGGCCAATAGATGCGGTGACCCTTGCTCTCTCGGTCATAACCGATCCACCGTCCTTCCTTCACCCTATCTCCAAGTTTCCCATCAGCCGTATCGTGCACCCACACTACGGCTCCCCATTCAGGTACGTCTTCCAATTCAGGCATATTCCCGGTCAAGAGTTCATATGGGGTTACGCTAGGAGGTAATGCGCGTGTCCAGGTACGATTTTTAATCCACACCGCGTGCATCAAACACTCCCCCCAAAGACGGGTAGGAAGCTGACTTCCAATCAGCATCGCGCGCACCCTCTCCACTAGCGTTCTGTTCAACCGCTCCGCAACTCCATTCTCCTCATGTGTATCATGTACTGTCAACTTGCGCTCTGTCCCTTTTTCTTCTAGGAACAAATTGAACTCTTCGCTTAAGTATTCTCCACCGCGGTCAGAGTGAAGAACTTTGATCCTCGTTTTGATCTGAGTCTCGACCCACGGCGCGGCGTAAGGCTTCATATTCTCGAAGCCGTAACGTTCTAGAACCGCCCGGATATAAGCCGCTTGGGACAACGACAACGTCCTCTTCGACCTATCCCTCTTGACTTCGAAGCCGAGAATCCAATGTAACTCTCCCATATCCGAAAACTTGAAGTCCTTCTTCAACTGCTCCTTTACGTGGTCCATCAACGCAACGGATGAAGTGACAATCGTCAAATCATCAACGTGAACAACGATAACGATCAAGTCTTCTCCCTTCCGCATGTAGAACACTGCTTGGTCAACTTCGCATCATTCCATCTTCAACCTCCGCCTCAACACATTCCACAACCTCATATACTAATGATGCGCCGAAACCTTGACCGCGAAACCAAGTGGATGGGCGCAAACGAGTTTGGCAACGATATACTCCGGATAATAGAAGAACATTATCCCATTCCCCCACCTCCTACCATTTTCATCGAGCAGGTTACATCGTCATCTGAGCCATCATCAAACCCAGGCTATTCGCATGTCAGGCATAGTGACTCTCAAATGCATCCAATATAGCCGTAAAGTCCCTTTGAGGTAGTGGCTGTATGCCCTGTACTTGTGGCTGTTGTAACTCAGGCATTGTCGAGCAGAAGGATAGTGCATATATACATCTAGTATTTCGACGTTCCCCCGACGCTGTACGACGTACATATTTTTAGAAATACATTTCAAGGTCCGAAGCCAAACGTGACGACTGGTGACAACGCGCTAGGGTTGCGGGAAAAAGGGGATGTTTTTCCCCGGACCAGTTTTTCCCTGGTTCGTTACCGGTACCGTACTGGTAACTTACCTCCTACATCGCCGGAAAAATTTGGGCCAAGTAATTTACCATATCACGTGATTACCATATATGGTATAAATAGCTATATATGGTCATGGATGAAACTGAAGTCGTCCCGCATCATCTTGTCGAGTCGTCATCTTCAAAAGGCACTAACGGAGTGTTTATTAGGTTTTGGCTGGTAAAGTATTCAACTCCGAAGAATGGTCCATTTTGTGCAACCCGGAGCCACTCCAATTCTGCAATCCAGGACCCTGAGATATGTGCCGCGAAATTGGACAACACATCCAAAACGTATGAAAACAATGATGATCATTAATGATCATTAATGATCATGCGTGAATGTCCGTGAACATGACAGATCATCATGATTTATCATTAATCATGATGAATGCTCGAGATTAGAAGTGATCCATCAATGATTTATCGTGATCACTTCTTGCCCTTCAACTTAGACCTTCGTGATCCCGCCATTGCTCATCATGATCCTAAGTTTGGATTCAATTTTAGACAAATTGTAAACATTGTTAATCACTCATGATCACTAGTGATCATCCGTGATCACTTAAGTACGATAGGCATATCTATGACCTGTGTTGGAGAGTTCATGATTGCTCACGGTGGACAGAATTAATGTCATATCCCATTCCGGACTCCACCTTGAATAACCCCGGACTCCGATGGACACCCGACTAAGACATTTTTCGCATGTGCTTACCACACTCATTGTTTTCCACCTTTGATTCCCGTCAAGCAGCGGCTGTGTGCGGCTGGCTCCGCTGAAACTAAGTATATACTTAGTTTATACTTAGTCATGTGACTTTCAAGTTTCAAACACCAAGATCATTGCCGTTCTTTTACAGCGACTCAAGGTGCGATTTCTGTCTACAAAGGGATTGCCACTTCATAGACTATTTATTTCAGCCCACATGATCACCTTGGAGGTGACTATGCAGTGGGCTGGCTCTGCTGAAACTAAGTATATACTTAGTTTATACTTAGTCATGTGACTTTCAAGTTTCAAATACCAAGATCATTGCCGTTCTTTTACAGCGACTCAAGGTGCGATTTCTGTCCGCAAAGGGATCGCCACTTCATAGACTATGTATTTCAGCCCACAATCCCATACATTTGTGTGACAAGAAATATATACAACAAAATTTTTACAATGAGACGGACCCCGACGGACACCGTTTTCACCCCATGACCAATTCGACACTGCCCACTCTTGTATATTCTGTCACGTTCAACACTTCCTTTATCTGTACTCCTAGCGCCCCTATGCTAAACCCCTACCACCCCCCTCAATGTTCCCTATCTGTCAAACATGCCCCATCATCCAAGAACGGGATGACAGATGGGCTGGCGATCTCTGCATGACAGGGATAGCCATAGAGGCCATCAATACAGGGGGTTTTCCCTCCACGTCATTTGCAGAGTTCAACCCGATGACGGGGTCTGAGAAGACTGCTCCGTACAGCCCATTGAAGCCGTAGTGGCGGAGAGATGCTCAGCTGAGCATCTAGAGACCGAAAAGGTCTCGATAGAGCCGGTTATACCAGCTCTAAATCTAATAGAGGTCAAGCGGCCTCTAGACTCCACTAAACGACAGCCTACATCTTTGGCTGTCAGTAAGATAGAAATGAGCGCACGCCCGCACTCACCTATCCCCTCAATGGCCCTCATGCCATTTGCTCTCTCGCCTGCCATCCTTTCGCAGGCCGATTCCCTCAGCGAGTCGAGCATGAGGCTCGACCGGCTAGTCTTGACACCTCTGGACGATGGAGGCCCCCAACGGTATCCCTACAATGCTGTTAACCTCCTATTCACCTTGAGTGCTTCTGATCATAAGATGGGCCTGCTACCTGTCTCCAAGCCTGTCTTCCCCCGGGATCACTCCTGCAGCCTTCTGAGCATCGAGCATTGGTGGTGGGCTCATGGTAAACCACCGAATATCGTGGTTAAGGCCAAACGACGACCTAATAACGTCGTTAATACGAAATTCGGCTTAAGTGTTTTAAAGCACTTACTGTCTGTTGAGGCAGCCCTCATACTGCCTATCCTATCTGCACGCCTGCTGCGGATATCGAGTCTTTGTCACCCGAGTATTGGACTCGCTTGCCCAGTTCATAAGCCATCCATTTGGATAGTCTGTAGTCAGCTTCTATACGAAGTTGTCAATACAACGAGCGAACGAAAGGGAATAGCTACGAACCTTAGCGGGCCCATCAACACACTCAACTGTGACACTCCCGTCATCTCCCATCCCTCTCGTCTCCATGGCTGTGGGTTGCAGATGCCGAGTAGTATCGCGTCGTTATCGTCATTGTTTGCTTCAACTGTGACACTCCCGTCATCTCCCATCCCTCTCGTCTCCATGGCTGCGGGTTGCAGATGCCGAGTATCGCGTCGTTATCGTCGTCATTTGCTCGAAGCTGTCTTTGGACAGCATAACTAGTTGATTTCCGAGTCGACTAACTTGTATCTATGTAAATTAAACATAAATTCTATGAATTAGATTTAAAAACTATGTTTGAGTCATTACATGACTCACTTAATTATTATTATGCTAGGTGGGACTTGCTGAGCCCATCTATAATCTTGTATTCCTCCTTTCTTGAAGGGGGAAGGACTTGGGATGAGTCGTTGTTGATTCTCCTGGGTCCTAGCATGGGGAGAGGTCCTCCTTAGGCCTAAAAACAGCTGATCCAGTCGAAAGGAACACTGGACTGAGGAATCGAGATGCACCAGTCCCAAACTGCGACACGCAGCATATTGCGCCCTTTCATCACCTCCAGTGGTCTCCCGCATACGGTCGTGATGTGTAAGCTCGTAGGGCTCTCTCCAAGTCCTAGCCTTGCTGTAGTTGTCCTGCCGAGCGAGAAGAGGCAGACTCTAAGTCCTAACCTTGAAGCCGACACTTGGGTCCAGGCCTCAGATGTCGCAAGGACTGGTCTTGAGTCCTCGTATTGCGCCGTCCTCAGTTTGGCTAACACGGATTCAACCGCAGTACCTATGTGTCATCCAGATGGTCAGTAAGGAAGGAAAGAGAAAGAGAAAGACGAGGGACGCACCGTATAGCCAAGCCGCCCTCACGCGGCTATTCTCCCTCCTCCTCTTTCTCCTCGGATCGCAGTCGCGGGCTAGAAGGGAACAAACGGCTCTTGTAGCCGTTAATATTCGGAGCTCTCACTTGTGAGAGCTCTCATCACCGTTCTTATCGCTAGGGGCTCTAGTGATAAACAAGGCTTGACGTGCGCACGCTCTAAATTCAGCCAGTCACACGATGTGACGACCTTCCATACTAGGAAGGAACGTCGAAATTCGACACGCTCCTCGCGTCTAATGTTCTACTGGCTGTAGAACTTCACAAACACCATCGTAGATGTTCGCTTTTGTGGTGGATAGACTCATATGTTTATCCCACAGATTAATCTTAGAGAATTTTAATTTTTACTTCAGTGAAAATGATGATTTCCCTATTATACTGCATTAAATGTGCTTCACACAATCTATACTTCTCTATGCAAATCGTATCATGATCGTGAATAGATCACAAGTGATCATGAATGGATCATGATGACCCACAATGATCCATGACTGATCACGATTGCATGTGCATGGTCTCAAAGAATGATCATGAACATTCACTGTGGTTCACAAGTGTTCATGAGGGAATCAGTATATAATGGCTTAATACAATAACTACTATTCATGGCTGTTCACAGCTATTCATGCGCAATCATCGTGGATAGCTAATGATCATTAGTGATCACGAGTGATCATTAATGATCACGCTTGTTCATGATGATCTACAGTGATCACGAGTGATCATTAGTGATCATTAATGATCATTAATGATCACAGCTTGTTGTCCAATTTCGCGGAGCAAACTGAGAGTTCCATCTCTTGCTCCGAATCCTCCCCCCAGCATCCTGGACCCGTTCTTGACACTCCCTGTAACGAGGTCCAGGAGAATAGCTCTGAACACTTCACAAATGCACAATCAAGTCACGTAGAAGCATCAGAAGAAAGGTGCCGGTAATCCCTCTAGGCTATCCTCGTCAGGAAATTGGCATTGGAGGTGTTACCCACATTGAGGGAGGTGGAGGAGCGCTATCGGCGATTGCCGTTGAGCGATGGCGTATTCGATGCGCTGAGCGATGAGGCTGGCGCTGCTGCGCGTATGATGAGTCCGAATTTGGGCTTTCACCACCACTTCCTCGTTCGTCCGGATTCAAGTTGGGGACAGGCTCGGGCAGAAGAAACGGGAGTTGTGGGACGAGAAGCTTTACCTACACCTGTAGCCGCTTGGACCATTCGGCGTCGAGCTGGCCTGATGAACTAGTGAGCCTGCCAGAGGCTGGAAATAATTGGAATCTGACAAACCCGGAGATGAGGATGAGGCTGAGTTATCCCCGGAAATTCCCCTCGAGGCGCAAACTCATTCGCTCATTGATTTCAATTCTGAGTGGTATTCTAATATCTAGTTCTTTGCATGTATACCCCATTGCCGCACGGCGGAAAAAATTCTCGGAAACGCGATGATTTTGGGTCACGTGTATGATCACGTGAACGTAATTTACCTGTAATTTACGGGGGAAAAACTCTAGATTCTGGTCCCAACCGGTACGTTACCGGGGAATTAGGCCGCAGAGGTTTTTCCCGCAGCCCTACAACGCGCGATGTTGTTGACGCATGTTATTTGCCAGTCCCTCCAGAGCGTCATGCTTACATAACGAGCGATGCTGGGACTGGGTAGGAGTCTGATTAAATACAAGGTTTTGTCGATTCTTTCCTTACATAATCATGTTGCCATCCACCTTCAAGGCTTTTCTTCACAAGATGGCCTATCCTCACTACATCGACCACCCGGATATCCTCGGCAACTCGACTTGTTTTTCGGTCTCAAGTTTAGGCGGAAATATCATCTCCTCTTCTATGGCCGACACACGGGATGTTACCGAAGCTTCAAGTTCAGCTTCAACACCACCAGCTCATATATTTCCAACTCTTCCCGAGGCTCACAACTTCTCTGCTCTTGGAAACATCTCCAAGTTTCGTAGATATATCGAAAAGGAACTTCCCAAGGCTCTCGCAAATCAGACACCTTTGTCTCCTCTTCCTCCACCGCCTCCAACGCTCCCAGCTGAAAAGCTTCGTCGAAGCGTGAATAGCACTTTCATTAATAGTTTCCTTAAGGGCAAGGAGGCAACTACAACCTTAGAGTGGGTTTATTTGGACATGTTCCCCGACTCCAAACTTCCCATCCCCTTCTCAAGCGACAACGTCACAAGTTGCGAGAAAATATGGGATGCAAAATCAGCGACTCTCTCCCGCTTTCCTACAGAGATGACGGAGGAAGCTGTTAAGAGTTGGCTCAATAACATTAGCAGCAACCTAGCCGCCGTTCACAACCTCGACACTCATACCGGCTCAGACCGCAGGTTTGACTCTAGGACTGCTACAAAAGAACCTTCTGGGGGTTATATGTTGAGGAAACCTGACATCTGCGTCATTGACCGGGAGCTCCGCCTTGGTAAAGATGAACGCCTACGATGGCGCCACGTTCAAGCGATCCTCGAGGTTACCACATCGGCGTCAGTCCCCAGCGTTATCCGGCAGCTTTCTCAGAAAGCGGCATGTATGTTCGATGTCCAACCGCAGAGGCAGTTCGTCTGTGCTCTTGGCATATTCGGCGAACCCATGGGACTCGAGTACATGTTCGCTATCGTAGACCGCGCGGGTATAGTTCACACTGGCCGGAACCCAATTAATTCGTATTCCGCTTTCATCTTCCTTCGTATTATATTCGCTTTATGCTTGTGATCGATCTATGGAGGTTGATCCCGAAATTGGTGTCACACATATCACCGTCGTCGGGTTTGAACGCCCTTCTGAATGCGAGCCCGAGACCCGCGCCGAGACTGAAAGCCCCACCAAGCGCACGTTCGCAGTCGTCAAGACACTTCATAGCTCACCTATTCTCTATGGCCGTGGGACTCGGGTCTGGGTTGTGAAGGATGAACAAAATAATTCCTTCTATGTGCTGAAAGATTCGTGGATTCAGCAGGGCCCACGTTCAGAGATCGAGTTCATTAAACATATCGAGAAGGTAGTCAATGAACAAGCTGATGGGAATCTTTTCAAGTATGCCCATCCCCATTACTACATTGGTCAGGAGGAAGTGTACGACACAGGGAAGATTCGCAGCGCTCTGCCAAAAAAGCCTCCCATCCGCGTTCAGAGACGAATTGTCACAGGCCCAATAGGGGACCCGATCACATCCTTCCGTTCAAGATATGAATTTGTTAGCGTCATGCTCGACGTCGTAAACTGTATGTTTTATTTGCATAAACTAGGGGAGTTAAATAACATTTTTGACAGTCTTGGAGTTCCTCTCTGAAAAAGGAAATGTTATTCATGGTGATATTTCTATCAACAATATCTTGATCAACCGCGTTTGGAACAGCCCATCCGAACCCTCACCCTCTCAACTTCGGAAATTAGCATCCGGTATAAAAGTCTCCGCTGATGATTCTATTACGCTTCCTGAAGGCGATCCTACACCTGAACTTCGTTCTCCAAATGACCAGGCCTACCGTAGTGGCTCCGTTCCACCTCGGAGTCCGGCTGTAGAAGCTAGCTATGATGGTACCTTTGAGCCTATTGAAGCTACTGGATTCTTGATTGATTGTGACTTTATGCGCTACAAGACCGATGCGGACCACCAAACTTCGGTACGCATATCTAACATGATACTCTAATAACATCTGCCTTAACCCGTTATTCTTTCAGGGAACTTTGCCTTACATGGCGATTGGAATGCTGGCACCCCTACCTGGATTTGTTCACACACCGGGCCACGATTTGGAATCTCTCCTTCACTCCATGCTAACTATATGTCACTATACCATTGCTGCCAGTGGCAAGCACCGTCAACCTGTCCCAGGTGATGAACGGATTAATTTAAACTTATGGTTTTCCACCAAAGACCTTGATCAATTAGCCTGCACCAAGTCATTAACGCTTGAAGCATTCAACACCCGTATTAAACCTTGCCTCCCTCCATATTGGCAAGATTTTGCACCATTTCTTGCAAGACTAATCAAAGCAACGTGGGGCGAGAACTATCCCTACATCGAGCATCCTAACATTGCCACGCACACTGCATACCGTGATATTTTGAAGGAGGCACTTGAGATGTATGCGCAAATTGACAAAAACACACCCTGTGTTTATGCCCTCGTCCCGTCCACAAAACGCCCTCGTGAAGAACCAGCACACAACCCAGACCGTCGCACAAGGACTCGTTGGGAACGCACCGCGCGCCGCGCATCGATCCACTATCTCGAGAGCCACGTGGAAACCCAGTCGATGAATTAGACCGATTTTGCCATTGTTCTTGCAATATGCGTCTATTTGTACAAATACCTTCAAGTTCTAGTACTTCCGCCGGTTCCGTCCGTCTCGGTCGTTGTTTTCTTTAATGTATGACTCACCTAGACTTTCAATCATCATCTATAAAGAAGGGAACGAGAAAGGTACGCGCTGACAAATTCTGACTAAGGCTGACTAAAATGACTAAGAGCTGACAAATAATTTACGTAATCATTACTTAAGCACATTCTGTGATCCAGTCTGATCTCTGCTTGCCCTCCTCTTTCCGTCCCTCCTCCACCTTATAAAAATCTGAAAAATGTATGTAAAATACTAGATGCATACTCTGATGCCCTCATGTGATATTGGGACAGTAATTGCATATATTTGTGCGCTTTATCTATCTTAATCTTAATCCTGACATAAGCCTGACATAATAATTCATGTAAGCATTACTTAAGCACATTTCGTGTGATCCCTTGCTTGCCCTCCTCTTTCCCTCCCTCCCTCCACCAAATAATAATAATAAAAATCAGAAAAATCTATGTAAAATGTTAGATATCAATACAGTGCTTAAAACTAAAACTAAAATCTCAAATATGTCCCCCACCTATTACATCTAAGCTATTCTGTCCCCACACCTCACACGGGAACGTTGTGCATATAGCGCCCACACCCCGCAGCGCAGCGAAGGGGTGTAGTAACACAGTTCAACAACAGGCTAACAGAGCTAACATGCCCACACTTACTATCTGTCTAGGGGTGACCCTCAGCTGGCCGCAGGCCAGATGATTTATCAGTGAGGAGCCCCACTAGGGGTGACCCTCAGCTGGCCGCAGGCCAGATGACTTATCGGTGAGGAGCCCCGACAGGGGCGACCCCCCCTGCCCGAAGGGCAGGCGAGGCTTTAGCCTCGTCGTATATACATGCATACCTCTGTTGTAGACTTGTAGTTTCCTAAGTTAGGATCATGTTCTCATTTGATTATGTCATCTAGCCGTTGTTTTCTTGAATACCGGATCGGGTATCCTGCTCCTAACGTCACGGGAACATTTGGTCCCTATCATTCCAGCAGGCCCAATTACCGAGTATCGAAAGCTCGGACTCTGGTCTATTATGGGCCAAGTAGCATTTATGGCACCACTTCGAATACGGCATGTAGCTTGACACAGAATATGCTAGACATATGGCTAATGTATTTCTTACAGAGCTGGTCTTCAATGGAAGGTAACTGGAATCATCCAGGTGCGATCAATCAAAGGCATATTGGTGAAGAACAATATCACGCTCTTCGACGAGAAAATGCTCAACTTTCCAAGCAAGTCAGAGCTGTTTGGCAAGCTAAGTACCGCTGCCTGACTATAAACCAGGACAACTTACAAGCGTCTATTAGCACACATACCTACTTCCCGTGAAATAGAGCGCGAGAAGCTCAACCCCGAAGATTTCCCGCTCATTGATTACATTCTCAAAATAGAATTTCAATGGGTGAGCGCGTGATCACGGGTCAGGAGAGAGACAAAGAGAGCCAAAGAGAGCCTAAGAGAGCCAACGAGAGCCTAAGAGAGCCTAAGAGAGCTTGAGAGAGACTCGGGTCACATTTCGCACTGGGACTCAGCGTCTCTCCTCTCTTCACCTTCCTCTTATGTCATCCTCACGCGGAAACCACAGGAGTTAGACGTTGCGTCGCTCCCAAGGGATAGACTTTCGGGTCGCCCCTTCTCAATCGAACATGCGTACCATCTTGCTGGTGGCCAGGCTACCTTACAATACTCTTTCAACGGTTCATCCATAGGTTAGATTTCATGCGCTCTTTATTATATCGCTTAGTATGAACGGTTCCTCAGGCTGTTGAACGAAGCCAAGTCGTGGATTGGGAATGTGACACCTGAACTGGACTGGCACAACGGGGGAATCGTCGGGAGCATCGGCGATTACCAAAAACGCTATCGAGCTATGAAACCTGAGCCTCCAGCGCTTCTTTCTTCAGCACCCTCACAGGTCCTCCCTGAATGCATCCAAGCCGAGCTAGGTGTGTCTCGTCCACAGCAGCGAACCCTCAAGTCTCCATGTGAAGGATATGGGCTTTTCCGGAAGCATTACGATTTTGACTTTGACTACATGAACGTGATACTTGGCAACATTCACCTTCCAACGGTTTAATAGAGTCCTCCCCTAACGCCCACCCGGTGGAAGAGCGGTGTTGGAATTTGGGTCGTCCTGAATTGGATGTCTTCCAGGCACTACCTCGAATCGGCTGCTGTTACAGCTCACCCCGTTACCAGCACTCTCTGCCCAGCTGGTTCAGGCTGGAACGGTCCATAGTGATTTGAGTACGTCATTTTGCTAAATTTGCGTCTCGCAAGCTGACCGGTCACTCTAATTCTGTATCACTGCAATAGAAAGTTGTTCAATGTAATTCAGAAGCATTACCTTCAATACGTCCGGTCCTAATACCACGTCGTTCGCTTTCTTGCCAACGTTGTGCACGTTGGCGGCGGGTTCTCTCTTATTCGGCGCATACGGCTCCTCTACCATCAGCTTCTAGCATCTTTTCTTATTTTCAACGCATCCTGTGCCGTTCCTTCTATTACCAGGTCCGTAAGTGCTCCATTCTCTCAATTTGCGTCTCGCAAGCTAACCAATTCCTTTAATTATGTATCTCCACGATAGAAAGTTGCTCAATGGAATTCGGAAGCATTCCTCTCAATAAGTCGGCGCATGCGACCCCTCTATCGTTGGTTTATCACTTTTTTCTTCATTTCAATGCATCCTTCAACTTTCTATGCACGAAACACGCATCCAGTGCCGTTCCTTCTATCACCGGGCCCGTAAGTGCTCCATTTCTCTCAATTCGTGCCTCGCACGCTAACCGATCGATTTAATTCAGTATTTCCGTGATAGAAAGTTCCCCAACGCATCCCTCTGTCGTTTTTCTCTATACGGTCGGTCACAATATCGTCTTGTTCTCCCCCAATCCCACGTTCTTCACGTTGGCCAGCGCGCTCGCCCACATCACGCGTGATGGCACCCGCACATACTAGCGTTGATCTTGCTTTAGCTCGTGCGTTGAGGACTTTGCTATAACGCAGTCGTCAGGCGTCGTCAGACGGGTTTGATTGCGCGTCACCCGTTCTGCGGAGGGAGTAGTTCTGGCATTTCTGGTAAGGTGACGCACATTTTCCGTTCTCAAGTCACTGAACCACGACCTCGAACCTTGTTTTGATCGCCATATCGAGCTCTACCCCCGTAGGTCTTGTTTCCCGCCCTGCACACCAATCAATCGTTTTGACCTGTGTTTCCGCGATAGAAAGTCGTGCATACCATCCATTTACATGACGGTCTCACCCTGCCCCGCTCAAACTCTGCCACTCTCGCAGTAGCCAACGTACTTCGCGTTGGCAGTTCTGAAATATTAATACCCTTGTATCTCTCATCTTTGTTAATAAATCGTATTCCATCCAATACTAAATACAGCGCGTGGTTCCCTCGTCCCGGTCTTCATGGCATCGGCTCCAATCCCAGACCTAACCTTCAGCCACGGTTTCCTCTCCTACTGTTCAATCTTTATTTATGTCGCCATTTCCGAACCCAGTGGAAAAGGCCTGCACTCAGCTGCTCAACTGACGATCGTCTGGCCTGCCAGGCCCGAGCAGTGCCGCCATCATACTCTCATTGTTACACCCTCTCATGGTGCTCAAGATCATTCACACAGAAGTTGTCAAGAGTCGGACTTTACGTCGCTCCCATGGGCTAGGCTCTCGCGTCACCCTTTCTCAACCGAAGATGTGCATCGCCAAGTAGCCGCACAGATTCCCTCTGCTTCAAAAAGCCAGGTTCAGTGCTTAGTGTCACACCCTCTATTTTGTTTTTAGTCAGCATTTACTCCGGCGTCGTTACCCTCTGGACTTTGGATGCTTTTACACGCATAAATCAGATAAACGCCCTTAATCTATTGACGTATGTGGTCTAGAAATAATTGAAGTGGTAACATCTTAACTATGAGCAGGTATTCATTAAACCGTTACTTGAACCAGATGCCGACGGTACATGCGCTTTGTCACTCCTTGTCAGATAGCTCTGACCCAGAATCGTCAACCGTATCCGGCCTACAGTGATGCTTGTGGAACAACAGATGCGTGGTGATGAGCCCACACGCGTCACACTTGATAAACAAGCCCAAGAATTGCTCCTCAGTCAAGCCGGGCTTCTCTATACATTCAAGCTTTGTTAGTTTCCGCCAGTCAGTTCGACGACTCAAATCCACGCCTTCAAACCCGGGGGCAGGAAGGGGTGAGTCCATTAAATCTGCTTAAGTCCATGCATTATGTCCATATTCTTAAGATCATCTTTTACATACCAGCTTGGGCATAAGTTCTCTTCAACTGCGTTTTGGTTACAGACCTCGTCTCCTTGTCGATATTGACTTGCGAAGGGTATGGCATATTGACACCTTGTAACCCAGGCTCGTGGTGAGTGCCAGATTGATGTAGAATTGAGAAAGTTAGAAACTAACCTCGCAGCGGATAGCTCTTCCCTTTAATTTTTCCCCCTAGGTATACTCTTTCTAGTGGTACTGAATAGAGGGGCATCAGTAACCACTTCGTCAATGAGTCAGGCAAATGGTGGCCAACCTGAATAACCGCACCGGCCCTGGGCACATTCGGCGACGTACTCCCCTTTGTACCGACCATCTATAGATAAGCATATTGCAGCTTCCTTATATGCCGTATTTTTCCTGCGCGGTTCCAGCAAGGGACATAAACAACCTGGCCCAAGGTACTCATGGGTTTCGCGATACTGGCACAATTCGTTTGGTGGTACACGCCCACCATCAGGCTTGAGCGGCCTATGGAAACATCGCTAGTTCAGCTAATCATATATATTGTAGAGACCATGGTTACTTGCCAATAGTGCACGACTAGCTTCAGTTTAGCCGGGTCATAAGACATGACGCGGTGAGTTGACTTGTCGACGTCATATAATAACTTTTGACGGTAGGTTGGGAAGGTCAAAAACGGTAGTGGTTTGGGTTTTCTAGGCATGATGAGATGGAATAAGGTGTTCAACATCAGCGCAGGGATGATGTCACTGATGGTTAGAGTCAGAATGAGTCACTTGAGTGGCGTTCCTGAACGTCTGACTCACACAGGGCCAGTGGCGACCCTGTCACCGTTGAGCAGAAAGCAGTTTAGAGCTAAATGCACCGAGACTCGGTGGCAGCCTCGGTCGTTCAAGTGCATGGGGTCAGCAGGGTGGATACGCATCTTCGAACTGTGAGGATGTAGTCATTCAACTTAAACCTTTGATGTTGAAGCATAATTAGTGGAATTCTATTGGGAATCAAGTTCTGGCGTCAGGAAGTTCGGAGACCGAGGATCATAACTACCTCATTGTCAATTTTTATGCAATACGATGGCGATCAGCAACTAATAATTCATTGAAACTCTTGAAACTTCGACTGAGTAAGATATTACGCCCCCTGAACGCTCCCAAGGCTTACATTTGGCCAGAATACCGAACGGCACGGAGAATAGGCCCTTTAATATGGGATCGCCTGGCCTATGCTTTCGGAACATCCTAGTTCTAGCTAGGTGACACCGACAATGCCATTCTTGTATTCATGACACCAACCTAGGTTCGGTTCTCACTGGGCTCATATTTCCCCAAGCATCCGAGTCCCGGGATGCGCCGTCTTAGTACATGTAACCCTCAAGACCACCACACAGAAATTATCAGGAGCCAGACCTTATGTCGCTCCCAAGGGTCAGACTCTTGTGTCATCTTTCGTACATCGTCAAGTGGACTGCGCAGATGTCACCTTCATTCTGGTGAGTCAGTCTCAGTTTGTCTTTTATTAGGATTCTTAGTTATTGTCCTACGCACAAATTGGAGAAGTCATAAATTGAGGCATCTAGTCTAGGAAGATTGGAATATAAGCAGCATTTTAAAAGTATGGCCAGATGCTAGTGAAGAAGAGCAGAACAACTCGAATCTGAATCACAGTATATGTGCCGCTGTGCCTCGTTTATCCAAGGTTGGTCATTTTCAAGTTCTGTGCAACCTACACTCATGGTCGTCAAATATCTGATGCATGGTGATGAGTCCACATGTGTCGCATTGGACGAACAAGCCCATGAATTGCTCTTCAGTTAACCCGGGCCTATCCAAGCTGTCGAGCTTCTGCATTTTTCGCCAGTCGGTCCGGCGACTCAAATTCGCCTCCGGAAGCGCAGGAGCATGGGGAGGTGGCTCCAGTACATCTACTCCATGTGATGAGTCATCGTGATCAGCTCACGTTAGGAATTAATGTTTTGACATACTAGCTTGAGCATAGGTTCTCTTCAATGGTCTTTTTGTTACGGGCCTCGCCTCCCTCTCGGTGAAGACTTGTGGAGGGCAGGGCGTGCCAGTGTCTTACAGCCAGGTTTGTAAGTTGATACGGAATCGAGAAACTTAGAAACCAACCTCGCAGGGGATAGGTCTTCACAGGGAGACTACGTCTAGCGTATAATCTTTCTAATGGTACTGAATGATGGAGTGCATGGGTTCTCGCTTCGTCAAGCGATTAGAATAATTGAGATTACTAACCTAGATAGCCGCACCGGTCCTCCGCACATTCGGCGACATGCTCTCCTTTGTACCTCCCGTCCGTGGTTATGTAAATCGCTGTTTCTTTATATGCAAGTTTTTCTCCAAGCGGGGCCAACAGGGGACACAAGCATCCTGGCCCGAGGTACTCGTGGGCTTCGCGATGCTGGCGCAATCCCTCCGGCGGAATACGCTCACCGTCCGGCTTCACAGGCCTATGGAAAAAAATGCAAGTTAATCCAACTTAGCTTATTACGGAGGTTACTTGCCACTGGTGCACGACTAAGCCCCCATTTTCTGGGTTATAGGACATGAGGCGGCCCTCGCGAGTCGACTTGTAGACGTCCAACAGCAACAGTTGATTTGGACGATAGTTTGTTGGGGAGGGCGGCGGTTTGGGATTCTTAGGCATGATGGAACGGATCAGTGTAAGCTCTAGCGCGTACCACTACGTGTACGAATTCCGAGGTGCTAAGGGATGGAGGTGACGTTTTGCGCTAGGAATGGGCAGGAATTAGTGGACTGGCGGATTCTTATCTCCGCGCCCCTAGGCCAACCACAATGACTCGAGTCATTTCTGGCGTCCCTGAATATGACTCACATGCCAATACAAAGGCAAGTCTGATGGGTCAAGAGAAAGTGTTATACCCCCCCGCAATCGGCTCGCCCTCCCGCCCCAATGCCTGAGGACGAAAATGTTCCTCCTGCTGGCACCGGCGCCCCAGCCAACGCGCTAAGGCTTGGAAACAGGAAAAAGCCGTGAGGTTATCAAAACTTCGTCTGCTACACATAGTGCTAATGGTATCCCAGCTCTACCAGTGATCCCTTCGTTCATCATGGACGACACTTTGGCAGAACTGTGCATGCAATGTGTAATGTCCAAGCGTTGATAACGAACTGCTTACTCGTCTTCGAGAACGGGGAAGTTACACAAGAAATGCTGACACCACAGTCCGTATTCAAGTTTGTTGTTGGTTTCCCAACCTTTGACGTCACACATCCTTTTGTATTGCAGGCAACGAAACGAGTACAAGGTGTATCTGCGACTGTTGGAAGTAGTACCCCGACTAGAAGAGCGTATCATGGACGGTTCGGACGAAGAATACAAGATAATGGCGAATTTGGTACGCTTATTAGATCAGGAGTTGCTTATTCTAATCGTTTGCCGTTAGATTCAAAAAGGCATGTCAAGCGCAAGGTCAGATGATACCAAAAGCCTGAAGGGGGTCGTACTGGACTGGATAACCCCCCGAGACATGCCATTGAATCCACCACTTTCTCGTAGCGTCAAGACAACTCGCGGATTTAACCATCCCGTCACTGGGGCACTCCTCTGCCCGGCTGGCCTAGACTGGAATGATCCGCAGTGACTTTCTCCCCGCTTATACGTGTTTCCGTATTTCGCTAATCTGCTGCATAGAACTCGTACAAAGCTTGCCAGCGGTGAACTGGGTGTTCGGGGAGATCAATGGCCATTGATGCTGTATGCAAAGCAGCAGTTTGACCCCGAAGAACCCTGGGACGGGCTCTTCAGAAGTGAACTTCTTGTCTGGGTTTGTACCCTTCTATTTTTGGGGGGGATTATTGACTACTTTGTGTGTAGGCCTACAAACATATCTTTACTTCGCCCAGTTCTGTTGAGAAGGAAGTCAAAGCGACAAGATCAGGCAATGCTCGTATCCATGGCATGACTCGAGTCACGACGGGTTCTTTAGCCTATATAGCTACGCAGGTGTGTCAGACGTCTGAGCTCGTAACCCTTAGCGCTGAACGTTCAAACAGCTTCGTTTCGCCTTGTCGTCTTCATCTGTCTTTAGCAGGTCCGACACCACGACGGACTCGGAACGATTCTACGAGAGCGTATCAGACTTTTTAGATGATCCCGATGAGAAGAATGAGGTTACTGATTTGTTGAACTGGTGGGATTGGTAGGTCTCGCTTTCAATAATATCTTCCCGAGGTCCGCTATATCTTCGTCTCAAAGCCAGGTATTCCCCAGCTGTGTGATCCGTGAAGGGGGAATAACAAAACAAAGCGCGCTAGCCAAGCTGAAGGAGAAGAGGGCTAAGCTGAAACAATTACCGAACGGGAGGGCATCGTAATATCTAGGGTTCAAATATTTTGTCTTGCATGACATCTTATCACTGTGACTGCCAGACAGTACGCAATCAGGGGCATTCTGGCATGCTCAAGTATGCCTCAACTAAGAAAGTCTCGTCAAAATTGCCATCCGATTCATCCCCACGAGTCCCGTTCGTCCTCACTTGACAATACTAAAGAAGTCTTGCATCAAGCATTGGCAAGAAACTTGCTTGCCTCGGAAAGTCACTCAGCCAATGTGGGAGAGCCCGTCAGAAATTCAAAGAGAGACAAAGAGAGACAAAGAGAGACAAAGAGAGACAAAGAGAGCCTAAGAGAGCTAAAGAGAGCCTAAGAGAGCGAATGAGAGATTCCAGTCACCGTGACGTTGCCACATGTTCAACCGTGACAGTGCTGAGTCAACTGCACCTCTCCTCTTTTCATTTCACCTCCCTCTTATGTCGTCTTCAAGATCGCCGCGCAGAAACCACAGGAGTTAGACGTTGCGTCGCTCCCAAGGGCTAGACTCTCGGGTCACCCTTTCTCAATCGAACATGCGCACCATCTTGCTTCAAGTTTCAACGGTTCATTCCATAGGTTAGATTTCATGCACACTTTGTTGTGTCGCTTATGATCGGTTCCTTATTAGGTCGTCGAAGGAAGCCAGGCTGTGAATTGGTTTTCAAGCGGGAATGTAACACCTGAACTGCAACTGAATGTCCATCCTCTATTACTGGTTCATCCACAGGTTAGATTTCATGGTTTATGAACAGTTCCTCACGCCGTTGAAGCTCTTGCAGTTGTGGACGACGTGGAATGCTGCTAGCACAGCGGAAGAATCGTCGGGAGCATCAGCGACTGCCAAAAACACGGTCGAGGTATGTAACCTGAGCCTCCAGCGTCTCATTCAATCATCAACACCCTCGCAGGTCCTCCCTGAATGCGTCCAAGCTGAGCTGTCTTGTCCGCAGCAGCGACTTAATGCGACGGATTTGGTCTTTTCCTCCTGAATTGGATGTCTCCCGGAGGCTGGGACGATCCATAGTGACTTGAGTACGTCATTTTACTAAATTTGCGTCTCGCAAGCTGACTGGTCGCTCCAATTCTTTATCACCGGGATAGAAAGTTGCTCAATGGAATTTAGAAGCTTTACCTTCAATACGTCTAGTCCTAATACCGCGTCGTTCGCTTTCTTGCTGGCGTTGTGTGCGTTGGTGGCAGGTTCTCTTTTATTTGGCACATCCGACTCCTCTACGATCGGCTTCGAGCATCTTAAATGCATTCTCCAACTTTCTTTGCATGAAATACGCAACGCGTTCCGTTCCTTCTGAGTGTTCCATTTCTCTCAGTTTGCATCTTGCACGCTAACCCATTCCTTTAGTTCCTTATTTCCGTGATAATCACAAATTCAAGTTCTATAAGAACAGCGCAATGATGGCGACTCTATAACTACTACGACCATTCTAACCTTAAGTACTAAGGTGGCATGATGTTCCCAGGCCTGGCCCGTACGGCAAGTTCAAACGTTGCATGTGTTTTGAAATCGACTGACTCGTACTATCGTCCCCGTAATCCACGGCACGGAAATCCACCCAGGCACAGAAGACTCCGGGAGCAGAGGGAGCAGACTTTACGTTGCTCCCAAGGGCTAAACTCCTGACCGTACGCGTGTCAGACCATCCGCACCTGCATTGATTCAATCTATTCGGTAAGTCTATCGTTCCCGCCCGTCCCGCATCCATAACCAATGGGCCCTGTTACTACATCCTGCCCACTCAATTTGACCGCATCTGTGAGGTTTAAAGGCTCCCATCGCATATCAGCTCAGATGCAATGGTTCGCATGATTTGCTGTATTCGTTATATCGTCCAGTGGAATCTGTTCAGTAAGTCATTTTTTCTTGTCATGTATTTACAGCTCACGGATATTTCATTTTCAACGTGCGACCACACTTGTTAGTTCGGTGAGCTGTCTGACCTTCATTTTATGTACGCCATGTGTTCAAGGCGACCCTGTAGAAGAAAAAGGAGTCGGGAGGCTGGAGACACAGAGTTTGGTTAACTTGTTCCTGTATATTCTGCCCACTTACGATGCAGTGTTGAATGGGTCCATAAATGATTCCCCTACCTCGTTACTCTTTCGCGACCGCAACTGTGCCCAACATATTCTTCTATTCCCCTCCTCGTCTCTTAGATCTAGCATTCGAATACCTTGACATCGTCAAATGCTAAGGAGTTGTAAGTGAAGTTAAAGGCCACCCATTCGGAACTTGCTGATGTGCTGAGTGTTCAGGTCATCCAGTCAGGTCAGGGCGGTCATACTCCCGTCCACCTAACGTCTTGCTTGTGGGAGGGAAACACAAACTTGGTGATCGGTTACATCCCGCTTCTTGACATTATCTATAAAGGCTTTACGTCCTTGTTCAGACAATTGACAGGAGGCTGCTGCCTTGACGAAGTGGTTTGAGTTTCTTTTCTTCTCTTGCTTCAAACCTAACACAGTGTGGTTAGTCCAGCTCCTGAAATCTGACTCGTCGCCTCCAAGTTAGTATCAGTTTCTCCCGTAATTCAGCTAAGCAAGGACTCCAGGGGCATTGCTCCGAGGGTTAGACACCTGCGGTGCCCCTGCACGATCGAGACCATCCTCACTGCATTGAATCTATTCGGCGAGTCTCGTTCCCGCTAGAACTAATGGTGCTGTCACGTGCATTACTGCCGACTCAATTTGATCAGGCGTAGGCCAGGGGCTAGAGCGTTTTCGTAGACCTCTGCGAAGACAACGACAAACACATTTTCTTGCCGCCTCGGCTCAGTGCTATTGTATAGCGGAGGCTGAGTCAGAGGACGATCCGGCAAGGGAATGTCTCACAAATCTTGCTTCCCTTTGACTAGCTCATTGTCAAGCGAGAAAAGTGAGTCCTGCGAGCTTCTGAGCTCATCACATATTCACGCTACAGACCAAGTTTTTCTCATAGCAGGGATACTCCCCCTATACGAAATCTATCTGGTCTTCAGTGTGCGAAACAATTCCTTCTTTATTTATCTTATCTAACACTCTCTAGTTTCTCCACTACATCTTTAAAAGTCGCACCCCGAGTTTTATATTTTTTTCGCGAGCTATCACGCTGAGTTACAACGGCGGAGGCCGCAGCCGTGTTGTAAGACTCCCATCACATAGATCGGTTCGGATACCGTGGTTTGCATCGTTGCCTTGAACCACAGCTCCATCCCTTTTGTCATATATTTACGCGATTCAATGTACGTCTGATGGTATCATTGTATCCCTCGCTTTACCTGTCATACAGGGATTGCACGTCGACGATATCGCCGCCAAGAATGGATTGGATCACTCGCGACCTCGCTCGGGCATTCGACAGGAGGCAGCTACTATGCAGAAGCTGTTCAAGTCTCATTCTCTTACTCCAAACCCAACCTAATATTGCTTAGATGCTCTTGAGTTTAGACATAAGCATAAGTTAGCCAATGTATTGTGTATCTTTGCAAGCTATGTGATGGTGGGCTCACTCTTCCAATTCTCGTTCATCTAGCACAAATAACAGTCAAATGCCTGCAGCGAAGGCAAAGGAGAACTCGTACTACAAGTATGTATTGCAAACCTAATTCTGGATGATTGGGAACAAATTCTGTGATGACTAGAGGCCGCTGCAAGTCGGCAATGATTGATGCTATCTCTCAAGTAGCAAAATCTTGGTCAAGTGTACTGGAATGGTTGGAAGACGACATTGACTATATAGTGTGTTTCAATTAAAATGTGTGTCCTTTGCACCCATCCCTCTTATTATAGTGCTCTCACTCATGTTCTGTTCTGAAGCCATTTCCGAGGCCTGAAAAGACGAGGTATCTCAAGCGAGCGGCTCGTTCCGGGACAGCTGAGCCCAAATAGGAAATTATTAGCGATCGACGTCGACGTCGACGTACGCTACGCGCGGCATCTTCCGACGAAAACCCTGGCCATACACGAGACATCTCCCCACCGCGCGAGACAGATTCGCCCCGTGTCGACCACCGTAAATATAATTTAAAAAATTGGCAAGACTGCAGGAACAGGCTGCTATATATGAGGCTCTGTAAACAATTATGGCCTCGGACCATGCCACTCAAAGTGGTGGCCCACACCTCTAAGTAATTAAGGACTCGGTTCCCCCTCGATGGCTTCTTCCGGATTAAAGGCTTTACCCGAGACATCCCTCCTATGTGACGCGCACAGACCATGCACACTAAACGGCATTACCCGAGACGTCCCTCCGCGACGCGCACAGACCACGGCGCTCAAAACGGCGTTATGCGAGACAAACCACCCTCCTTCGTCGCAATGTGCTCAAAACGGTGTTACGCGAGACATGCCTCCACGTGCGTTACCCGAGACTTCCTGCCTCACCTTCGCGTCCTTTGACAATTCTTATTACTACCCTACACTGGACAAGACTGACCCGCCTAAACATGGATAAGGTCCCGACAGCTGGGATAGTCGGGAAATACTACTTTTCCGGAACAAATTCTCGTAAATACTGGTGAGACCGCTACACTCAGCATTCTCCGACTACAATGTTCCCGGCCATACACAAGTACTATGCGTGGCATTTTCGGACGAACGCCCTCAAGACTGGAACTGAATGTCCACCGTGAAATGCAATACATGCTATGTGCTGCATTTTTTTCCTTTTAACGCTGACCTGTACAGCCTTAGCTCAAAGCATCCATTCTGGTCATATGCGCTAAGCATTTCATTCTACTTGTCCTATCGTTCAACACTAACACCCCACTGCTAGATATATCCCATGATTATGCTGTTCACACCAGGCTGCTGCCACTGCCCTGTTCCCAATAGAGCCCTGCTGCCTCTCCCACCAGCAGGATCCTAACATGGGTGCAGGTATATGCCTGGTTTGGCTAACCTGGGCCAACCCCTAATTATAATACTGTATGATGCTAGTATAGTGTAATAGCCTATTACCATATACAATAAGAATTATATATTCTGCCATCCTGGAGCATAAATTGTGTGTCTTGTCAAGCCAAGGCTGCCTGACATAGCTGATTGGAAGTACCAATTCTGCTATGCAATGGTGAGCCATTAACAGGCTGATGGTCATGATCTGTTACCCTAAAGCTTGCACATCTTACAAGCCATGGCTACTTGGCAGCACATGGTCAGAGCCACCTTTACACCAGTGATGATGTGGTCAGGTAAAGCTAGATCAACATTACCACCCTGTCTGGTATTGCTAATTTCTTATCTGCCATGAGACAGCTGGCAGCTTTATGTAACTCTTTTAGCTAATTACCCTGAATCATCATACTAATTGGCTGTGTAAGGTTAGATCAATATTACCAGCCTGATACCAGTGATGTTATCTGCCATTGCTACCATGTCTTATCTACCCTGACACACCAGGCAGCTTGTTGTAACCCATTTAGCCAATTGCTCAGAATAATCATACTTATTGGTTAAGGTAAGGCTAGATCAATATTACCATCCTGATACCAGTAATGTAATCTACCAATGCTAGATCTATTGCCAGCCCTGGCAGTTTCTCATAATTTTTTTAGCCAATTGCCCAGAATAATCTTACTTAGTTTATTTGATCACTGGTACCATCCTGCTGCAGGTGATGTAATCTACCATTGCTACCATCTTTTATCTACCCTGAGACAGCTGGCAGTTATTTGTAACTCTTTTAACTGATTGCTCAGAATCATCATACTTATTGGCATGGTAAAGTTAGATCAATGTTGCCATCCTGCTACATATGGTGTAATCTACCATTACTACCATCTCTTATCTGTCCTGGGAAAACAGGTGGCATTTTGTAACTCTTTGAACTGATTATCATACTTATCAATGTTGATGTGGTTGGGCAAGGCTAGATCAGCATTATCATCCTGATACCAGTGATGTAATCTGCCATTGCTACCGTCCCTTATCTGTCCAGAAATAGCTGCCAGCTTTCCATAATTCTTTTGGCCAATTGTCCAGAATTACCATAGTTATTATTCTGATCATGACATGGTAGCATTGTACACTAACTGCTCAGGTAATACCATACTTGTGGGAATGTCAATTCTGGGCTACATTGTAAAATTTGCCAACCCTACCGTCCTTTAAATTGAATTACCAATTGGTATATCAGACTTGGGAATATTACAGGTTTTTTATTTATTTTAAGGCTTTATCTAGCCTTATCCAAATTCAGCCAAAATCCTGATGTCAAGGCAGACGACAAGCAGATGGGGTCGATGTGTCACCTTGTGCTAAAGATGGTGAAGATTACCACTTCTATTATGTTGGCCGGTGCGTTCAAGCTTGACGTGGTGATTTCAACGTCAACTCATTTAAATACTTAGCTTCTCTGACCGGGATCTGCTGATGCGCTATCACTGGGGCCTAGGTGTTGGACATTGTTATGCACGCAATACTTCCGAAAGCTGCAGTACTTCTGATGAACCGAGAGACATGGAAGATGATCAGTATGTGGATCTCGAGCCGGACAACTCTTCGGATACTGAAAATGCCAGCGACGCATGCGAGTCAGATAATTCGGAATTGTGCCTGGATGATCGAGACCCGGAAGGTTGGGATGACACGGAGACCTCGGAGAGTGGCAGTGACTTGGATTTCCCAAGTGAATATGGCTCTGAAGATGATGATTATGACACGGAGACCTCAGAGAGTGGCAGTGACTTGGATTGCCCAAGTGAATATGATGATGATTAGAATTGCGCGAAGATGTATGACGAATTTGTTATCTTCCGTGGCATTACGAATACTCTGGCTCAAGCGTAGGAGTTCACCTGCAATCGTGATCATTATATCTTCTAACTATTAACAGCCGTTCCATGTCTTTTATTATTTAACTCTACCAACGTACTGTAAGTTTTATAGATGATTTCCGAAACAGTCACTGATAGTCACGCTAGTAGTATATGTATCGGTATGGAAATATTTACCATAAGATACGGCCAGAGACGATCTTCATCAATCCTGATGCCATCGCAGAGGTGTTTGATTCAGAGACTGAAAATTTTTTGAATCTCGCATCTCGTTGTCACAATCTCCCCTCATTGTCGTCGCTGGGATATCATGCAACCACAGTCTCCTCATACCAACCTCGATGAGTGGGTCGACTATTCCAGGCGATTCTGGAATTATTTTTCTGTTTTCTGGGAGAAGCTGTATCAACGGATCACCTCCTGGTGAACTGCAGCATTCTTCGATGCCATTGAATAAATGGACCAATGCCGTTGATTAATGGAACCATTCCATAGGCCCCGGCGATGGTTGAGTTCATTGGAAAACGCTCAACAGCCGTGGAAGTTGTGGAGAATACCAGCCACAATCCTTCAGATGCTTAATAGCAGTGGCTCAATCAAGGCAGGCTTGTCGTCTTCCGTTTTCTCCGTTGCTTATGTATCTAGATGCCCATGATACAGATTGACAGATCCCCACGACACAGATTCCCATGATACAAAATTGCATGCCTGGACATCATGAGGCTGATCAGATGCAAATTCCAGATTGTTGCATATATATGAACCCTACTTTCTTACTACATCAATCAACCTGACCCACCGTGATAGGCTTATTTACTGTGTCCGTCCGTCGACGAAGGCGGCTAACTAAGAATCAGAAACCAAGACTCCACTCAACACTGTGAAGACGCAGAGATGAGCAACGGCCCATTTAACATGGCATCTTCTCGTCCTGCTCCACCGGCAATAGTGGCCTATACCGCGGGATGCAAGTTCTGGACCATATACTCATGTTCACACGCAGTAAGCTTCATAATTTTCAAACATTCGCTGAATATCGTACTAGCAGGGAAATATTTATCGTGTAGACAGCCGTGTTGCATGGCATAATGTACGAAGTCTGTTCAACTTCCTAATAATCATAAGCATTGGTCCGTCTTTACTTTAGTGTACTGATTGGGGAGACACTGACGTCACAAGAAGAGCGATCAGTTTTAGATCATCTGGCGGTAGATCTATTACGCGATGACCTCCAGTAAATATAATCGGGGCTGTATTAGACGCGCTCACTCTCTTTTGTGGAGACACCAAGAAATAAGCATAGGCTAAGACATGTACAACTACCAAGGTATGTTACTTTTAGATATTGCAAGGATATCGTGATGATTGAAACCGACTGTTCAGAGTCCAACCCTTCTTTCATTCCGTCCCATTCATCCTGTCCCATCCATCTCCTTCCGCATTTATATGTCCTTCGCGTTCATTAGCGGCTACGCCTGTCCAATGGGTGGCATTTCCTATTCACGTCCAGCCTCACATTCTTTCCTCCATTGTCGAACGCTCTAGCTTTCCTTCCCGTCCGGAAGACATGGAACGTAAACTTCGCATAGCCGTCTTGAACGCCGCGCACAGTCCAATGCATTCCTAATCTTCCATCTGTTCCCCCGTCATGTGCTTTGCCGCTACGCGAATGTTTTGTTCAGTATCAGCCAAACCGAATGAGAACCACAATTCAACTCACACTACAACCCAATCCACTTCCTGATCGTCTTTGAACACTGCTCGTACATTACTCGCGTAATATCTCAATGCTTGACAGGTTCTCTCCTGCACTATCACCTCTTCTGAAGCTGGCAGCGCCCGCTTTCGGCTGGTCTTAAGGGCGAAGAATTGAGGCTTGGAATCTTTTGTCATGTGACGATTGGACGTGCGCGAGGGGTTAAGAAAGATGCGAGCAAGACGAGGTATGAGGAGGTACGGGAGGCGAGGGAGATGGCTGTAAAGGCACGAGAACTCGATTCCACGACCTTTGGGAGGTGAGTCATTCTTAATGGCACTCCCGTACCCCAGAGCCTCTTTCTCCCGCTCACACCCCCGAATTTCTCTCCCACCCGACGAAAATGATGAATTTCGAGTTGATGACCTTGAAAGCACTTCCCTACCCGTCTTTCTCTCGCTCGCGCCCCGGGTCCCTCGCTACCATGTTCTCCTGCGTCGTCGCTGGTTGCAATCATCCAGGCAAACCTCCACTGGCAGGTCGACGACATCCACGCATGCTTCGAGTTACCAAATGCGAGCTCGATTAACCACGTCTGCGCCTTTCCCCTAGGTATACCGTTCCATCCAAGTTACGCTTGCGTTTCACAGTTCCATTCCCAGATTGTTACGCCACGACCGTCGACTTTTTCTGACCCGACAGAGGCTTTCAACTACTCGGCATGACCGTCCCTTCTCTCGTCCCATTCTACTAACCCTTATTTCAACCCAGGCTCTCAAACGAGAAACCCTCTACCATCCCCTGCCTCCGCGGCACATTCACCACTAGCAACCTCTCCTCCTCCCACTTCCCCACCCCAGGCCAACAGCCCATTCTCTTCCAGGACGTCGCTTCCATCCTCGGCCTAGCCATCGAACCCCTCATCCACTGACAGACCATGAAGATGTCGACGGACCTCCTGCCAGGGGCCTCTTTTTCTCACTCGCACCCCCAGCCTTCCCTCTCACTCAATGACAACGACGAACTTGACGACCTTGATAGCGCCCCCCCTCTAGTACCCCGGAGCCTTCCCCCTACTCGCACACGACGGCGACGAGCCCCGACGACGTTGGCGACCTACAGTGGCACCTATCACAGGTTTCCGCCAAACAACAGTAGGCAGGCTCCCCATATATTTATGACGGTCCAGATGCATATGCCCTCACGTCGTGATCCGTCATGAACACCGTGACTCACCGTGGACTGTCGTGAGCCAGCGTGAACCGCCATGACCCAGCGTGCGCGTGAACTGCCGTGATTATCAAGCTCACAACCCAGTCCTCGTGCCCTCCTTCCCACTCCACCACCTCGACCCGAAAACCACCTAAACGGAAAGCCTTGGCGTAGTATGAAAAGATGATGGTGACAGTGCTAATGCAGAGCAGCGAGCGATTCCCGTTTACCCCATCTTATCCTCGTCATCTTGCGTTTCTTCGTCCTGAACATGTTGAACATTGCAACGCTTAGTACGTCATAAGATGCGCTTTACAGGTATAAAGCGCATCATTTGCCTCATTCTACTCACCCGCTCATTCCCATTGTTACATGCCGCATTATACGCTTCACGGATACGTTCGTAAACATATATATAGACCCTCATTCCTCTCTCTCACCTCAGTACGAACACTCGTAACTGAGGTGAGATAATTCTAACAATTTCCACGCATACCTTTCTAATCTATGTCGTACAGTACATCTTTACTATTAGGTATGCAACTAATATCAGTACGAACACTCGTAACTGAGTACATCTTTACTATTAGCGTGTTACCGTTTAACAGGTTATGGGCCTATTTCCTCAGATCTAACTCTGAAGTTATCCGGAAGTTTTCACGCTACACATCGTTCTTGCTGCTACTATGTCTGGATCAGAGAATCCGAACACGTCCGGGACTTATGATCCCGATACTTATCGTCCATCTATCCCTCGTCTATCCGTCTCTCAGACCTTTGCTGGCGACCGTCTCGACCACGTCAAGGGCAACTGGAAAGAATGGAGCCGAACAATGAATATTGCGCTAGGCCTCAACCGATTGAAAGGGTATGTCAAGGGTACTATCACCCGACCCGCTGCGACCACAGAGCCACGCGCGCATGCCAACTGGGGCGAAAACGATGACCTCGCACTTAACTTTATACTTCAAAACATTGATGAAAGCGAGCAGGAATTTGTACTCGCTGACGAAGCTGTCACCACCTCGAAAGCGTGCTGGGATAAACTCGAGAAGCGACATGTCAATGAAGGTCCTATGCGCCAGCTCCAACTGATCCACGAAGGGATGTCTCTTCGGTTTTCACATCACGATGAACCCTTACCCACGTCAGCTACTAAGGCCTATCAACTAGCCAAGCGAACCCTGGCGATGGGGGATCTGACTGCCGACGTCATGGCCTGTCTATTCATTCTGAGTGGCCTGACCAACTATGCGCATCTAAGGACAACTGTCAATCACAATATCTCCCAATCAACAAAAGATAAACTATATACACCCACCGACATCATTCGTCTCCTCGAAAACGAGCAACGCCTACTCAATGCCGACAAAACCACCTCTTCCCCTGCTACCGCCCTTCTGGCCAAGACCAAACCAAATATCCCTTCATGCAGTAACTGCAAAAAACCGGGCCATAGCGCGGATTACTGTATCTCCCCAGGTGGCGGCATGGCTGGGAAGACAATTGAGGAGTCGAAGCGCGCACGGAGAGAAAGGACTTCCGGCAAAAACCCCTCAACTTCCTCTTCTGGTAATAAAGGGAAAATACCAATTCGTCTCAAAGATACGACAGGCCGCGTGTTCACAGCATATATTGATGCTGCCGATACCGATGAGAGTGGCTCTACCGAGACTACACCTGCCTTTGCTGGTCTTGTATCTGATGATCCCCAATCGATCAAATCGGGCCCTAGTGACAACGTCGAATACGAAGGATGGCTTGCTGAGGAGGAGCCCGTTACGTCAGTCAACTGGACAACTAACAGCAATCCAATCGACTCTGTCGCATTCTCAAGCATTGTCAAAACCAAAGCCCTACCCTTCCTTTGTGACACCGGCGCTACTGTTCATATATCACCCGAGCGTGCTGACTTCAGCAATTTACGATCCATCTCCACGAAATTTATCAAAGGAGTAGGCGGATCATCTATCGCAGCCATAGGTGTCGGAGATATCAAGCTCAACCTAACCGAAAATGACCACATTACACTCAAGGACGCCCTATTTGTCCCCACGTCCACTGTTCGCCTCATCTCTGTCCAAACCCTCACACGAGACTCCGGAGTCATAGCTCATTTTGATGAAAAGTCTTGTTGGATCACGAGTAAAACATCTGGGAACGTCATCGCGCAAGGGCGGCTGTCCATGCGAAAACTCTACCAACTCCAACTCTCCGATCTACCAACAGACCACACCTTCGCAGTAAAGTACACTGCCAACTTAGAAACGTGGCATCGGCGACTCGGACACGCCAACTACGAAGCCGTGATCGACACAATTAAAAATAGCACTATCAGTGGTGCGCACCCTATTTCTACCCAGCTACCTCCGAAATGTGACTCCTGTGCCCTCGGCAAACAGACTAGAGAACCGATTCCTAAGCAACGCTGGGATGGAGGGCGAGCCAAGAGGAGACTTGAAATAGTCTGGGTAGATCTCTCGGGACCCGCCGATGTAGAGTCGCGCACAGGAAATAAATATATTATGAATATTGTTGACGACTATTCGAGCTTCGTATGGAGTATCCCACTCAAGACCAAAGATCAAGCCTATCGAGAATTAGTTGCTTGGCA
Organism: Amanita rubescens; assembly: GCA_015039365.1. Classification (NCBI taxonomy): domain Eukaryota; kingdom Fungi; phylum Basidiomycota; class Agaricomycetes; order Agaricales; family Amanitaceae; genus Amanita; species Amanita rubescens. Next base: position 74,362 of record WION01000034.1, read on the forward strand.
ACTTGCACGCGAGAACGAAACTGGTCTGAAGCTTTGGAAATATCGCACAGATAATGGGGAACTTAAAAGTAATGAACTCGACAAATGGCTTCAGTCACGAGGCAGCGATCACGAGTACTCCGCACCGTACACTTCTGCGCACATTGGACGCGTCGAACGAATGCATCGCACTCTAATGGGAAAGGCTCGAACGATGAGACTCTACGCAAAATTACCGCCAAAACTCTGGGACGAATTCTATTTAACCGCAGCACACCTTCATGCAAGAACAACATCCCGACCACTCAAAGGAAAGGTTCCATTCGAACTTTGGTACGGCAAGCAACCCGACTACTCCTACTTGCGAGAAATTGGTTGTCGCGCATTCGTCCTCATCCAGAATTCTCACAACCCAAAAATATATGCACGATCCATTGAATGCGTTCTCATCGGTTACGATGCTAAGTCTAAAACATACCGCTGTTATCACCGTGAATCGAATAAAGTCATTAGCTCATTTCACGTCCAATTCTTAGAAAGTCACCACGGTCATATGCCCGCTGACGACACCAAACTACCATCGAAAATCACTCCTGCCCAAGCCGCTGTACCGCTTGTGACCGCCCAGAATGGCGACGATCTGGACCTGCCGCCGCCACCTCCACCTTTAACAACTCCTCAGGAACCTCTGCCCATCCCTAGACCACTAAACATTGCACCAGATCCCATTCAACCCGCGCCTACTGCTAATAACACTCAACCCAGACGCTCAGCCCGCATCCAGACCACATCCGACGCACCCCAACCATCACGTCTTGAACAAGCTGTACAACAATCAAAGGAAAGTGCGGAACGTATAACACGGGCGCGACAAGAAAAGCAACCCGCCTTCTGGGACATCATCCAGAATAACGAGGTGTTCGGTCACGATGCCGCAAACGTAGCCCACCTAACGGAACTATGCGAAAATTATCCTGAGCTAGCCACCTTCATGATTGACCACATTGAGGACGACTTACCGAAAGACTGGGCAGAAGCGCAAAGGTCCCCTGACTCGACAAAATGGCTTGCGGCATATAAGGAAGAACTGAAATCCCTTCGTGATATGAAGGTCTTCACCCTTATCCCTCGATCCGCCGTCCCACCGAACCACTGCATCCGAAAAGGAAAACCCGTCTTTAGGGTAAAACGCGACGAGCACGGAAATCCTGTGCGCTGGAAGATTCGCTACGTCTTCAAAGGTTTCGAACAAATCTTCGGCCGTGACTACTCAAAGACAACATCCCCGACAGCACGGATGGAATCATGGAGAATTATTCTACACATTGCTGCATCCCTTGACTGGGACATTCAACAGGTTGATGTCAAGACCGCGTTCCTATACGGCCTCCTGCCTGACGACGAGGTACAATACATGAACCAACCAATCGGTTTTGAAGAGGCCGGAAAGGAAGACTGGGTATGGAAACTGGAACGGAGCCTATACGGCATGAAGCAGAGCGGCCGCGTTTGGAACCAAGCCTTAAACGACAGCATGCTTTCATGGGGTTTCCAACGCCTCGTCCCAGACTACTGTATATACTACCGGAACCAGAACAGTCGCATCGTCATCGCCGTGGTCCACGTCGATGATTTTCTATTGGCCTCTAACTCGAAGGAGGAGAATGAAACCTTCAAACACCAGATGCGTACGAAGTGGGAAATATCCGATCTTGGCGAAGCTCGCTTCTGTGTCGGCATAGCCATCAAACGGGACCGCTCTACTCGCTCTATTTACCTCTCGCAGACAGCCCTCATAGATAAACTTATCGCCCAATTTGGTCAAAGTGACGCCAACCCTACCTCGATTCCCATGCAACCCGGCCTCAAGTTGCGACGTCCAGATCTCTCCGCTCTGTCCGAGGAGGAGCGTAAAACCATACAAAAACTACCGTACCGATCTCTTGTAGGGGCTCTTATCTATCTTGCCATCGGAACTCGAATCGACATTAAAGTTGACATACAACAACTTTCTCAATTCCTAGACTGCTATTCATTCGAACACTGGAACGCCGCCATCTACCTCTTACGGTATCTAAAAGGCTCCAGAACCCTTTGGCTGAAACTCGGAGGCACTAACGAAATTAAGCTCATTGGTTACAGTGACTCCGACTGGGCTAACTGCCCCGATTACCGAAGAAGCGTTGGAGGCTATGCCTTCTCACTAGGATCCGGCATCATATCTTGGAGCGCGCGCAAGCAAAGAAACGTTACAACCTCATCATGCGAAGCCGAGTACGTTGCAGCATTTGAAACAGCCAAGGAAGCCGTATGGATCCGCCAACTCCTCCGCGCCATTGATTTCCCCCAAAATGATCCCACGACCATCTATTGCGACAACAATGCCGCCAGAATACTCTCAGAAGATCCTCTACTTCACGCCCGAGTCAAACACATGGACATCAAGTATCACTACCTTCGGGAATGCGTAGAAAATCGCGAAGTAACACTCAAATACATCTCAACCCGAGATAACTTAGCTGACGCCCTTACTAAACCCCTGGAACGTCAAAAATTCATCCGCCTTCGTACATTCCTCGGATTACAAGAACTACCCGAGTCACCAACAGGAGGAGCCTTTTCGCGTTGAGGAGGAGTGTTGAACATTGCAACGCTTAGTACGTCATAAGATGCGCTTTACAGGTATAAAGCGCATCATTTGCCTCATTCTACTCACCCGCTCATTCCCATTGTTACATGCCGCATTATACGCTTCACGGATACGTTCGTAAACATATATATAGACCCTCATTCCTCTCTCTCACCTCAGTACGAACACTCGTAACTGAGGTGAGATAATTCTAACAATTTCCACGCATACCTTTCTAATCTATGTCGTACAGTACATCTTTACTATTAGGTATGCAACTAATATCAGTACGAACACTCGTAACTGAGTACATCTTTACTATTAGCGTGTTACCGTTTAACAGAACATGCCCGGCGTGGTTTAGCGTCCCGAGCCCTCCGAGATCGATTGCCGTGTCTCAACGCATTGCGAAGAGTCATGGGCGAATGGGATGGATTCGAGACACATCAAATTGGCCGCTTGGAAATACCGAGAGAAGGTTATCCAGAGGTTGAATTGATTCACTACGAAAAGGCTAATTGCACATTTCTACACACAGTCGTACTTTCGTTTCTTTGGCCGCGCAGCGATAATACCAATGTTCCGAGGCCGAACGAAGTGAAGGACTCGGTCTCTTATACCAATTTTCCGAGGCCGAACGAAGTGAAGGACTCGGTCTCTTATACCGATTTTGTGACCCATCAAATCGCGGTTTTTTCCTCTTTTGGAACACGTTAAACGCCGGTAAGTCCCGTAATACCAACTCTGCGTTTCTTAATCGACTTCAAATTGATCACTCTTTCTTTAATGTGTAATAATATTCTTTAGTCTATGCTACATGATATCCTCACATCAATTCCGGTTCTCCAGCTTCTATCTCATGACGAAATGACAATTTTTTGTTGGCGGAGTGCAAATCGATTAGTAATAATCGGTTCCAGCCTCTCAACACAATTGTCGTCTACCACCACCCCCCCATTATCATATCAGCCACTTTGGTACCTCCTTGAACATTCAAACATCAATACAACCTCAAGTTCAGCCTCACATGCCCTCTGTCCCGGGAGGATCGAAACGAGTGGATAACATTCTCGTCCGTCACATTTGTGACTTGTGTCACATCAGGTGTGTGCTCGACCTCCAGTCGTTATCTCCTCCTCCTCCTCCTGCCATGCCAGTCTTCCCAGCCATGTTTTGACCAGCGCGGCTCCCATAGGATGTCACAAAGTACCTATCGTCGTCGTTGCGGACTGGCACTCTTCGATTTCTCGCCGAACAACGAGGTTCATCAGAAGGTGCAGGCAGATAAGAGTCTGCAGGTGGAGTGCTGGACGTTTTATGGTAAGTCGCAGCTGTTTCCGGGGTTATCGAGGTCGCTGAATCCGATGTTGACGTCGGCGTAGCGCGAAATTTGATTGCGGATCGGCTAGAGCGCTTTGAAGCGTTTTCTCTCCTAGAAGATGAGCTGGCATCATGCCAGTGTTCCCTATGCCTCCAGAACGTTCAGGTGGTCCATTAGGATCGTCTCCGTCGTCGTCACCATCGTTTGTCACATCCAGAAGGTCTTGAAGGTCAACAGATGAGTCTGAGTCACATTCTGGCTCAATCTGCTCTGAGGTGCGTATTTCATCTGTTTCAGCTTCGTTTTTGCTAACTTATGTTTCAATTGTGACTCGGCTAGGTTCTACCAGTTTGCCTTCATCGAAATGAACATCCTGAGACTCAAAGCCCACTATTACTTACGTTTTGTACGTCTATTCCATTTCTTCCCGTATGCGGGGTATAACGAACCAATACATTCTGCAACCACATGAAGAAATGCGTAGTGTCACCTGCCACACTACAAATATTCATTCGGAGACATCTTACCCGCTGTTTTAGACTATCATGCTCACGAAATTGTATTCTAGGACTTGCAGATGTCTACGTAAACATATTATTTAAGTCCACAAGGTTGTATTATAGTAGTTGCAGGTGAATAAGATTGTTTTTGAGTCCAATGTCATCAACCAACGTTTGTGCGCTCTTCTAAGATATAAATAGCCTAAATAGGCCTCGGACTTGCTGTGCACTGCAGCGGCCCACATAACCAAGTGGCAGTGAAGATTCGGATCAAGATTAGGATCCATAAGTTGTGGTCTGCGTCTTTAAACAATTGACTGATAAAGTACAACTTGGGTGATATTAACAAATTGAGAAAACAAGCATGTATTCTAAAAAATACATCAGGAAACCTACACTTTGGCTTATTCACTTAGGAGCACTTACACACAAGATGTTACTTTCTGGGTTACTTCACATCTTGTGTAAGTCACACATGTCTTATCTACTTGTGATTTCAATAAGTAGGAGTAAAAGACTAAGAGTTAGCTAAATAATAGACATCATCAGTCCAAATGAATTGTAATCAGCAAAGTTGACACAGAACATTGAAATTCAACAGAATGATAATGTGGAAAGTTGTGTAGCGGCAGCCGATTCCGGCAGAAATCTGGGTGGACGAAGTCGGAATTGACGTATAGCTAGGTCCTCGTTCTTGCCCCATGTTGCTACTAGCACTCCTCCTGCAAAGGCTGTCTTCTCTGTGCTCAAAGAAAGGTCAAGTTTGTTTGCTAGACTAGGCCTGCCAGTTTCGAGCCATCAAGATGCTTGTATACCCCATCTGGTGCGCTGCGGTGACAAACTGACTGTAGAACACTGCCCAATTCTTGCCGTTCACATTGAGTTTCTCAACATTTGTAACAATTTAACAAAATCATCTAGGGAGATTGTAGGGGATATATTGCAAAGAATTTCAGCTGCTGTAATAATCTCTGTGTGCAATGGGCATGGGGCTCATAACCTGTAGAAGTAGTAATGAGCCCAGTCGTGTACGCAAACGACTGAGGCATGTGTCCGATATACAAGTAAGCCACAATGTCAACAGGAAATTAATGAGGAAGCATACCAAAATAGGAAAGTCAGATCAATCTGACTTTCCCATGTATGCGCCAAAGCCTAGAGAGCCAAAGAGAGCATCAGGTGGCAGCCTCCTCGAGTACTCAGTGGCCTCTCTCCTTCAATTTCTCTCTCTGCCAGTTCCCTCTCATTATGGAAGCAGGTGTTAGTGCATGAACATAGTAAGGGGGGCTTGGTTGCAGTGGCCCATAGTACCCTCAAGTTTGAATATATACATATATTGTAAGACCTGATAATGTCTTGACATAGCAGCTGCAGAGTGGAATCCATTGATCACAACTCACAAGAATGTCAAGGAACATATTAGTTGACAGTGGGTGACCATTCAATAACATTCAGATAAAAAGACCGTAAGACCTGATAATATCTTATGCAGCAGCAGCAGAATGAGAATTCTTGATCACATTTTACAAGACTGTTGTGCAATTTATCAGTGGGAGATCCCTCACTGCAATTCAGATATATCAGCTGTAATCTCTGGCAATGTCTTATATAGTAATCACAGACTGGAATTCATTTATCACATCCTACAATAATTACTGGTAGGGTATCATTGCCTTATCCTTTTTTACAACTCTTTGAACAATAGATAAGCCCTGATAATGTCTTATATGTTAATTTCAGTGTGGGAATTATTGATCAGAACTATCTATATATACCAAACCCCCACCGTTTTCCTGATGCAAGACATCATCAAGGCCATCGCGTCCAAGGACCTTCTCAGAACGATGCAAGCATGCACGTCGATTAAGCACAACGTCAGTTTAATTGATCGGATCTCCCAGGTTCAATCCTGCAGGGGAGAGTGTAAGGCTCGTACGTCAGTAGAAGCCGGACGTTGTATATATCTATGCTCAAGACTCTGGGGAGTTTGTCTAACTCCCAATTTTATCTCTTTCCGTATATAGCATTAGTATAGTTACGCGTGACTACTTAAGTCACCTTATACCTATTAGATAAGCAGTCAATTCTTGTAACGCGCACATTAGCACTACCGGAATACACCCAGTACAGTGCACCGCGCGTTTGAATAACTCGGAGATTATATCTCCACTATTATAAACTTATCCACTTTACAGAAGGTCACCAGGATCATATGAATAATCAGATTCCTCAGAGGTGAGTTTTTCATCCTTTTCTCAATCAGATTTCGATGTTTGACCTTCATTTTCAGTTTCAATACTACAACAAGATGTAGGGTGTATCAGTAATTGACAATGTATTATATAGTAGACAGTAGTTTGCTGTGAAGGGCCCATTTGTCGGTCATGACCGGTTATGACCGGTCATGCATCGGTCACGCAAATTGGGCCATTGGCCATGACCGTAACCGTGACCAACTGTTGTCCAGTAAAACCGTGACCGATGGTCCGGTCATAACCGGTACCAGTTTGGTCCAGTTGCGGTTATTTTTCGGTCATCATAACCTGACCTGTAAACACTAGGTGAAATATACACCTGTTAGGAATGCCTGCAAAGTCAGCGCAATGATACATGGTTTGACAGTGGGGAACATCTTAAGTATAGTTCAACATCTAATTTGACTCGGATATTTATACTGTGGCTGGTCGAATTGTCAGATTGAACGAATGGAACGGAAATTTAACCAATGGTATTGGCCGCGAGCCGCTGGTCATCAATGATTGCACAGGATTTCACTGAATTGACGTGTCATTCAGTAAACATTAATGGAAGCGTCACGAGGTAAAGTTGGACAGGCCCTAATCACCTTAGGTATAGATTCGTGTCCTAATTCAATACTCGCCTCTTTTCTCGAGTGTGTTTACGAAAGGAACAGCGAGCGGCATTCTTGGCGTCGAGAAGGTTTATTCCCTTGTGTTGGCGCAACAACATCGCATCTTCATCTTCTGCGCATCCCATCTTGTTCCCTTTCGTGAAGGGCATATAAATACCATCTGCAAATGGTATTCCTTACGTTGGTGATGTTGGCGCTACTGATGCCCTAGATCCACGAAAACTGATGACGAATGAAAGATACGGTGTAGTTACAACTGCCTCTGAATCTTGACGAACTCAGCTTCGACTGAGAATCACGTGGAGATAGAAATAAAGCGACTGGAAGTTCAACGAGCGCGGTCAGAATGAAATATTCACATCGGATAAGCTCGGCGCACATGGGAGTGAATCACTTGTTCAATGCTTTGTTCTTCATGTACCAATGAAACGGACGCAAATATCTGCCGATCAGCGCGAAATGATCCTTCTCAGTGACGGCGATTCCAAATTCGGCTCTCGGATCAGTCTATGAAAGCGATGCAAAATTAGATTGATTGTACGATCAGAGCACACCTCCATTTGTGATTAAGTACGGATAAGGACTGTAAACAATACCGTACGAAACGCGTGCTGATACTGGCTAGTCTTTACTTGGAAATGCTGGTTGGAATAAGATTTAAGGTTAAATTCTTGTGGCGCTCCGATCAGAGAAAAGATACCCACCATGTTTTTTCGGAAATTGGGGCAGAACACTTCGAACAGAAGGACCATTCCGAGGTGCCAAAACGTTCATTCAGCCCCGTCAAAAACAACTTTGTAGAAGCTTTCGTGAGGTGATCGGTTGTACGCAGACACACGAGGATCAATGTACCAAACAAGAATTGAAGTTTGTGAGAACGGGTGTCCAAGTCTGTAGATCGCCCTGGTCCACCCACTTTGCGACTTATTAAGCAGACGCATGGCTTCTGCACTGTCTATCAGGCATGCTATGTCCACATATTCTGTCGTAAGACCGGATTTAATACAAATAAAAGCTGGACAAGATATAGAGGAGACTTACGCATCCTTTGTGAGCTGCGTCAACCTGATCAAATAACCTGACATCATCCCCATCCATGGTTACCATGCGCCTCTTCTCGTCGCCCTAACGTCTTGTGGTTGATACAAACAGAAGGTGCTGAACATTGGCCGTACAACACCTGGCACGTCCCACAAAATCGGACGTTGGACATGGTGCTGCTGGGGCGCATTTAGTGTTTACAGGTCAGGTTATGATGACCGAAAAATAACCGCAACCGGACCAAACTGGTACCGGTTATGACCGGACCATCGGTCACGGTTTTACTGGACAACAGTTGGTCACGGTTACGGTCATGGCCAATGGCCCAATTTGCGTGACCGATGCATGACCGGTCATAACCGGTCATGACCGACAAATGGGCCCTTCACAGCAAACTACTGTCTACTATATAATACATTGTCAATTACTGATACACCCTACATCTTGTTGTAGTATTGAAACTGAAAATGAAGGTCAAACATCGAAATCTGATTGAGAAAAGGATGAAAAACTCACCTCTGAGGAATCTGATTATTCATATGATCCTGGTGACCTTCTAGACATTGATAGCAGTGAGAGTGATGACTACAACAATGAGAATGGACATTCTACAGCTTCTGAGACAGCTGTAAGACCTGGATAAGGTGCCAAACCCTTATCTCCATCAGTAAACCCTGTTTTTGGTTGTAATAAGTCCAGTTTTTTGTAATTGTTTGTAATATGTTGTAATATATCTGCTGTTTTGTAATTGTTTGTAATGTGCTGTAATATGTCTGCTGTTTTGTAATTGTTTGTAATGCTTCATAATTCTGGGTACTTTCTGGAGTGCTCTGTAACACTACTTAGTAGTTGCACTCTGTTCCCATAAAAAATACAGAATATGGTGGGAGAGAGAGCAGGGATGAGGGGAGATGGAAGCAGGGATGGGATGAGGGGAGCAGGGAGCGGGAAATGAGGGGGTGAGGGGATGAGGGGAACAGGGAGAGGATGAGGGGGTACTAGGGATGAGGGGGGTAGAGAGGCAGGGGGGCAGGCAGGGGATGAGGGGGGTAGTAGGCAGGCAGGGGGTAGGCAGGTAGGCAGGGGATGAGGGGGGTAGTAGGGAGGCAGGGGGTAGGGAGGCAGGCAGGGGATGAGGGGTAGGGATGCAGGCAGGGGATGAGGGGCAGATGGGGGGCAGAGAGGCAGGGAGGAGATGAGGGGTAGGGAGGCAGGGAGGGGATGAGGGGTAGGGAGGCAGGAGATGAGGGGCAGGGAGGGAGGCACTAGGGGATGAGGGGCAGGGAGGGAGGTAGGGGATGAGGGGCAGGGAGGGAGGTAGGGGATGAGGGGCAGGGGGCAGATGCAGGGGGCAGATGAGGGGCAGAGAGGCAGGGAGGGGATGAGGGGTAGGGAGGCAGGGAGGGGATGAGGGGCAGGGAGGCAGATGAGGGGCAGAGGGGCAGGGAGGGGGTGAGGGGCAGGGAGGCAGATGAAGGGCAGAGAGGCAGGGAGGGGATGAGGGGCAGGGAGGCAGATGAGGGGCAGGGAGGGGATGAGGGGTAGGGAGGTACCTAAGTAGTAAGTTGTGAGCACACTAGAAATGCAATTATAGTGTAGTGGTTATATCATAGATAGAATAGCTTAGCATGTGTGACTGTGTGAGGCTGAGGGTTCAATTCTGTCAGAGTGCAAATATTTCTTAGCCAATCAAATCATGTGTACTGGTACTTGAACTGATTCTATACAAATATACAAATATGAACATTACTGAAAAGGGAGGAATAAGTAGTGGTGGTGGATATATTTTATGGATTGACCAGTTGTGGACTAGTATGTTATGGAGTGCTATGGGACATTACAGGGAAGATGATCAACATTACAGAGCATTATGAAATAATAGACCCATGTTACGAGCATTACAACACTATGGAATGTTATGTAATGCTCCATAGCAAAACCCAAGATTGCTGATGTCCTCAAGTGAACACTTCAAATGCTTCTAGAAAATCTGTTTCGCATCCTATGGCCAATCTGACTTTACCAACGGATTCTACGACCAAGAATACACCTAGTAATACACCTGAAACATCCAGAACCTCAACCAGATACCCCATCTGCTTCAAAACCCTTATCTCCTCAAGTGAGCGCTTCAAATGCTTCTAGCAAATCCGTTTCGCATCCTACAGCCAATCCGACGTTACCAACAGATTCTACGACCAAGAATACCCCTAGTAACACACCTGAAGCATCCAGATCCTCAACCAGAGACCCCATCTGCTTCAACACCCTTATCTCCTCAAGTGAGCGCTTCAAATGCTTCTAGCAAATTCGTTTTGCATCCTACAGCCAATCCGACGTTACCAACGGATTCTACGACCAAGAATACCGCTAGTAACGCACCTGAAGCATCCAGATCCTCAACCAGAGACCTCATCTGCTTCAACAGCCTTATCTCCTCAAGTGAATGCTTCAAAACGCTTCTAGCAAATCCGTTTCACATCCTACGGCCAATCTGACGTTACCAACGGATTCTACGACCAAGAATACCCCTAGCAACATACCTAAAGCATCCCAATCCTCAGAAAGAGATCTGATCTCCTCCAAACCCTTATCTCCTCATGTGGGTGCTTCAAAACGCTTCTAGCAAATTCGTTTCACATCCTACGGCCAATCTGACGTTATCAATGGATTCTATGACCAAGAAAACCCCCAGTAACATACCTGAAGCATCCACAGAGAACGGAGAAAGGACTTGAGCAACGAAAAAGAGCAGGATGAGATAACAACTGTGATGATGTCACATGTGTCACTGCTGACAAGCGATTTTGCAGTTCTAACCGGTCATGACCGGTCATGAGAGGCTGACCGGACCAGTTGTAACCGGTTACAACTGGTCCGGTTACAGTCACTAGATTTGGGGAGTTGTTCATGACCGGTTACGGTCACGGTTTTCCCAAATTTGGGCAAAAAACCGGACCGGACCGGACCTGTAAACACTAATTTCACCTTGTTTCTCCTGTGCCTACGATGGCTCATCTTTTCGGACGATGGCTCGACCCTGCGCAATTCCATTCATCGGCCCTTCTTAATCATTACCGTCATCCTCTTTGCTTTCTCGGTGACAGACTTCAGCCTCACTCTTCTAGCTATATTATTCTGTTTCCAGGGTAGCCCTATTACCGCTGCCACCAATACTCTCTATGTCATTACTGTAAGTAATCTAAGAATTGAATTATTGATGGGCTGAACAGCCGGGACTCTTCAGTGGTTTATCCAAGGCTTGACGTCAATTATAACTGACAGTGTCCTGGTTTGTGAATGAGCAAGGCTAATTACCGGGTACTCATGACATTGTATCAGATCTTCCGCTGTTGGACAGTTTACAATAGATCATGGAAAATCGCCGCCCTTCCCCTCCTCTTATGGCTATACAACATATCAAATCTTATCATATTGTTGTATTGGTGCACAATCTACCAACTCATAGGAAATGAAGCCTTCAGCCTTTCCGAGAAAAGTTTTACAATGCTGGCGTCCTATTTTACCGCTACCATTACCATAAACATTTATGCAACATGTAAGTGTTGAATAGTTTGTGCTACATTCTACGACATTAATTCAAAGCGAAATTAAAGCTGCTATTACACTTCGAATCTGGAGAAATAGTTTGTCTCGACGCTTTGCCCATTTTGCAATTCGCGTTATCGCTGAATCGGGTCTATTATACACTATCACGAGCATCGTCAATGTTTGCACGCTGTTTCCCAGTCCCAACATTGGGTTTACCACAGCGAGCGGTATTGTATGTTATCAATGAATTGAATACCGCCAGGACTGTATCTCACTCGTGCAAGCAGAGTTTTCCCGTTGCAGGAATCGCTTTTAACCTTATATTGATACGGGTGGCACAAAATAGAGCTAATCCGGAACCAGAAGTGCCTACATTTATTGGTGACTCCACTATCCAGCGTGCCATTCCGGCCGTACCTCGCCACAACTAGGAAACAGTCGCCTCTACCCGAGAAGGGCTTTAGAAGTATGTGTCCTGAATTTGTTCCCCCCCGTCATATCTTAACTCGATGAATACGAAGATTTTTCCAACGAACATGTTTGGACCCCCAATCCAGACCTTTTTGTCTTTTGCCTTCTTATTAGTTAGATACGTGTCTATATATTACCAAACGGCAGATAAATCCATCTGCGTCCTGCCTGGAGTGAGTTACAGCGTGAAAATGATGTGGTGTTTGGTCCAGTATATAGCCCGCAGCATCAGGAAATTGGGGAAAAATCTGATTGCATCTGACACTGCTGGAACACTGGTTGTCTGATTGTCTGATTGTCTAACCAGCACTGGAACACTAATTGTCTGACAGCCTGATTGTCTGACATCATCTGACAACGTCTGACAAGTGCCAGATGAGGTGTCAGATGTTGTCAGACAATGTCAGACAATCAGGCTGTCAGACAATTAGTGTTCCAGTGCTGGTTAGACAATCAGACAATCGGACAGCCAGTGTTCCAGCAGTGTCAGATGCAATCAGATGAGGTCAGATTTTTCCCCAATTTGCTGATGAGAAGGGGAAAGCGCAATGTGATAGTCTGCCGAGGAGTCGCTGGTGATGCACATTGTCCGACTAGCGGAGACTTAGAAATGGAAGAGAATTGAATGTTTTCAAGGGGGGAGTCATGAGCATTGAGACCGCCGTTGGCGATTCGATGGCGCGAGAACGAAGGGCTCTCGTCTGTTACGTCGTCAAGATACATCACGTCCTTTGCGGTGACCAGTGTCAAACAAGTTGAACAACTACAGATTGTCTTGAATCCTGATCAATTATTTTGAGCGAGTCCACTTGCGGGAACACGTCCATTTTTAACCCTCAATTATTGGGCGAAGCAAATCGCTGGTTGCCACACTACACCAAACAAAGTCACTGCCACAGTGCCTGCCACGTCACTGCCACCAAGCAATCCTATGCAGGCGAATCAATCAACTCAATATCTGTCTCAAATCGAGGTTTGAGAAGCACCCTACTTTAAACGACACGTACACCACCCTGAATCCCCTGCTCTCAATACTACCCTCTAAAGTTCTAAAACCGCGCGCTACGTATCATTTCAACGGGGTATTCACAAGGCACGTATATCCTTGTATCTTCTCCCACTCAGGCCGCTTATTGTCTCCCTCGTGCAGCCCTTAGCCATACGCGGCATACCGTTGGCAGAACTGCGTCCAACGTCCACTTAACGGGGCCAGGGTGTTGTACGGCTAATGTTCAGCACCCTCTGTTTGTGTCGTAACATGTCCGCTTGACAGTACGGAAGCCGTGTCTGCGTAACGTGTCGCAAAGTGCAGGGTGGACCGGGGCGATCTATGGACTTAAAATGGTACATTGATCATTGCGTGTCATTTTCGTACGACTGATCACCTCGTGAATAGCTTCTACAGAGTCGTTCCTGACCGGGACCGCGCCGAATGAACGTTTGGGCACTTCGGAATGGAGCTTCTGTTCCAACCCAATTTCCGGAAAAAAAAAATGGTGCGCACCTTTTCTCTGAATCGAAGTTTAGTATCTAAATTCGAATAAGATATGTGTCTCCCACAACTCCAAAACTGTTGTATGTTTGCCTCCATGAGGGAGAAAGATCTTACCGGATTGGAGGAGCGCCAAAGAGTCAGACTAGCCTATATCAGCGCGCGATTCGTACGGCATTGTTTATTGTTGTCCTTATCCGAACCTAATAACAAATGGAGGTGCACTTGCGTCGCCTTCACAGGGAAGTACCGCTGGTCCGGGATGTCGTGCCTTTGATTTTCCTGTGGATGAACAATGAAACTTTGAACGAAGAATCGTTTATACATCAAGCGAAGGCGAAAACTGTTGCGTCGGATTCTGATATCAGCATTACAAGTAAAGACTAGCATATATCGACCTACAAGTCATAAGTATTGTTGACCAATGCTATACCTTTCTCCACCTGATTCAAAATCGAAGATATGATCGTTATCCAATTCGGAATGACCTTCACAGAGAAGGTTCATTTCGCACTGGCCGATGTGATCGGCAGGTAGTGTCTGCAATTTAAACAAAGCTTCGAGTAGTGATTCACTGCCATGTGCGCTGAGCTTGCCCCATGCGTATTTTTCATTCTGATCGTGCTTTCAGTCGTTTTCAAATTTCTGTCTTTGCGTAATTCTTAGTCGAAGCAGAGTCGTTATTCCGCTGACGTATTCATACCAGCGCTCTCAACAACTTCGATTTTCTGGAAGGCAAGGACCTCTTTGAGAAATATGGACCGAGCCCCAGGATCATCATCTACATTCTCACCGGGAGGATCAAGAAGGATAGACACGAGACCGAAGTCAATACAGCGGCTGCCAAGCTTGCAGGCGAATTCTCAGTAGTTTTCCCGCAGCTCGAAAATCTGGATTTCAGTGACGAGATTTCCTCTAAGATATTTACCGTCAAGCCGAAGAAGTCAATGTCACGAGGGGTGCATGCTTTGGAGATCCCAACACAATTTCTCTGTCGTACCTTTGGCTTAGCTATGTCCCGCCAGACGGCAGCCCAACAACATACTTTTTTCAGGATGCTTAACGGTCATTCAACTTTTGAGGATAACAGGTATCTCTTCGATCTAATTAGCGAAAGGAGCCACGATGCTTAAACGCAATTTACACGTCCAACGATTTCACTTCGCATTAAGGACTTTTCTTCGTGAAAGAGCGTAGTGCGTGTAAATTCTTACTCGAGGATCAACTCACAATACGTACTACTCTCTAGATGTGTATATCTGGTTCTGGAAATTCAGATATCGATAGGTTTTGGACGTCATACATTCATGTTTACGGACTCTTCCAATAGATCATACTATGTTGTACCATGTCCAATAATTCCGACTCTGGAACCATAATAGTGCTCGTCAAGTCAACAAACTGGACCTCAAAAGATGTGCCTCTCAAGTCAGAAGAGATGCGGTCAACAATCTTGAACAACCCGTCCTCATCGGCTGCCTGCCAGTTGTGGTACAGAAAGACATGGCCAAGTAACCTGGAGGGGACTTTGGCAAAGTCTGGAATACAGTCCTCAACAGGCAGGAGATCTACGCTGCCATTGTCGACGTAATCCCACGACAATGTTGGCAAACGGGGAGCGGAAGGCATACGTGGATGTGTAGCGATGATTGAACTAGGTTGTGACAGCGGCGCATACATGGTGTTGTTCGGTTGAAGGCGAGCCCTCCGGCTCGCCTGCCAAGAGTCACTAGACAATAATCGTTAATATCACAATAGGTAGAACTTGTGCGAACTCACTGTAACCGCGTCCGTTCGACAAAAATAGCGTGCATAACATGTCGAGGGAGCTTAGATGAGCTGCGTATGTACGATGTTGATAGGCCCAGTGCAGCAGCAGCAATTTTCATGCGACTGTCGCGATGAGCCAAAGTCAACCCGCCGCTGTTGCCACACACTCACTCATCAAGATTACGAGGTTCAATCTGACAATACGCCTCCATGGCTGACTTCCAATCGGCATAGTCCTCCCGATCCGAGTCCATTGGTCCCTGAGGAGGTTGACTGAAAATACGAGCGTGTGCTTCTTGTGAGCCCTTCATATCCTGTCGTAAAACTGCTGCTTGCTCGCTGAAGATAATTTCATATTCATGAATCCGGGAGGCCATGTCGGACACAGTGGTCAACTCCTCGGGAGTTAAAGCCTTTCTGCCCATTCCCGCTACGCTAGTAGTGGGTTCAGTACGACGCTTCTCAGAATCACGCAGTCACATTTGTGACATATACACATGTTTCGTTTTCCCCTTTCCCGTCTTCTTATCCGGTTTTATATGGCCATCTCGGCGGTGAGTATGTCTATGATCGCCCTTTATTGATGCTGATTGCTGAATATACCATGATTCAAGGCTGGCCCTCCAGAAGCATATTCTTGCATACGACACGTGTCATCAGGGGTTCCTTTCTTATCGGCGGACCAGATTCACTCACGTACCTTTATCTGAATCTGTGATGAACTTTGTCATTATCTCGATCCAATGGAGTTGAAGCGGTTAATCAAAATGCAATCTACAGGGTACGAGGATGATGGCCAGCTTTCATCCACATTTTGCAGTGATACGCCAAGCACCAGAATAGCGATCAACAGCATCGTCATAACATTCATGGACAATCAATAATAGTGGACGTATCCTGATTGAAAACGCGGTCTACAAAGCAAGATGGACATGAGTGATATACGTTAGCAGTGTCTAATTTTCGAGAGATTGTCAAATGTTCGCATCGTACGGGTCAGTCACGTATCGTAGTCTCGTATTCATACAGTTCAGCGATTGAGTCTACTAGAACCATAGGTAATCAAAAGAAGGGAGAATTGCATTGAATAACAGAGCGTTGATCCCGGTTAATCATTCGACCCATTTGGGATCGAAGCCTCTAAAATCCGGCCTGGGTTCGTACTTGTCCCCTTTCCTATGACCCCGAGCCTCCATTCTGAGTTTGACAGACCTATGAAATTTGATAGTTTTCTCCCCCGGTATGGCTCTGGGCCTTCCCATGTTGATTCTTGTTGAAAGGCGTTAGTCGAATCCAAACCAACGAAGTCAAATTCACGCACCCTATATACGACACCCTTTTATTGGCCTTCTGAGAAGTCATCGAAACCGGCAATACTTCCAAAATCCACCAGAACCGCGCGAGCTTGAGCTGATCAAAGTGCGGTGACAGCGAGTCCCTTAGTTCTTCTTCCTCCTCGCTAATAAACGGCGCCTTCTGTTCTTTTTCGGCCTCTCTAGCCTTTCTCTTTGCCTCGGAGCTCTTGAATAAGCTACCAATAGATTTGAAGAGCGACGCGGAGGTCGGCATCTCAATGACTTGTGATTTGACTTGGTCAAAGAGAGCAGGAGGGCGGGGAAGGACATTAGGATGCAATCTGTTGGGATCTATCCCGATCTCGCGTAACGTTTCGGTCTTGAATATGATCCCCGACTTGGTTTTAAAGCATTCCCTCACCATCCATCGGAGTGGAATCCGGGCGAGGTAATACCGCGTTCCATTTGGAACGTAACCACCACCTACGTCTATTGCGTGTACTGCGTCAATATAAAAGATAAAAAGGCGTCAAATAGCCACATACCACCGTGACACCCTGCAAACCAGACCTCGTCCACATTCGTTGGCCCGTTGTACCGGTTAGAATACGTTGCCTCGTAGCAGTCCATCTTTTGGTCCCCTATCTTCAAGTCTTCCAGAACCACGAGCTCTCCGTTGAAATCTAAACCACGCTTTTCGGTATCGAATTGGAGGTCACCATCGTTTCTGATAGTATCGTGACCGTTGATCTTGGTCTGGAACCGCGATAACGTGGACAAATGCTCATGAGCCAAACGCGCTGAATGCTTCTTATCCTCTTCGTGCTGCTTTTGTAGTTCTTGAAAATGCTCGGGCTTTTGGTTCGCCAGCTTTTGATCGTCTTCTGTGGGGGTGCTCCAAAGGTCTATCTTGAACTTGGAGCGTCGCTCGTCAAGGGAGACGGCATGTCGGAATGTACGGACAATGGTGTTCGAAGTGGTGAAAGGGAGGCGCTTGGGAATGAATCCAACCGAATCCACAGTATCCCTTTGATCAAACTGAGGAGGCTCCTTGGAGATCACGAGTGATCCACATACCATACACCAAGAAACTCAACCGGAACGTCTACTGAGAACGACTTTCTGAACGCGTTTGACTCATCCCACCCTGCATCATCAGTTCTCTTGTACATCTTCCAAGCAAATGGTATTTGCTGCTGATTGTCCTTCGGCAGCAGCCCGACTTTGTGAAGCATCCCTGCAAGGCTGAGTGAAGTGTTAGATGACTAAATTGAGATTGAAGCAAGAATTTACTAGTACCTTCGTGCAGTACATGAGCCTCGGGAGAAACCTGTCAAAGTAAATAATCTAAATGAAACATCAATAAATGGACGAACCGAATATGCATATCCGATCTCCCACAACATCTGGCATATGAAGCGTCGTCAAGTTCTAACAGGCAAGATGAAAAGACGTACAGTTCTGCATCAAGAACTCATAACCGCCTGAAGATTTGATCAGAATTAGTGAAAATCCATAACCATGGCTAACGTTGGCACTTGCCCATTATGTGAGCATCAAGGCTCAATGCTAGCATTTCGTCCAGAACCTTGTGACCACGGGCATGTATAAGTTACGCTAAACATGGAAAACCGAAAGGTTTACCTTGTATGCCTTGGCCGCAATATGTGAGAGTACAGGTGCTGAGGGGGAAATGTACGTTCCAATACCAGCCTACGATTTCCGTATGAATTGTTGTGAGAATCGCGGAAAACTGAGAGCCAGACCTGATAGTAAACCATCTGCTTCGTTTTATCATCCTTCTTCAACATTGACACAAGTTGCACAATATTCGAATTATCGGCGTTGAAGTCGTTTCCCGTTCCATCGAAACACACGATTAACATTTTCCCAGTATGTGGTGTTTGCCCAATAAAAGGAGGCAGTGAGGAACGAGGGGTGGCTTGCCAGGCAGACTCGAGTATCTTACTATCGACGGCGGATTCCTTTGCTAGCCGGCCGTTAATGTTGACCACAGTTAGAGACGTGGACGACGTACTAGAAGGCTGTTGCAGATGTGCCATAGTTGCAACGTGCACCGTTTGAATAGAATCAAGGCCGTCGTATCCTGAGGAAGGACCTAGTAGGCGGTGAGAATAAGAGCACGGGCAAGCGAATAGCGAGCGACTTGCATGGATATTTGATCGCTTATGACGGTTTATGGTCGCCTTGAAACGTACTATAACCGATCACACCTGATTGAAATCGTGATTAGTACTCCGTTGGGAAACTACCAGTACTAAAACCGCCGCCGGCATCTGAATCGAAGTTCCCCCGGAGGACATATTTTCGTCACCAGGCTCTTCTGGGCACTACGGACCAGGGAGTTTGGTCGTTCTCAGCTAAGGCCGGCCATTTTGAACACTTGTTCACTCCTACTACGAGAAATTATTTCCTTGGCTTTTAATCTCCAACAGGAGCGCGTTCTTACCGGCTTGAATTGAAATTGGTTGATCAAGGTGCCTAATGGGGAGCTTGCGACCCAAAATGCTAAACGAGCGACGTGAGAAAACCTTTGTAAGTGCTGGGAAAATCCGACCCTGACATTGCGGGATTTGGCCGGCGCATTGGCGGCACATTTGTTGCTTGATCTGCGCTCGATGTATATCAGCGTGTCCACCGCCTATGATCATCTCAGATCCGGAGGCGGTTATACGGGTACCATCACGGACTTCCACTAAGAATGGCCAGAGAGGGCTGATAGGCTAAGATCACGCTCGGTATGTATACCTTTCAATCCCTTGCGTGCAGTGAATGTGTTGATCGAGATCGATCCGCTGCGCAACTTGTATATACTTATATACTAT
The DNA here is from genome assembly GCA_015039365.1 of Amanita rubescens. Lineage (NCBI taxonomy): Eukaryota > Fungi > Basidiomycota > Agaricomycetes > Agaricales > Amanitaceae > Amanita > Amanita rubescens. The sequence goes on from WION01000034.1 coordinate 94,130, forward strand.
CGAAGGCAAGGAGACATCTGCTTTAATACGTCAACACTAAAATTGGTCGAAAATACGAACGGATATATGTAATTCCATGAATGAGCGTGATGGTGTCATAATTCAAGTGCACGAATTGAGAGGCATAGAATAAGAAAACGGAAGTCGGGCCATCCAGATCGATTAATCGATCCATGTAGGCTCGATGCAAATGTTGGGCTTGGGTTTATACTTGTCCTTTTTCCCTTTACATTGGGCCTCCATTCGAAGTTTAACAGATCTGTGGATTTTAACGCCACGACTGTGCTGCTTCGGTATAAATCTTGCCTTCCCCATATTGATGCTATTAAAGAGAACACTTAGCTCATCTGACATGTTCCGACAAGACCAGAATTACGTACCCAATATACGACACCCACTGATCATCGCCTTTCTGATACCTTATCGAAACAGGCAAGAGTTCCAAAACCCACCAGAACTTCTTCATTTTGAGTTGATCATATTTCGGAGAGAGAGCATCCCGTAGCTCTTCGTCTTCCTCACTAACAAACGCCGACAGTTGCGCGCTCCTCTTCTCCGCGTGCGTCTCTCGATCCTTACTCTTTTCCTCAGCAGATCGAAATACGCTAGCAACCCTCTTAAAGAATGGCGTGGATGGCGGTATCTCGACTACTTGTGCTTGGATGCGATCAAACAGGGCCGCAGGCCGATGAAGGACAACGGGATAAATGGTGGCGGGGTCCAATCCGATTTCGCGTAAAGACTCGGTCTTGAACATGATCCCTGTGTTGGTTTTAAAGCATTCCCTCACCATCCATCGCAGTGGAATCCGGGCTAGGGAGTACCGCGTTCCGTTATCGACTGAACCGCCTCCTACATCTATTACATGTAAGACGTCAGTTGCAAAGAAAGAAAGGAAACATCAAATAATCACGTACCGCAATGACACCCCGAAAACCAAACCTCTTCCACATTCGTCGGCCCACCTGAACGTTCAGAGTACATCGATTCAAAGCGGTTCAGATCTCTGTCCCCTTTGTTACCGAGAGTCCAAATCTTTGCGCCGCGGTGGATACTACTCTTTTTGGAATGATGATGTTCGCCATCGACGCTTCCTTTGTCGTCTCCACTGCCGTTGCCATTAGTATCATGACCATTCTTCTTGGATCCGAACCGTGATGGCGAGGGCGACGGTGATGAGCTGGCACCTTCCTTGTGATCATGGTGATGCCCTTCATGCTTTTCGTCCTCTTTGTCGTGCTTGAGGTGTTCTTGCAAATTCTGAAGTCGTTGTTGCAACTCTTCAAATCCAAGCTTTTGTTCATCTTCCGTTGGCCTGTTCCACAGGTTTACCTTGAACTTGGCACGTCGCTCGTCCAGGGAGACAGCGTGCCGGAACGTACGGACAATGGTGTTCGAAGTAGTGAAAGGGAGGCGTTTGGGAATGAGTCCAACCGAATCCACAGTATCCCTAATTGATGACGTTAGCTAGTTGCTCGCATCTTTGGAATGACGCAAACGATATACATACCATACTCCGACAAACTCAATCGGAACGTCAACCGAGAACGACCTTTTGAACCCGTCCGATTGACCCCACCCTACTGAATCCGCCCTCGTGTACATCTTATATGCGAACGGAACTTGCTGGTGATTGTCCTTCGGCAGTAGTCCGACTTTGTGGATCATTCCTGCAAGACTGGGTAAAGCGTCAGATGATAAGGTAGATCGTAATAAGAAGGGAGCTACCTCCGTGCGGTATAAGCCCCCCGAGAGAATCCTGTCAAAGACGGCAATATAAATATAAATATCAACACCCATTGGTATTAAGACGAACCAAATATGCATATCCGATCTCCTACTACGTCTAGCGTAAAGTGTGGTAAGCTTCCTGCCCGTATCGGATCTAATGAAGGACAAGACGTACAGTTTTGCATCAGAAACTCATAACCGCCTGTAAACTCGTTCAGAACAGGCGCCACTCCGCCATCATGGGCGAAATCTTACCCATTACGTGATTATCGAGGTTCCATGCTAGCATTTCGTCCAAGATCTTGCATTCGTTGGCATGAACATGTCGCGTTCAGAACGAAGATGTGAAAGGCTCACTTTAGATATTCTGGACATGAAAGGGGTGGCTACCGAGGGTGTGGTGTATGTCCCGATGCCAGCCTATAGATAGAACACGAATCATTATGAAGTGCTATCGTGAAGAACAGAGAGCCGAACCTGATAATAAATCATCTGTTTTGTCTTGTCGTCCTTCTTTAACATTGACACTAGCTGCACGATGTTTGAATTATCCGCATCGAACTGGTCACCCGTCCCATCAAAGCACAGAATTAGCATCTTCCCCGGACGCGGTTCGTAAGGAATGTAAGGAGGAAGGGAAGAAGGGCTTATAGGGGCCTGCAGATAGATGTTATTATCCGTGAAGCGGGCTGTCGTCGGACTGGTGCTGTAGATGACGCTGTTGATGGGGGATTCCTTTTCCGACCGTCCACTATTGGGATCGACCACGGTCGGAACAGTAGACAATGCAGAAGGCTGCCGCGCGTGCACCATTGCTGCGTACTCTGAGTCTGGAGGGGATCGAGTTCGTCGTAGCCTGTCGCAGGTCAACCGCACGAGAGGATAACCGATCACCTGCGGTGAGAATATATAAGGTTTCCGGCAAGCTTGCTAAAATCGTCCATTTAATAAATCCTGACAGAGGCAAGGGAAGCTCTTTGTGATGTGTGAGAAGAATGTACGTACTTAAAGTGGGAACAAATCACGGGATCCGAACAATAATACATGCCAAGTTAGGCATCATGTGAGGTCGTCCTTTAGTTTAAATGCACGACTCGGAAGTTCTAAAGGCTTTTCTTCCGCGTTGTACTTCAAACAAAATCGGCTAGATAAGTGCTTGTACAACTGTTGCCTCGTCCACGGGACCCAAGTCAAGCTACAACTTTCTAAACTGCTATTCGGTTCCGTTCAAAATGGATGGTAGATATATATAAATACACCCATATAGATCAATATAGCGCTTACTATGACCCTAGTCAATGGAGCATTGTAACGTTATTTACACTTCCTAGCTTGATGATGCATCGCTTGTCAGCAGGATCGAAGTTGACCGGTGACCGGTGACCGGCGAGGAAGGTCGTGGTATTGTACTCCACACCATCGGCACGGATCCGAAATCGACCCGGTTGTGTGGTTATCTCCTCTTTTAGGTGACTAAAATTATTTATGAGCGGGATTAATGATGGGACCAAAATTCCACTATCTCTCTTTCGAGGCATACTCGTGTGGAAAACTCGTGTTTCGAAGTGGTACTAAGCGTGCCGTTCCCCAATCGGCAATATGATCGGCGCGCGGCACGCAATTTGACATTTGACAGTCATGTTTGGTCATGTTTGCCGTTGTGCAACTTCTTGGGCCGATAAAATTAAAGACCCCCGGGGTCCAACCGAAACACAATATTAATGAACGACATGTGCCATTGCCAAAAGCAGGAAACAAGATAAGAGCTGCATTGCCATTGTTTTGACACCAATGCATCGTGTAAACCAGCAACCCCGCTTTCTATCACGTTGCTTTTTTCAACTTTCCGAACGAAACCGTCTGTGCTCCCACATTGAACGCGGTATAAACGTTCTTCAAAAAACTTTTGATAAATAAGATCAATGAACTTGGGTAAAAGGATCCATCAGGACGAACCTCGTGCCAATCATCCATCGATCCCCTACCCTCGACGAAGTATGCTCCAAAATTGATCCGAAGCAGTCGTTTGATGTGTCGACTCCTACTGGTATTTCGAAACTGATATTTTCCATATATTGAGCGTCTATATTATCGAGGCATCAATAGAATTTCTTACCCAAAGAATTCCCATTTTTCCTTATCATCCCAAGACAATGTCACTTTCGGTGCACTTCCGCAGGGGAAGACATACGCTCCGGTCTCCAATCTCCTGTATCCGTGAATTGACGCGTAAATTTTCTTTACTTCTGCTTTAGGGCCAAAAGTGAACTCGAAACCAGTGCTAACGATGGTCTGCATGTTGTTTGAAATTAGCTTGCCGTTTGCTTGAAGTTGTGCATTGCCGAGCAGCCAATATGAGGGTTCCCTATCGCTATCTTTAAAGTGGATGACCTTGTGGTCCTCTAAAGGACTCCAATAAAGCTTAGGGTTCGTCCCGCCGAAATGGAACTCGGAATTTGCTGGTGCAAACGAGACACCAAAGATCGGGAGCTTGATTTGCTCCTGGTTCAGAGCGGTATCCATGAATGGATGTGGTGTTCTAGGCGAGAGGCCGTCGAAGGCCAAGCCAACCATCCTGAGGAGAGACGGACGTCAGATGAAGCTGTTGATACGGCAAAGGTACGCACCCATCCACCTGGCCAACGTAACGCTCCGGTGGGGAAGCCACGCCAATAAAGTACTGTCCCTTCACCACGATGTTGGCAATAGTCATCGTGTCCCTATACCCATATCCATCGCTATATACGTTCTTCGCCCATCTCATACGATGATGACGCGTCACTATCTCTTTGAAATCATGCGATTTGCATGAGATATATTTCTTTCGCGGACCTGTGTTTTTATCCTTACAACTAGCCGAGTCGATCCAGGTGTTGCCCAAGGCTGTTCCGAATCCGACAGTGAATTCCTGAGGAGGATTCCCGATGGTTATTTTTCCAGTGTACAAAACTTGTGGATCAAAATTGAGTGGTTGCGAGCCCTTTAACGGAAGCAGGCGCTCGATAAATTCGATTTTTCGAAGCGAATGTGGAATATTCTGTCGGCCATACTCAACAACAAGTATCTAGGCTAATTAAAGCGAAATACGCACCGTTGCGAGAAACTCGCTGATACTACGTCGCCAAAGATTAACAGCGTTGTGCTGGTACATGCTCCTAGTGGCCAGAATGGAACGGCGGGCAGCTTGAAAGTCAAAAGTGCCATCGGGCAGCGTGAAATTATTTCGTTTAGTGAGGGGGACCGTCACAATATCTTGGGAATCCGAATGAGCAGCGGAAAACAGTGCCAGCACTAAAACAAAAAGCGTCAGAACCGAAATGTTCGGCATGGACGAAGAATGGAAGTACATTATCGATAATCGATAATTTCCCGGTCTAAAATGAAAGCCAAAGTGGGGACCTTGAAGGTCAAACACTTGAACGTTAACAACGGACTGAGAAGGTACCCCGACTTTGACGGTCCCCGGCGTAACGCCGCCTGGTGTATACATAAATCGCACCAGGCTTAATACTGCATAGCACGGCTTGGTGTTAAGCATTAAGAGCTCTGATGTCCCTGACTTCCTGATGTCGAAAGTCAAGACTAAGTACAGGACTCGGAGGGTATAGACCGCCGCTTTGCCACGTGGTATGCGGCTTGTCCGACATTACCCGGTTACGGCGGAGGTCCTCGTGGTATATGATTTGATATCTGTTCCACGCATGTGGCATCAGCTCAATAGCGTTACAAGAGTCCGTTTCGGTACAGACCGAGCCTGTCGTATTCGGGCTTGGAATATCAATATCAAATGCATGTCATTGCAAAACCAGCGAGGCTGAGTAGATGGAGTTTTGAACGGTATAGATCGTTGGCAGCACGGGGATGATGACGAAAAATAACAAGGTACTTTTACCATGGAAATCTACGTTCCCTCCGGTAATGCCTAAGCTACACCAAACAATGCTGCACCTGAAAAGCAAAGATGATAATTAGGATAAATTTCGATGCATAACGAGAACAGACTGACGGCATGTTCCTGTTAAGAGTTGACGTCCCTCATAAGCCTCACATCCTGAAAGCGTACACCTTTGGCACTCGGAGGAATGTTCATGTCCGGGAAAGCGTAATTTGACAGACAACTCCAGTGCCGAATATGATCAGGGCCATCAACCCAAGAAACTTGGCGGCAGCTTCACGGACGGTTGACTTTATGTAGATGTCAATCGTACCTCCTGGTGGGAGCGTAGGAGTCACTTACCCGTACTTTCACCCGGTTCGCGCCCCATCATACTGGTGATCATCGCTGATGGTGATGGTTGTAACTACCCGTCCCGACTGGTATGACGTGTCACAAGCATCCGTGGAACCAGGCAAGGACTGTTGAAGACTCACTTGGGATATGCCATCATCCAGGAGCTCAAAAACACGAGCAAGCCTAGTAATCGTCTGCGCCATGGAGCCGACGAAACGATATGACCATGATTGCTGGGATTTTGCAAGTAGGCGGCAAGCACCCTCGACGCATCTTCCGCTTGCAAGAACGTACTTTGCGCTGCGCAAATCTTTCTTGACATCAAGAAAGGTTTTCGTAAAATCTGGAAATTGTTATGAGTATTAATGCAGACAAGCAAGTCCAATAGGAGCATGACGCACCTAGTAACCCAGCCAAAATCTGTCAATACATTCGGACATCCATCACGGTTGAAACTGAGATGAACGATCTTTCTCCAGAAGCTGTGCCTGCACCTACTCTTCGTTCATCATCCTACTTCGGAGTAGCAGCACAAAGAATCCATAGCAAAAGGGAGATGATATACCGTCGCCGTCATCTAGAAGTCCGAAAGCGCACGGATGGGAAATAGACGACTGTTCCAGTGTTTGTCGTTGTTTAACAAAATATTTATTAAATAAATAAATAATACTCGGGGCCTCGCTCAACTCGCTCAAGCCTCGAAATGGGTGGAACTGAAGCTAAGCGCGATTAGTGACCCCATACAATTTTTCTGATCCCATGCCTGCGAGGCTGTGGGGGTAGGCATCAATGGCTGAGCAACGGACATGATTCGCCGGCGTATTTCGGCCTTTCTCCGATCCAATCTATGTTACTCGCTTTAAGATGTCAGGTGTATCGTACACCGTTGTTTTCCTTGTAGGTGGATTCACAGTTTTGATCATTTTCATTAAGCTAAACGAGTATCGCCACCTTCTGTGCGACGTTTTCCGGCCAGATTTCATTTCAAGTAGCGTCTGCAATTGTAGGTCATCAATGCCGTGGGGACCATATCTCACTCACGCGTCTCCTTATGAGAAGGTACTGACACATCAGATCTTACGCATGTGAAGCAGCCTACAAGATGGATGATACATCGACCATCCTGAGTGAAATTAAAAACAAATCATACCAATGCTACTACCAAGTCAATTTGAACAGATTTCGTATGGTATCTGCATGAATGTAAGAGAGAGAATCAGCTAATTGCACATCCACTGACTTATGGGCATTTGCATGCCACCATGCAGTCAGATATGGCATCAGATATGGCACAGGGTGGAGGGCAAAAGGTGGCAGGTCTGGGTCTGCAGGTTGCCCTTCTTTTCTCCGATTGAGGTGAGTAGGGAAGAGAGTAGGTGGCCAATGCGTAGAGGATGGTGACCAAGATGGTTGCTGAGAATCTCATATCGCTGGGACAAGGTAGGTGGAGCTGCGGACGACTCAAGTTTTGATCAAATCGGAGGAGATACTACTCACCCGTTTAGAGATGGCTAGAGAACTTAAAGAGCTTTAGGACGCCAAAAGTAAGTGTTTTATATCCCATCCCCAAGTAAAGCCAATTATAATAAGCGGAACGCGGTGGCCGCACGGCATTCGATGAATTATCAGCTTGCTTATTGCAGCGAAGCATGTGTTCAAGGTTTTGTCGAGGCGCGATACGTGCCAATCACCCTGAAGGGAGCTAAATTCGAACCGGAGTCCAAAACCTCAGGTAGAATTTCTAGATAAGCATAGCCTTGGCCCAATCTATCAACGATATCGTATGTCTCATGCCGATATTAATTGATCATCTGTCATCAGTTAATCATTTCAAATTATGAGTGGCGCACATGCCTCGGAAGATATATCAGGATCGAAGTCCAACAGCTCAGTACAAATACGGTCGGTCGAGTCTGATGTTAATACTGTACTCGAAATGCTATCACCCGTCGAAGTATATCTCATCGCAATAACTACGCAGGCACTTGTAACGGGCGCATATTTCGCCTCGTTCCTCGTGTGCCTACGGTGGCTCATCTTTTCAGACGATGGCAGGACCACGCGCAAAAGGATTCATTGGCCCCTGCTAATCATTGCCATCATCCTTTTTGCTTTCTCCGTTACAGACCTTGGCATTACTCTGCAAACCACGTTACTCGTCTTTGGAGACCGCCCCGGTAGCAAGTCGTATACGATTGACTCTGATATAGCCGTATGTGATTCGAGAATTTAATCATTGTCAAGTTGAATTCTCTTCAGTATTTTATAGAAATGTTGGCACCAATTATCACTGACAGCGTTTTGGTTTGTGAATAAACAAAGCCAGCAACCTGATATTCATGACATCATATCAGATCTTCCGTTGCTGGGCGGTCTACGATAGATCGTGGCGCATCGTCATCCTTCCTCTCCTCTTATTGCTATACAACATCTCATGTCTTATTTTGCTGACATATTGGACCACCACGACATCGGGGGCAGGAGAATCGGAGAGCTTTGCTGATCAATTCCTTGGTATACTAGAGTCGAATTACGCCAGTACCATTGCCATAAACATATATGCAACATGTACGTGAAGAGATCACATTCGATTTCATAGTACTAATTTCAAGTAAAATTCAAGCTGTCATTATATTGAAAATCTGGACAAAAAGCTTTCCTCGAAGCCTTTCCCGTCTATCGATTCGTGTTATCGCTGAATCTGGTTTATTATACACCCTCGCAAGTATCGCTGCATTTTGCGCGTTGCTTCTCAGTCCAGATACTGCGTTCTTGATAGCGAATGCTATTGTATGTTATTAGTATCTCTTGCCAGACTATATCTAACCCATGCGCACAGAGTTTTCCAACTTCACTAATCGCTTACAATCTTATATTGATACGAGTGGCGCAAAACAGGGCTAGTACAGAACTAGAAGGATTGGAAATACGTACATCCGTTGGTAACTCTACCATGAACGAGCTATTCCCACCGCACCCCCAGAAATCGGAAACACTCGACTTTTCCTAATGAGCGGGGCTCTAAAAGTTCTCCAAGTCACGGACGTCTTTTTTATTCTCCTATATCTTATCCTAGTGCCCCTAAGTTGTTTCTGTTGTTTGGCCTCCGTACCCGAATATGTCTGTGTTGTTCTATGTCTACCTATTAGTAGATACACCTGTGTACAAAATAACGTCCCACCATAACACCGCCTGATGGGCTTACTATAGCCTATGATGAACCATATCTACTACACGTAGATGTCGTCAGCGGCGTTACAAAAGGAGTTTCAGCACAGACCGAGGCTAAATGTACCTCGGGTGTCTGGAAGTTCATATCCTTCGTAACATGATGAAGCCCGGTTATCAACTTGTACTGAAAAGGTTTCATGACCAGCTCTTGCCCTCTTCGTATTGTTGTATTAGGTTAGGCTGGCTCGGGCGCAGTCAGATGCCAGATAAGACTCCAAAGGGCACTGCTTTCTCGATACGCCCCAAGGAAACGTGTACGCCCGAGGAAGAAAGAAGAGGAACGGATGCTTCGAGGGTCTTCCCTAAGCCTCGAGGCCTTCTTCAATCCCTCCCGCATGTTCTCCAGCCTCGAGGCCTTCCTCTCTTCCATGTGAGATCCACTCCGAGTCTAACTGAGGTGGGCAGTGACGAAATCATATCCGAAACGGACTTTTCATCGACAGCCTGTGCTCATTGCCGTTGCCACAACCGTAACGGGGTGTCTGAGTCCTTGAGGCCTTGGGTATCATCTTCTTTGTCGTGTGGATGGAAATTGTAAAGGGGAGAACTATGCTGGTAGTTGGATCCAGTAAGAAACGACTGTGAAGACTGGTCAAGAGGCGATGGACTTTGAAGCGAGGTGAATGTATGTGATGGGTCGAAAGTGAGTGAAGGGGCGGAGATGCGGCATGCTGCATTGCAGTTCCTCGTCCCTGCGGACTGAAGCTGGGTAGGTGGTCATCCTCTCCTCCTGTCATTTGGAGAAACGAACACCAAAACGCCCCTAGTTCCCAAAACGTCCAGGATCAGGGTCATGGAGGACGCATTGGGTGCGGTTGGGGCCCGAGAAAGCCAGAGCATTGAGGAGGGAGAGCCGAGACCATGGGACGTGTGAGGGCACCACGCCAGAAGGGAGGCCTTTTGGTCCACATCATGAACGGTTGGCGACTCATGTAGACAGTGATGACGTGGCATGAACATTGAAAAGAAGAGCATGTCCTTATGCAAGTGGGTACATCCTATGTGATTGTTGACGTTCAGAGAAAAGGACGGCAAGGAGAGAATGAGCTTACGCGTAACAGAGGAAATGATGCAGGTTCAATGACGGAAAAACAGTTGAACGGATTCCAACTATGACCGGGCTGAAATCATGTCCGTTCGAGGTTGATAGTGACTATGACAAGCGAGAAGCACTAGACGCCAACACGTACAACTGCCGGTTATGCTACACGTCAGATGCCCGACACCCCGTACGTTGGATTGGCGGAGAAGTCACCATCATCTGTGGTTATGAAATGGGAAACAGGGAAATTTATGTCGGAAATACTTGAAGGATCTTGCAGCGAATTCAGCAGTAGGAGCTCGGGCGTCGGCGCGTGATGGGCTGACGGAGGAAGCTGGCATTGCGCAACAACAGATGCAGACAGCGGCCCGGGCGCCGTTGACAACTAAAGTAACAACCACCGGGGCGAACAGCCAGACAACGGATCTAATCGAACGTCGACGAAAGAGGCGGACGGCACATCGCCTCCACCGCATGCATCGTTGGGGATTCTAGTACGTGGCATCTCGTAATCTTCATCTCACAATGAATAACAATCCCATGCTAGTAATCCATTAAGATTTGGCAACCGTGAGATGAGGGGCAGTGAGAACACGTGTGCGAAACTCACGAAGAGCAGATAAAGTCTCGACTCGTCTTCGCACGCTCCGTCCCTCCTGCATCCTAGGTATGTAGTATGGTTGGATTAAGTGGTGGATTCCAGTTGGATGCCAAGCGGCTATGAATGTTGTGTAAGCAGCAACACTCCCAATACGTCGGAGATAAATCAATACATACGTACCGCATGTCCTTTCTGTTCAATGTGCGCACGTTGTGACCGTGACGCGATTCAAGCGGCGCAATTCTATCAATAGCAATACACCGGAGAGAGAGGGCGATGGACGGCTGGCGTCGGATTGCTAGGAGTGGAATAGAACTTGCGTGATCCGTCGTCGGAGGCTTGCCGGATAGACTCCGCAGCGACACAGCCACTGTCTCACGCTCTTCACGATCGTGTGATAACGCATCCACAAACGTACACTATCGGTTGATAACTCTCGGAAATGCGGGTCCGGAGTAGAAGAGGCTACGATTTGGGAAACAGGAACCTTTAGCTAATAAGGAGAGCGTGATAAGAGAACGAAAAAAATTTGCACGGGGATAGATAGAGGGATAGATAATCACACTACACATACAATTTTTGTAATATTTTACAATGTAAGAGATCTAGGAAAGAAAACATGTACTTTGGTGCGTGACAGACTTTCTAACCAGGGTCTAATGTCGAGAGTCACCAGATACAGCACAGATGCCCGCACATGGATGGTTTGCTGCATCACCTCATTTCTGCATGTGGGTTGAAATCTTTATCCAAATCAATGGCATTTGGGTTCATTTTCAACCAGTGAGTCGGATGTTGAAAATTAAATTTGCCATCCTTCAAAACCACCGTTGGGTAGTAAAGTGTTTCAGGTTCCCCCTTCCCCTTCCCTTTCGCTTTTCCTTCTCCTTTTTCCTTTTTTTTACCATCCTCGATTAATAATCGCTCTTTAGCCTGACTCGGCTCCACCATGTCGGGAATCTTTTTCAACATTTCTGCAGGAACCTTCCATCCCTACAAAAGGCCCGCCAGATGTCAAATGGTAGACTTAAAATTGCGGTGAACCACTCACTTTGACAGATGTCTTCGTTGCCCGTACCCAATGGTAGGCGTGGTAAAGATCCATATTTGGTTTATTGCTGAATTTCGGACTGGCCTCCACAATTTCATCGTCTTTGATATATATGACGCGTTTTGTCTTAGAGGCGCTCTGCTGAAGATTAACATGGGTTGAGATTAAAAGAGAAGTGATCACTGACACCGTGATGCCAATAGCCGTCAATTTCGTCGGCGGCTCTCCGGGAAAGATGGATCGTCGGTGGAGAAACCGTAGGAAGTGCCACAACCGAGGTTCCAAGTACGAAAAACAGTAGTGAGTACAAGAATAACATCTTCACAGATGAACATGAGAAACGTGTTGATAGCGGGCCTAGTAGTCACTTACTACTGAGTGGACACTGATAGAAAGTGGAAGTTCTGAAGTTTATCGAAGCGGATATAGTGCAGTTCTGTATAGAGACCGGCTCTGAGAACGCAGTATGGAGACTAGCTGGGGTTTGACGGGGGGGGACGCGGCCATTTTATAGGCAGTGGCATCGTCCATGGAACCCGCAAGTTGAATCGGTATCCCAGTCCACCCCGTGCACCATATGGCGCTGAAACAAGGCCTTCAATTTGCCACTGGCAGGTTTGGTTTGGGAGCATGTGGTGCTCAGCTAACAACCCTATCGGCAGTACGCATCGCTACCAACATCACTGGCATCAAGCAACCATCTATCGATGGGTATATGCCCTTCGCAAGTCGTACACGATCCTTGTGATCCTGAGTAGTGGGGTGCCATGGAAAGGCGTTTGCGTTGTTTCGGTGATGTGGGTATGCGCGCTTTTTTCCTCGTAAGCGTGAACTGATCTGGGAGCGTGTGGACGTCAGGGACTCGCTTGGAGCTCACACACATTGACGATGTTCTTTGGCATTTGCGTTGAGATGCGACTGGTAGCTGACAAGGTTGTCGTCCCAATTGATAGGAGAGGCGCGCGGTTGCGACAACTTGTTCTTAGGCAAGGATTGGAGATATTGGTCACTGGCGCACCTTACAGTGTTTCCTCTACATTCAAGCACTACACAACCATGGTCGTCGACATCTTTATCGAAGTATGCAGTCAAATTCATTCCTCAAAAAAGTGAGCACATGATACCCGTGTAATCAGAACCAACAGATATCGTCATCCAGATAAACAAACCTTTTCACGGCTAAAAGAATAAGTTACCGTCGGATATAATGTTTGACTTCGTGTAGTTGTAGGATCAATTGCTACAACAATGGATCTCACGAGCGACACAACACGAAGCCATGTTGCTTCTGCCAGCTTCCCGGCGCCCGCCAGTGTCTTTCTTCGAGCCCGAAATCCAGTACGAAGGATGGTATGCGTTACAGTTGTTCCGCGGCGGATTCTTTTTGTGACGACTCCTGACGCGTCAACTATCGATGTCGACCGTAGCGGTAGGTTTCAGCGGTTGCCGCCTACAGTGGTATCACATGGCGGTAACATCTCAGCCTGGGGGTATCGTGGTGATGGTATAGAGATTCCGCAAGACTGCGCGTACAGCACCGGATCCACCCGGCGTTGAAGTCAAGGTATGGGTACTGTTCTGCCCAGTCGAGCTTCATGTGCAAGATTGCGTGCTGCCAAACATGGCCAAAGTAGGTGCGAGAAAAAGCAGAGTGGCGGGCTTCGATATAGGCGGTCTGGTGTATTTGAAGTGGAAGGTGTGGGAGCACGGGGCGATGAAGAGCGCTCGGTGGATGGATACGGCGAATAAACCTGTCATTAGTCAGGTCTATCAATGATAGTAAGGATGTAGCGATGTTCGTACATATGCGGATTTGTAATATTTGTCGATCCACGTCATCAAACCGCCGAGGACACTACTACTAAGGCGGAACGCTGAGGAAGACGATTTGACCGTCTTTTATCAAGATTCGGTTTCCACTCGAGGACAGACAGCAAATACGGGGTAGCAAGAGGTGCTTTAGACGCGAAGCTAGGATATTTAACACGATTGACGACGAATGGTTGGACGGTTCTAAGTTGCTACCCGCTCCTTCGAAGTGCATGTATACCTAGAGGCATACTTGGGCTGAGAACGATGGGGAGACCATGCCCGTTGATGAGACCGGTAACGCGCTGACCGGAGAATCGACATCCCAGGTGCAAACTTCGCTTGTATGTAGTATTATGATCGGATTAAGTGGCGGATTTCCAGTTGGATGCCAGGCGGCTATGAATGTTGTGTAAGCAGCAACACTCCCAATACGTCGGAGATAAATCAATACATTCTGACAGGAAATCCGCTTCCACGTTCAGGTCGCCCAATAAGGTCGACGAGAATTCTGAACGGGGCTTAGTGTTTAAATCGAAATCAGATGCTTAAGCCTACATAGTAGAAAAAGATCCACACCATTTCTTCGGTGTTTGTAGGTTCGGATCGTCAATAGCTAGAGCAAATGGTTGAAGCAATTCTGGCCAAGTTTCGTCACACGTGCCACGAGCAGAAGTTGCGTTCTGAAATAGCCAAACTTTCATTTGTTGTGTCTCCGTAGAGAACGGCTAGTTGTAGATGTTTTAGCAACATCATCAACTATAGGGAGATTGGACGTACGTATCAGTCTGGTACCGCATGTCCTTCCTGTTCAATGTGCACCTAGGCCCACTTTCCGAGGAACCGGAAGATGCACGTCGTGACCGTGACGCGATTCAAGCGGCGCAATTCTATTTCTGGAACTCACGCCTGGTGTTGACGCACTGAAATAATCTTCTCCAGAGTCCAACGACGTGGTCAAGTTTGAGACCAACGCCAACGACATGGGATGGTGATCGACGCGCTGACGGTAGGTCTTATCATTTGGCGACCGATCAGCTGAGGCTACACCATGGTCTCGACGAGTCTTGGCGGCGGACTGGTCACATCGATATCACGGTCGGAAGAATGACAAAAACGTGGCGGCGGCTAGCAAGGAACACGGTGAGGTCTCTTTCTTTACACTGGTCGTCGTTACTGATTGAGCACCAGATCTCACACAGCGTTGACCAACCATTGGGCCAAGGCATGAACACAACTGGAAGACCATGATTCACGAAGACTGCCGCCACAAAGGAGTTGAGCGCGTGCGCAGGGAGGAGAGGAAGTTGGGTGAATGCATCACCATTGGTGTCCGGTACAGTAAGTTTGCCTCGTCTCTTCGTGATCCACGGCTGATGACTGCAGAGGTGCATGAAAATTCAATACTGCTGACAGGACGACGCGGGAAGGAACGAGACCTTGCGTGAGTAATCGCGGAGCGCATCTTGGAAGGAGTGAGTCCCGGTGTTTTTTCTTTCGTCTCGTCTACTTTCTGACCGAGTGTCTCCGTTTAGACAAATGTTGAGAAACGAGGGTTCATTGTTCTCGCTGCTGCAAAAAAAGGGTGTGAATAGGCCACCACTCCAGATATTATGTTATTCTGCCACCTCCGCCCAGCCCGTTTCAAAACAAGGTTTCATGCCATCCACTCGATCAGTGACAACTGTCGAAGGTAACTGATTATGCACCATGGCCGAAACTTGGACGATAGCATTTGATCTTTCTCCAGAAGCCGCACCTGCAACAATATCAACAACGCACTGCTCCTCGCTCATCGTCCTAGACCCTAGAGTACGCTTCTCAATCCACATCTTTCACGCTGAACGTGTTCATTGACTTTCCAGTCGTCCTCCATGTAATTTTGAGTCGAACTCAGCCAAAATCTTGACTACCGGCGCGTACCTCCGTATCACAATTCAGAGAGGCACCGTACCCTCAGTTTGCTGTTGATGCTGTGGCAGAAGCTGTTGAGACCCCACGTCTCTGAGTGGCTAAAAGGTGTATATGTTTGAGCATGAGCGTCATTAAACGGCACAGCTTTGAGGTAAGCACCCAGCACCCAAAGATACGATTCTTATTGATTCTTCTTTTAAGGAAGGAACCTTAATAAGGACATGCTATCGAGAGCGTGCAAACAGACGCCGGGGTGAGAGAAAACCTTCTATGTCACTTTTCTCATGCCGCCCACTGATGCTGGGCTAAGAGCAAACCTTCTATCTATCACTTTTCTCATGCTGCCCACTAATGTCCTCCCACCGTTCCTTTCGCAATCCACCCATTCACGCCTAGAAAAAAGAGGGAAGGAGCATTGGATTAGAAAGTTCACGGCTTTATAGCCACTGTTCGATCGGAACTCTGCGCCAAATTTCTAACGCAAGACTCAGGACTTCCATTTATTAATTTTAATTAATAGGTCATTGATCTTCGCTACCCTAGACCTGTATAATCATTCATCACGACCAGTTTAGGCCAGAATGTCTAACGGCAGAAGTTATTGCTCTACTTCATCAAACCGAGTCCAACAGCTCGACTGGTACAAATACTATGTGGGCAATGTACTCGACTCAATGCTGTCATTCGTCGAAATACATATCATTGCGATGGCTTCGCAGGCACTCTTAACGGGTGTATATTTCGCCTCGTTCCTCCTCTGCCTACGATGGCTCATCTTTTCGGACGATGGCGAGGCCCTGCGCAAGCCCATTCATCGGCCTTACTTAATCATTACCATTTTCCTCTTTACTTGTTCTGTCATAGGCTTTAGCATTTCTCTGCAAGCCACATTACTCGTTTTTGAAGGCCGTAGTGGCAAGTCGTACTACACGACTGTTGTTATTGTGCGTAATTTAACAATTTGACCCTCATCGTCGAGTTGAACTCTCTCTTCAGTGGTTTATAAAACTGCTTACGCCGATTATAACTGATAGCGTCTTGGTTTGTGAATAAACAAAGTCAATACCCTATGTTTATTATATTGTATTCGCAGATCTTCCGTTGTTGGATGGTTTACAATAGGTCCTGGCGCATCGCCGCCCTTCCTCTTGTCCTATCGCTGTACAACATATCAAGTCTTCTCGTCATGACAGTGTATTGGAGCGTGACCATCTCAGGAGCTGCCTCAAAATGCTTACTTTATCCACAACGTGGTATACTAGAGTCGTATTATGGAAGTACCACCATCATAAACATATACGCGACATGTACGTAACGGGATTATTCTGCATCATTCCGTGATACTAATTCTAGGTAAAATTGAAGCCGCTATTATATTGCAAATCCGGAAAAATTGTCTATCTCGAAGCTTTTCCCGCTTTGCGATTCGCCTCATCACTGAATCTGGTTTACTATACACCCTTACGAGTATCGCCGCATTCTTCACGCTGCTTTTCAGCCCCACCGACATTCTGCTCTTGACAAGTGCCATCGTATGTTATTTGATGCTGTTGGAGACTATATCTCATCCGTGCACCTAGAATTTCCCTGTTGCAGGAATCGCCTATAACCTTATACTGATACGCGTGGCAGAAAATAGGGCTAAACCAGAACCTTCGGAATTACCTACATTCATTGGGGAATCTACGATTGAACGTGCTATTCCTTCTGTACCACGCAACCAGTCAGAAACCGTCGCCTCCTGATGGCAAGGCCTCTGCCTTTCTAGAGTATCACGCATGTGGTCCAGGCGGGGCTTATTGTTAGTATTACTCTTTGTTCATCATCCTAGGTTCTAGCATAGCCGTGTCATTCCGTTTCCGCATCCCCTTCTGCATGTTCACCCTCCCCTGCATTCGCCTTCTCTGCTTTAGAACCACTCCAAGTCAAACTAAAACGGGCACAGACGAGATAATACCCGAAACGAACTGCTCTAATATGGTAAATTTTATAGCAATCGATGAGCAGCTGCAAAGGCTCACGCTGCTCGAACCGTGATCCAGCGACTTGCGCCGCTGAACGGGAAACCCACTGAAAACATGTTATGACTCGCTAGAGCTTCTTCCAGCGTGCCTTGCGTGCTAGTATCCAGAATGTCTTGTCGTTCCCGTTTATGCGATGTTGGAGGCCTTGAGTGGAAAAGCTAGAGATCGTCGATAGATGATAGTCCGATCCTACTACGCACATGATTTAACACAGCGGAAAAGAGGGAAGGAGTACATGATGATAAGTATGAAGAAAACGACAAATAGTTGATACCTACCGCTTTTTATTCGCACCCAAAACGTCTTTCTATTTTCTTACGGTCGGTAATCTCTTTTTGAAGGGCAGTTTGGACAGACCACGTCACTTTACACCTCAGAGATCCAGTAGAAAAGAAACACCGGATGTAAGTCTCCAACTAATGATTATTAGAGTCGATTTGGTCATGGAGATCAAAGCGACGGACCTGTTTTCAACTCTGAACCATGAAGGGACTCACAATAGTAGTTACTCCCTACGTTTCCGATTTAAGCGAATTCGCGGCAAAGAGACCATATTAGTAGCACCCGAACTGCACAGGTATTCTTTATATACACTAAAGACGAGAATCTATAATGCCGATGTGCATGACATAGTATAGAAAACGCACATAGAAAACTAGTGACTTTCGAAGCGTGCCTGTATATTCGGATATCTGGCAGGCAAAGTAAGCGATCGTGCAGAAGCCGTCCAGCACCTGATACTTTGGCGACCAGTCCAATGCCCAGGAGGAAATATTGCTCACGGTGATAGTTGACAGAAGTGGGGTTCTTGTTGGAGAGAACCTTGGGGATGATAAAATAATAATTGTATCGAGCGTGATCAAAGTGGCCCTTTGTACGACGCGCAATATACATTCTTCCAGCGAAATGACTCGTCGACAAGCATTTCTAGAATTTGGAAATGAAGAGAAACGAGTGAGAAGGAGTCTTCAAGAGATGATTCTTGCTGCATTCCAACCAAATCTTTGTCAGAATGAGTGCGCGCTCTGTGAGCAGATGACGTCAAAACAGTGCATGTTGTACAAATGTCTAGTCACAAGAGGGCTCAAACCTCAGAAAGAGGCTAGCTTGATCTCGTCCACCGACTTTTTCTTCTTCCTCTCATAAGAAGCATTTCAAACTTCAGCGAGAACCGAACCCGCCTGCCAGCGCTTAATCTCCCTCACCACACGTCGTAACTGTTTCGCTCCCTCGCGCTCCAGAACATCACAATCCCATCGCTCCGGGGGTGCTGTGTCTGTCATCATCCCAGTGTCAGCTGGAATTTGTTGCGGAAGGATAGCCTCGCCACGGGGCTTTGTATAGAAAGCGAGTCGCGTTCCCATTGCGCTGATACCATGTAGGACAGGCATTGGACAGTCAACTGCAAGTAAAATTAGTCAAGTTTAATATATGCGATGACTTGGATAGCACCGACCAGACAATTTCGTCATGCGAGCCCGAATCTGGCGGTCCGACGCCTCACGCGTAGAACGATATCGAAGGTTCTCAGGAGCATTTGGCTGTAGTACGAGAACTGGTTTGGCCGGGTATGAGCCGTACAGGAGGACCTCGTACATAAACGTCGATTCGGGTGAACTCGAAGTTGGCCAACGCCGCCGCCAGCTTCATCGACAGTCCTTACAAGAACTTCTTCGCATTCGCAACCTGCTCTCCGTCATATTCCGCAAGAGCGATCACCCAGATCTATGAGAAGAGTCAGAACTCAGGCTCCGCAGTGATGATGAGACCTAATATCACCTAATCCAAATGGTGCGGAGTCAGATCGAGCATGTTGAACGCGCTAGAGAGCGTTTCGTCATGAAGATCTGATGTAGGGCGCATGGACAATCATTCGTAGAATAGACTCGCCAACATAGATTCCACGATCCGAGTGACGAGCGCATCCCGACGGTCAATCAAGAGGTTACAAAGGAGCGACCGGCGGTGGCCCGGAGAGATGAGAGACAAGATGAGA
This sequence comes from Amanita rubescens, assembly GCA_015039365.1. NCBI lineage: Eukaryota > Fungi > Basidiomycota > Agaricomycetes > Agaricales > Amanitaceae > Amanita > Amanita rubescens. The sequence goes on from WION01000034.1 coordinate 113,760, forward strand.
CTGTTACCACCCACGACGGCATTTGCCGAAATTAAAATGTGACAAATGTGACTGGCGTTGATCGCCATTTCCATCATGTCTTGGCCGGCAGTCATTCGCCAGTTTGCAAGGGCCTCCGCTGATGCCTCAGAAGTTGGCTTTCTTGGGGCTTACAACGCCCTTCTATGCACGCTCTTCCATTCTAACGCTGATTTCATGGTTGTACCATGTCGGCCAACTTTAAGTTCCAGTTCACCCGCCAAAGTGACGTTTGTGTACGAGGTCGTGTATGGCTTAGACCTGGGAAAACCGGTTCTCGTACTACAGCCAAATGCTCTTGGGAACCTTCGAGATCGTTCTACGCGTGAGGCTTTGGACCGACAAATTCGGGCTCGCATGACGAAATTATCTGGTCGGTACTATCCATATCTTAGTAAACCTATCTAATTTTACTTGCAGTCAACTGTCCAATGCCTGTGCTATATGGTATCAGCGCAGTGGGATCGCGATTCGCTTTCTACACAAAGCCCCGTGATGAGGCTATCCTTCCGCAACAAATTCCAGCTGACCCTGGGATGACGACAGACACAGCACCGCTAGAGCGATGGAATTGTGATATTCTCGAGCGTGAGGGAGAGAAACAGTTACGACGTGTTGCAAAGGAGATTAAGGCTGAAGTTCGAAATGAGGTTTGAGTCCTTTTGTGACTAGACATATGTACAACATGCACTGTTTGACGTCATAATTACCTTGCTAAGATGATCGTGTAGCTTGAAACATTCCCAATTGAATGAGTATAGCCTGCTTCTTGTCACTGTGGGGGCAAATTCGCACGTCGGCGGGCGTCTCGTGATGATTTTATGATCATCGGCAGTGTATGGATGGAGAACGAAACTTTCCGAGTGTGGCACATCACTTTTGTTCTTCATTTACGAGAATTGTACAATCAACCAGACACATACCTGCCGATTACACCGATCAGCGCGAAATGACCCTTCTCTGTGGAGGCGATTCCGAATCGGACCACTCGATTTGGTTCAGCAAGAGAAAAGGATAGCCTTGTGGATCTGTCGACAATGACATATGACTTGCGCGCCGAATGATCGTGATGTAGGCTAGCCTTTACTTGGAAATGTTGACTTAACAGTTTTCGCTTCCATGTATCGTACGAATCGCGCGCTGATATGGCTAGTCTTTACTTAGAAATGCCGGTTGGAATCGGATTTAACATTAGATTCTGGTGGCGCTTCTCCTATCCAGTTCTACCTCTTGTTCGAGTTCAGATAAACTTCGTATGCTGGGAAAAGATGCGCACCATGTCTTTTTCGGAAACTGGGGTAGAACATGTGGAACAGAAGCCATTCCAAAATGCCCAAACGTTCATTTGACGCGTCCCCATCAAAAAGAACTGTGTAGAGGCTTTCACGAGGTAATCAGTCGTATGCAGATGACACGCAAGGATCAATGTACCATACAGGAATTGAAGCCAGCAGAAACGGACGCAAGGGTCCCGGTCCACCCACTTTGCGACATAATAAGCCGATTTCCGCACCGTCGATCGGGCATGTTGTATCCATATATGCTGTGCAAGACCGAATTCAATACAAATAAAAGCTGGAACAGACATAAAGGATACTTACGCATCCCTTGTGAGCACCAGCTGAAGTTAGTACACCTCTAAATGACCTGACATCATCCCGTCCATGGTTACAATCCACCTCTTCTCGTCGCCTTAACGTCTTATGGTTGACAAAGAAAGAGTGTGCTGAACATTGGCCGAACAACGACACCCTGGTCCCACAGAAGCGGACGTTGGACCCGGACGATGATCTTCTATGTGGGAGAGCCAACGGTAGGCCGCGTAGAGCCACGAGCTAGAGGCGACGGTAAGCGGACTGGGTGTGGGGACCTTTACACTCGTGAAGGGGTCGTCTCCGCCGGCAGCAACCTTGCTTGCTGAAGCGCATTCATACGTTGGAAGCAGCAATAATTGTCAGTTTCTGATAGCGGAGGAGCATCGTTCGAAATGACATCGACAATTGGGATATATTACTTCCTGTATGAGCCATGAGATCAGCACGTTAAAGTACAAAATGAAGTTATGAGTATCATAAGGCGGCGGCGACGAATTGTATAGTGGAGCCTGACGTGCAGTGCCCGTCCCGCCGAACATAGGCGAGATGCAGAATAGGAACGGGTTCGCGGAAGGCAGTCGACACAAATTGAACAGGAATCAGGCCCGTGATCGGCGAGTACTGCAATATGGCATGAATTGACGGCGATGATGACATAACAAAACCGACTGGAGTTGGCATAGGATGACCAAATTTTACGAATGGGCTGATCAGAGAAACGATAGGTGACGATAAGCAGGACAAGGGACGGCACGGGGAGTCGAGGCAAGGACGCAATATAACACGGGAGTCGGAATCCGAGTCGGTCACGGTGTTTGTACTTGTATTTGGCCTGTCACCCGCACGAAAACTGCTCAACGCCAACTTTGACAAGCAAGGTAATAATAGCTCAGCCTGAGTAGCCTTCGATCGTGTGCCGTGTCCTCCACTCAGCGACGCGTTACGACATGTATGTGAGCTACGAACTACTACGTGTTCCAGTCAACGGAGTTCAACGTTCACCGTCAATTTTTGCAGGATCTGCACAAATATACCCAGATTCCTGAAATAGCAAAGAAGGTATATTTCGTCTTCATAGGCATCAAGGAGACTGGTATGGCATGGACGGGGACCATGAGTGTGGTCTCCACGTCGTAATTGCAAGAATAATAATGCGTTTTGATTATTTAGAATGGGACACTATGAAGTAACAGCAGACTAGAGAGAAGGATGGGGGAGCCCGAGAGGGAGGACGGGGCAAGTGAGGCGCAGCGTAGCGCGGGGGGAGAGGACGAGAACAGAACGATGGGGAGAAGAGCGGGGCGGGGCAGGTGAGAGGCAGCGAGGTAGGGGGACCGGGAGAGAGGTGATGAGAGGCGAGGTGAGAAGACGATGAACAGCGCACAGAGTGCGCAATTCCGCATCCAGGCTTCAACCACGCTACAACCACCAACACAAACTCCACGCGCGCCAGAAATGGCGCGTTCTTTTCTAGCGGAAGATGAAGACAACCACACGTATATTATGACAAGAGTACCACATTAGAGTACGCCCTACCATGCGCTACAAGCGCCGCGGGGCTTAAACAAGGAGTATAAAAAAAAAAAAAAAAAAAAAAAAAACAGCAGACTACTCCATCACGATGCGCCAACTCCACCCTGGCACGGTGGGACCTAATGAACCCTGGAAATTCAGCCAAAGGCTGTACTCAAGCGCCTATCGGTCTAAAAAGCCGTCCATTTTTTTACTACGGGCACAGATCGGCAACGAATTACTGATCATCAGCGCCCACATGCCTACTAGTACTGTTTCTATGAAGCAAAACAAATCGCGCAACGTCACTCAAGCTATATGCCCATAGTACTGCCCCTATCACGCAAAACGGAACGCGCAACGTCACTCAAGCCATGCTTCACGGCAGCAGTAATCTGTACAATATGATCGGTGTCATCTCCATGGGCGTGCTCTTCTTGTATAAAAACGATCACCAAAAGCCTTACTTTCTTCCCTAAGAGCTGGTCTCCTCAATCACCCTCATTTCTTATTCCTACCTCCCAATTTTTAAACAAATCCTTCTAAAAATGCGCAGCCTATCCCTCACCTTCGTCATCGCCCTTCTCGTCAGTCCCTGCGTCATCGCTACCCCTATGCCTCCCATGGTCAAGCGAGGCAACCATCCCGGCGGGAGTGGCCACGCTAACCCTACTAGTCCGTGGCCCAACGTCGAACTCCAATTACGCGACCTTCCAATGAGTTCCCTCGACGCACCCGTCACTCACGGCGTCTTCGCTCAGTGCAGCCAACCATCCGTACGGGAGGCGCATGGCGACGAGGTCAACCATTGGCGTCTCTTCTTCGCCATCGGCCAGGCTCAGTCCATTTCGTTCGATATGGTCAAGCGGGGAGCAGACAACTTGCACGGCATCGTTGGAGTCATCGGCAGAACATATGCTGTATCGACTAATGGCGTTTTAATGGTTCCGATGTTGGCCAGCCCCCACATGAACGTACGCGGAGTCCTCAACTTGCTCAACACCAACGGACTTCTCCGATACAAGTACGCACCGTCCGGAGAAGGCTGCCGCTGCTGGGTTAAAACTGTTGTGGAGCTTTTGAAGGAAAAAGGCATGTTGCATGACGCGGATAACAGGTTCCCTCAATTTGAAGCATCGATTGGCTGCCTGTGGCGGGCAGATGGATCGCACACGCCTAAGCCTATTGAACCGGGCACTTTCCATTGATTGATAATGGTTACTTATCGTAGTAGAAGAGTCCGTGATATTTTATAAACTGCTACTAGTATTTACTCAGTAACGTATTCGTACTGCGTTATATAATCTCTCACAAATTATCATTCTCTGTTCATCATAATCATTCATGACATAAAATAATGATTTACCGCGTATAGTTAATTACAAAGTTGCTAGCGCGTCTGAAAAGCCGTTATCGACGGAGACGAACATTTAGCTTCCTCAAAACGGAACTTCTAAGCGCTGTTCGTTGTGGTCGATGAACGAACAGGCGAGTGTTGACCGTTCCGCGGACTACAGATCGCGATACTACTGACGCTGCACTGAGATAGAAAATATTGCTATCATCCGGCAAGCCCCAAATTCGTTGCTGCTGTGGGTTCAGCTGATGCGCGCAATATCGGTAGTATTGCACAACAGGCTTTTTTTTCAGAAATCTCCAGCGCGTCAGGTTATCTGAAATCACGCGCCGCAAGGCCAAACCCTTCTTCGCTCCTTCTGTTCTCAGTCCCACGGGGCTAACACGTTTATTGGTAACCTCGGAGGGGATGTTGTAGGTGTTCCCGTGGGCGTAGTGAATGAATTCTCGACTGCTAGGGTGAGCTGTTGCGTTATCCGCGCCGAAATTAAAATGTGACATATGTGACTGGCACCCATATCCACCATGTCTTGGCCGGCCACAATCCTTCGTCGGTGTTGAACTTATAATATACGATATACATACAGTATATAGTAAATATAAGTGATATCATTAGTTTACACTAACTAATGTAATAACGCTCAGTTACTTACTCGTCTCTCAACCAATCATAATAGTGGATGATTGAGTGTGAGATAATATATTGACATGAGAATATATTCGACATATTCTCATACTCATCTACCAATCATAATAGTGGATGATTGATGATGAGAACATATTCTGACATGAGAATATCCTAGCGATATTCTCATAAGATCATCCAATCATAATAGTGGAACTATTGATGATGTGAATATATGTTGACATGAGAATAGAAGACATATATACGTTATGGTTATCGACCTATCACATTGAAGATTGATAATGTGATGAGTCAGTCAATATAATTGATGAGTCAAGTGCTGCGCAAAGCTATGTATTGCTGTACAATAGCTGTGCATTGCTGTGGAATGACGCCTTATGAGTCAAATACCCTTGACTCATACTGATAAGACTCTTTGTACTTATTTGTAGTTTAGTAGTATATAAGCTGTACTCTAGTAGCGTCAATCCTCATCCTATTATCCTCTCTACTGTCTACTGTTGAGCCCCAGCTCCAGTAAGCTTTTAACAACTCCACACCACACTCGGTAAGTAGTACATTCTATGTACTAGACTGCGCTGCTCGCTAGGGATTTGTTACCCCTAGTTTCAACAGGTTATGGGCCCCGAAACCAGACGCCTTTGGCGCTATTGGTTGTGAAGCCAAGCGACGCACACTCTCAAGTCATTGACGGAGAGAAAAGGTAAAACAAAGGTAACTGGGCGAGGCGCCCAGTGTGGTTTTCATTTTCTTGTTAGATTAGTCATCGCACTTGGCTAACCCTTCTGGGAAGTGAGGGATAGACTCAGAGTCATCCGCTTACCTGGATTGTATACGCCCGGACCCAGGGCTAAGGGGACCCCGTTAATTACTCAGCGGTCTAAATTACGAGTATCCCTGTACAAGGGACAGTCTTGGATGACGTTAAAAAACTGGCCTAGATCGCCTTAAAAATCTCGCAGTGGACCATTACTGCGTCAATAGAAATTGGCTCACTTGTGAAGTGTGAACTTCACCGGTTATTACCTACCGTATAAAAGGGTGACGTCCCACACTGTATTCCGCTTGGGCAGTGTGATGTGATTGGACGTATTGAACCACGCTATACCATCATCAGGATTTTCGATCCTGTAAAAATACCTAATATATGTACAAGTAATAATAGATTCTAGTATAAGGGGTGAGATGAGGTCACATTGTGGACCGTACACTCTGCCTATCGAGAATGAGCCCTTAGGGACTTCTCTAGATTAGGAATACACTCAGCTGTAACCCAGCGGTGTCTAGATTAATTCTTAATACTTGTACATACACGTCTAGTGGGGGATTGAGACCCCATAGACCATCTAAGTGATGGACTTATCTCATGCATTTGGGAATGCAGTCGTTATCGTCATGGTTATTCCAGAGATTAAACGGTTATCATTTGATCGTTTAAGAAGGGACAAGGGCCGATCCCCGAGTCTTTAATCTATTGTCAGACGCTTAGGTTGGCTATTCTTACCTACATTGGATCATATCCCACGCAAATGTAATACTGCGTTATTAGATGCTAAAAACATCGAAGTGGATACCAATGTGACATAGATCTTGGTTAATATAACACCTTTCATAACGATTAGTACCAAATTCAACATGCATGACAAGAAGAAACAATGATGTGCGAAACTTGTGCCGAAACATCCAATTTGCGTACAAATTATCTGTTTTTCCGGGATTAGTAAGGGCTGAAGGCTCTGAACGCCCATTCCTTTCTTTTGATCTTATCCAAAGAACTATGTGATGATTAAACCTCCTGATTTCAGCAAAATTTTAAAATCAATTTTTTCAATTTATATAAAAATGTCGTTTGTAAACTCTTTCTCGCCGTTGTCTTCTGCTGGCGGTGCCCTTGGCACTCCGATTTCTTCGAGGACAGTCCCCTCTCGGACTACCCCGAACAATTTGCCCGGCTCTGGCGCCCGGCACCTCCAGGCCCCCGTTAGGGCCTTACCAAAGAACTCGCCGCCGCCTGCAAAGGCACAGGTACCAGAAATGGTACCTTCATTACGTTTTCCTGTTCCGACTTCTGCGCCTCAAGCTGTGAGGCTAAATAGGAACTATAAAAAGTATCCTGTTCCCATGGGCTCGCGCCCATATATGCCTCATGCAGCAAAGGGCTGCCACTGTTCGCATCCCGATGCGATACATCATGTACACCGCTGTGTACAAAAAGTCGTCTTCGACTATAAAGGAGTCCCGACGGCTCCCAAATCAATGCGGAGCCCAACAGGTCAGTCTTCTAAAAATACTAGGTGTGCATCTTTATCTCATAAAGATAATCTAGTCTCATACGCCAAGGCCGCGAAGGCTGTTGGGCCAGTCTCTCGTCCACAAGGACGACCTGTTATCGTCAACGAAGGTTGGCGATATAACAAAGATCGTGGATCGCCTTGGATCCACAACACTAAACTGGAAGAGTGGTCCGATGGACCACCAAACAATGCCCATGTCCAATTCAGACCAGTCACCAAAAACGACTGGCATAAGGGTAATCGTCAATGGAAAAATAAGACGAATATCCCTAATGCTTTGGATTCGGATGCGTACCGCCAACATTTCCTTGGCATCGCATCTGACGAAAGGGGCAGAATTCCTCTTCCGGAGGAGATCACTCAAATATACAAAAAAGGAAAGGTAAATACACCTTTTGACGTATATAAGACCCAACTAAAACGTAATACAGAACAAAAAGGATGGCGAAAGTCAACAACACCTACCTGGAGTAGATGCGCCCCCAACATTGCAAGTTGGGGATATATCGTATCTAAAACTCGAGCCCAAAGCAGAGCGGCTGGAGTGTTTCCTTCAAATCAAGAGGGAACCGAAGTGAAAAGGGTTGTTGACGAATATAGTAATGACATGGGAATATGGCAGGAAACTGGAAGGCTTCCCGGACGGTATAAAGACTTTCCTCACATAAAATTACCTAAAGAATCTATTTTCGACAAACTTGTCGATGATAGAGACAATAGGAGGGCTAGATTCGCATCTAACCCTGTGACGGAAATTCGATATTACATACCTGAAAGGACGTGTAAAAAAGATATTCCCTAGTTTACTTTCTAGTATTGACACTAGATAGTAAAATACTATATTCTTGTCATTTTAACATGAACGACATTAAGCTTAAGAAATCAGGACGGAAATTACATCATCACATATATTCTTATGCCTTATTATTATTTGAACCTTTTCTTACGTAAAATCTTCTTAGATTTTAAACAAACTTAACCAAAGTAAGAAAATGTCTTCTTCCAATTCAATAAACTCCATTGTTCCTGTTCTTACCGGATCAAATTGGCTTGCATTCGAAAGACTTATGACTGCGTACTTGAACAGTCAAGGTCTTGGTGCACATATTGATCCTAAACTTGATTGGCCCAGAGATCTTGAACCATCTGAAAAAGAGGCGATCAAGACATCTGATATAAAGCCAGATCAGTTAAAAACCCTTAAAGAAATTCGCAAAGAATATGTCGAATTTAAAGAGGACAATATGAAAGCCAAGGGTTACATAACCTTAAAACTAGCACCTAATCTTGTACACCTTGTTGACGATAAAAATGATAAAGCCGAAGTCCTTTGGAAATCTCTAAAGGATAAATTTGGTAAACAAGGTCTGGCTGCTACGTTTGGACTCTATAGACAAATTGTCGACTGGAAACTCAAAGAGAATTCCAATCCAAACACTCAAGTTCCGCATCTTATGGACTTGATTAATAGAGTGTCAAACCAAGGTGTAACCTTAACCGTCAAAATGCAAATTATGACGATCCTACATGCCTTACCTCCTTCATGGGACAGCTTTGTCGCAAATCTGTTGGCACATTCCACAGATGATGACACTGTAGATGAATTCCTTAATCTCATATCTGAGGAATGGTCCCGAAGGAAAGGTAACAGGAACAATGCCAATACTTCTGTTGTCACGAGAGGGAATAAACATTCTAACTCTCAAGTAGTTGCAAATATGGCACGCCAACAATTGCAACAAGGACAACCTCGCACCCCTTGGAATTCCTATCGTGGGAAATCCTTTCGAGGCAGAGGTGGAAGAAAACCAATGGGAAATCGAAGAAACCCAACACAACATACTTCGACAGGTGGACCATCTAATGGACCAAAACATACACCTGGCCAATCTCAGACTCCTTTTAGACCCCAATGGGCTGGTCAAGTCCCTAATCAGTCTAAAGGACCAAATTGGGAACGCAATAAGGCAGCTAAAGCAAAGAATCGTGCGAATAAACTTGCTGCTCGCACAGCAGCTCAATCAACACTTGGTTCTGGGCATGCTATGGCATCTTCGACATCAGCATCTTTACCTCTGATTGCCAGAATTGGAGATCAGGTAATGACAGATTTTGATGAAGAATTTGTCCCCAAGATTTACAAGTACAAAGGTACTCGTGCGGTTCCCACGGACGACTTCATGGGGAGAATTGATGAGATATCCGAAGATTCGGGAGATTCTGTATCCAGAGATGTACAAAAAGTACGAACTGAATCAACGGACTACTCTGATATCTTTGATTCTGCAATATTTGCAGATACTAAGGATACTCAAAGTTTGGACGATCTTGCTAGTCCTATCTTTGCTTCCTCTAGTATATCCCATCATCAAACCGATAATGAAGGATATCAAACAGATAATGAATCACATCAATCTGAGGCCAATTCTTCAGGGTATGAAGGACTTTATACCGATGAGGAGCCTGAGGGACCAATGCCTGGTTCCTTTGATGATGAACAAATAAGTTGGTGGTATGTACATACCAGACAATATTATGTGGATCAAGTTCGACGAGCTAATTTGGAAGCTCGAAGAATGAATACTAATGCACGCACTTTAGAACACTTACAAAATATGTTGAGAGGGATGGTAAATGACCATGACACTGTATCCCTCTGACCAGAATCTGTAAGTTCATCAGATTTAAATTACTTTTACCAATCTGATCAAGATTCTGTTTACCATACGGCTCCAGAATCTATGGCATCATCTCAAATCCCAACAAGGCCTATTATGCCTTATGAAGATTTTTTCAATATATACGATTATCCAACTAATCGTACTATTGATACTGTACCGGTAATACCATCTAATGTACCGATTGTATACCCTACACCAAGAAGATCTACGGATCTTCGAAATTTATATTATTTTGATGCCAATATGCGTGAAAACTTAAGTAATCATCAAAGAATAGCTCGTCTTTATGATCAAAATCATATAGATGAACTTTATAATCAATATAACTTGGATGAATTCATAATAGAAGAAAACAATCGTAGACGTGCTAATGTTATTAACATTGGACATCTTCAAGATCCATATAATCTACCTTGTAGTAAATCACCTTCTTGCAAATGTCCTGAATGTTATAAAAACAATAAAGGACTTACAATATGGATGTGTGACTCAGGTGCATCACATCATTTTACCGCACACTTAGAAGACTTTGTCAGCTATAAAAAATATGAAGTTCCTACTTCAGTATTTACAGCTGATAATCAAGCAGATATATTAGGTATAGGGACTGTGATTTTGGATCACACTCTTAAAAATGGTTCGGTTTCAAGATTGAAACTTTATCCAGTCCTCCATATGCCAAGTGCCACACTACGACTAATAAGCAATGGAACATTGTGTAAACAAGGTTTTATTGCAAAACAAGATAATGATAGGATTTCTTTCTACAGAGAAGGCTCTGAAAACGCATCACTGGAAGGATTTCCAGGAGATGGTAACGAAACATTAATGTGGACAGAAGGTCAAATAATTAAACCTTCAAATTATAAATTAATGATGACCACTATTAATGTTGTTGGATATGAAATTTGGCATCAACGGATGGGTCATCCTAGCCAACAAATATTGAAATTAGGCTCTAAAAACTTAGAGGGTTTCCCTCCCTTGACAATTCCTAAAAACTTAGAACCTTGTAACGGTTGTCTAAAAGGAAAAGCTATTTCACAAAGCTTTCCTCTTTCAGAAAAACGTGCTACCCAACCCTTTGAACGTATACACTGTGACTTGATGACTTTTCCTATACAATCTTATCATAAACAAAAATATTTACTCGTAATATTTGATGATTGTACATCACATGTATGGGTAAAACCATTACAGAAAAAGTCTAACGTCGCTGTAGTATTTGAAGGTTGGCACAAACAAATATACAACCAATATGGATATAACATAAAAATCGTTCGTTCCGATCGAGGGGGCGAATTTATGTCCACCAATATACAAGATTACTTAACTGATGTAGGAATTATTCATGAAAAATCTACTCCATATATACATCAACAAAATGGAAAGGTTGAACGCATGAATAGAACACTTTGGGAAAAAAGTGAAGCATTGAGATTACATGCTTCATGTCCTCAATCTTGGTGGAACTTTGCGATCGAAACTGCCGTACATGTTTATAATCGTACTCCACTTAGACGAACCAAATGGAAGACCCCTGTTGAAAATCTTACTGGAAAGAAACCTGATGTTTCTTACTTTAAGATATTCGGATCTAAAGCTTGGGTATTTATCCCACATGAATCGCGCGAAAATAAATTAACACCAAGGTCTGAAATAATGACCTTTATTGGATACGAACCGAATGCAAAAGCATACCGCTTCATGACGAATACAAATCAACTTCGAGTATCCACCCAAGCTGAATTTGATGAAACCAAATTTCCAAGAGCCAAACCTCAAGATGAAAATTATACAAAAAACTTGGACCCTATCAGGCCTATTGAGCAGGATAATTCTGAAAACTCAGATAAAAATATCTCTGATGGTAAACCAAATAATGAAGGAGATATTTCATCTGAACAGCAGCATTCAGATGATGATTTCTTTGATTTCAACTTTGAAAATCATTCTAGTTCTGATTCATCAGATAATGATGATGATGACACTAAATGGGATGATAAATTAGAATCTTTCTTTGAAAAGAAAGATACATCTTCAAAAGACAAAGGTGCTGAATTAGATCAACCTACAGGTGTTGAATTAGATCTACCTGTACAAAGTCTTAAAGATAAACCTACTAAAGGAAAAGGCAAAGGAACTGCTAAAAAACCTGTAGAACCTACTCGAAGATCTGAAAGATCTAGAAAACCGGTTATACAGAAAGACAATGCTTATGGTAATAAAACACCATTAGAAATTGAAAAAGAAATTACAGAAGAACAAGATGTTGTTCGAGAATTGATTCAAGATCTTAAAGAAAATGATAAATCTGATCCAAGACTTGATGTTACAATCAGATATTCTCTCAGATCTAAAATAAGACAACACATTGATAAAGTCAAATTACTTTATTCAACATTACACAATGCTCAAATTAATGAAATGTCAAGTCTCATTAAAGAGCAAGGTAATGGTTTTCTGAATTACTTACTCGCACAAGCAATTCCTGCCATTAATATCTCAAGAGATAATATCAGAGATTATCAATATAAAGATATTCAAAAAGTCAAAATTGCTGATCCCAAATCTTATGAACAATGGGAAATAGCAATGAATGATGAAATGAAATCATTGAATGATAGAAAAATCTGGGAGCTTGCAGAATTACCTCATAATCGTACACCTATTAAATGTAGATGGGTATACGATATTAAATCTGACGGTCGAAAAAAGGCTCGACTTGTCGCCAAAGGATTTTCTCAAAGACCTGGACTTGACTATGATGAAACGTTTTCGCCAGTGGCAAGATATGAAACGATTCGCCTTTTGTTAGCAATATCTGTGCTAGAAAAATGGGATATTGAAGCACTAGATGTTAAAACAGCCTTTTTGTACGGAGATCTCGAAGCGGATATCTATATGCAACAACCAGAAGGTTATGTAGTCAAAGGTCAAGAACAAAAAGTTTACCAACTTAAAAAGGCAATATATGGACTTAAACAAGCCTCATATGCCTGGAATAAACAAGCTAATAAATCCTTAGAGGATTTAGGATTTATACGCTGTTTATCTGATTCTGGCGTATACGTCAGAAGAGAAGACGACACTATAATAGTGTGTATAGTATATGTCGATGATATGCTTTTCATGGGTGACAATACACCAGAAATTCATAAAGTTAAAAATGCTTTTATGAAGAAATGGGAATGTCACGATCTTGGAAAAGTTAAAGAATACTTAGGTATGCAAATCAATTACAATAAGAACATGGGTACTCTTATTATTGATCAACATGCATACGCTAAAAAAGTTGTAACAAGATTTGGTTTAGAAAATTGTAAACCAACTCGTACACCTTTACCAACAGGATATATTCCAACTGCTGCTACAAAAGAATGTACAGCAGAAATGCGATCATATTTTCAACAAATAATAGGATCGTTATTATATCTTGCATTAGGAACAAGACCTGATATTACTTATCAAGTAATATTAATGTCTCAGTTTTGTGCAAATCCAAACGAAGAACACATACAGAAAGCATTATACATAGTACGCTATGTTAATACCACAGTACAAACTAAAATAGTTTATAATGGTTTAAACAAAGAAGGCTTTGTAGCCTTTACTGATGCTGACTGGGGTGCTGACAAGATTACAAGAAAATCTGTCACTGGATATATAGTAAAACTCGCAGGAGGTGCTATATCATGGGTTTCACGAAAACAAAAAGTAGTGGCACTGTCTTCAACTGAAGCAGAATACATGTCAATGTCTGATACATCAAGACAAATAGTTTGGATTGAGTCACTTATGAGTGAACTTGATTTTCCAATTAAAACTATTTTCTTATGTTGTGATAATCAAGGTGCAATGTTCTTAGCCAGTAACCCTGCACAAGAACATCGTTCAAAACATATTGATATAAGATTCCACTACATTAGAGAATGTGTCGAAAGTGAGAAAATAAAACTCACATACATTCCTACAAATGAACAAGTTGCGGATATAATGACCAAAAATCTACCATATTCAAAATTTGTAATATTCCGAATGAAGATGGGATTAATCCTTGATGATAGTCAAATATCATTAACCAATCATATTAAGGCATCACAAACTTTTGCTAATTATATTAAAAGTAAAACCCTTAATAAGTCCCCAGGACAACATAGTAAAATATTTGAAAGAATTCAAGATCTTGAAGTGCGAGGATATCTTGAAGAAATCTTTAAATACTATGAAAGAGAAAATGATAAATTGACTACTCTTTTGAAAGCTAATAAATAACTTAGCGAAGGGGAGTGTTGAACTTATAATATACGATATACATACAGTATATAGTAAATATAAGTGATATCATTAGTTTACACTAACTAATGTAATAACGCTCAGTTACTTACTCGTCTCTCAACCAATCATAATAGTGGATGATTGAGTGTGAGATAATATATTGACATGAGAATATATTCGACATATTCTCATACTCATCTACCAATCATAATAGTGGATGATTGATGATGAGAACATATTCTGACATGAGAATATCCTAGCGATATTCTCATAAGATCATCCAATCATAATAGTGGAACTATTGATGATGTGAATATATGTTGACATGAGAATAGAAGACATATATACGTTATGGTTATCGACCTATCACATTGAAGATTGATAATGTGATGAGTCAGTCAATATAATTGATGAGTCAAGTGCTGCGCAAAGCTATGTATTGCTGTACAATAGCTGTGCATTGCTGTGGAATGACGCCTTATGAGTCAAATACCCTTGACTCATACTGATAAGACTCTTTGTACTTATTTGTAGTTTAGTAGTATATAAGCTGTACTCTAGTAGCGTCAATCCTCATCCTATTATCCTCTCTACTGTCTACTGTTGAGCCCCAGCTCCAGTAAGCTTTTAACAACTCCACACCACACTCGGTAAGTAGTACATTCTATGTACTAGACTGCGCTGCTCGCTAGGGATTTGTTACCCCTAGTTTCAACAGTCGGTTCGCAAGGGTCCCCCCTGGTGCCTTAGAGGCTCACTTTTTTATGCCTTACAACCTCCTTCTATGCACGCTCTTCCCTTCTAATGCTGATTTCATGGTTGCACTATATCCGCGAACTTCCAGTTCACCCGCCGAATCAACGTTTATGTACGAGGTCATATATGGAGACCCGGGCAAACCGGTTCTCGTACTACAGCCAAATGCTCCTGGGAACCTTCGATATCGTTCTAAGCGTGCGGCATCGGACCACCAGATTCGGGCTCGCATGACGAAATTATCTGGTCGGTACTATCCAAGTCATCGCATATCTTAAACCTAACTAATTTTACTTGCAGTTAGCTGTCCAATGCCTGTCCTATACGGTATCAGCGCAATGGGAACGCGACTCTGTTTCTACACAAAGCCCCGTGATGAGGCTATCCTTCCGCAACAAATTCTAGCTGACCCTGGGATGACGACAGACACAGCACCCCTAGAGCGATGGAATTGTGATGTTCTCGAGCGTGAGGGAGCGAAACAGTTACGACGTGTGGTGAAGGAGATTAAGGCTGAAGTTCGAAATGGTTCTGAGAAGAAAAAGAAAGAAAAAGTGGACGAGATCTAGAGGTTTGAGTCCTTTTGTGACTACAACATGCACTGTTTGACGTCATAATTACTTTGCTAAGGTTAATTAGTCAGCATACTGACCAGCCATTCTCCCTCATCACGAGTCTCGCTGTTATATTCTCGCTTTCTTTGTGTAGCTGGAAACATCCCCAACTAAATGAGTATGGCATAATTCTTGTGACTGTGCAGGCGAATTCGGAGGGCGTCTCATGATGATTTTATGATCGTCGGCAGTGTATGGATGTTCAAGCTGTTTCTTGCCAGGATCGAGAACGAAACTTTCCGAGTGCGGCATATAATTTTTGTTCTTTATTTACGAAAATTGTACAATCGACCAAAGCCGTTCTCGACGGAGACGAACATTTAGCTTCCTCAAAACGGAACTTCTAAGCGCTCTTCTAAGACGCCACTAGGAATTGAATTACCTCATCCGTTCGCACTTGCTATTAATACTATTTTCCCACCTCTAAATCCAGTTGCGTGTTATGCGGCTCAGATCTTCCCAGATTTGTCGCGGCTCATTTTAACGTTCAAGTCCAAGATATCTGCTTATATATACTTAACTATGCCAGTTTAGCTAGATTCATCTCCCGGTGCTATGAAGGGACCATCAAATTGGCACATCGTTTTGAGATATAGGTACATACGTGAGATAGACAAAGGGAAATACAAATATATTCCGAATTCGGATACGAAGGCCAAAAATGAAATTGGAAAGACGTCTGCTGCACTACATTCCTGACACGCCATCTATACACGAACCGAACCAATTAGAGAGCGGGATATGGTGTTAAACGGAAGCCAGAAACACGGGCATCGCATTTGGAGTGGCGATGAAACAGGTGATTAAGAATAGAGGATATATCGCGCACCAGATGTGGGGCCTCTCAAAACCCCGTTCATGGTCATGCAGTCGGCAGAGCACGTTCGATCGTAGAGTCACCGATGGATGTAGGCAGCTCCGCCTTTGGTTCAACCCTATTTTGCGCCACCCGTAGCAATATAAGATTGTAAGCGACTCCTGCGGTGGGAAAATTCTGGGTACATGGATGAGTGACGGTAGCAGGATTTAACTCGTTTATGACATACAATACCGATCGCTATCACGAACCAATGATCGGGACTGAGAAACACTGCGCAACAAGTTGCAATATTTATGAGGGTGTATAATAAACCTGATTCAGCAATAACACGAATTGCAAAACGGGTAAGGCGTCGAGAGACACTATATCTCCAGATTTGCAATATGATAGCAGCTTCAAGTTCCCTTGGGATTAGTATCATGGAACGAAGCACAATTTATTCACTCACACGTTGCATATATGTTTATGGCAATGGTAGTGGCATAGTACGACGCCGTTATACCCTCAAGTTGGATTGCAACAGATCCTGTCACGAGACGGATACCAAAGTTCCAACTTGTCAACATGAGAAGACTTGATAGGTTGTATAGTAACAGGAGGAGGGGAAGTATGGCGACCCGCCATGACCTGTTGTAAACTGTCCAACAACGGAAGACCTGGTAACCTGTCATGAGTATTACTAGTCTATTGACCTTGTTCATTCACAAACCAGGACTCCGTCGGTTACAATTGGTGAGAATAATGCTATAAATTCCTGCCAGCGAAGAGTTCAGTGACGACGATAATTAAATCGTTGAATCATGTACACCAATAAAAGTCGTGTACAACTTGTCGATACTGCGATTTTTAGAAATGTAGAACTCTGTAGAATGCACAATAATGCTGAATTCTCCGATAGCGAGAGAAAAGAGGACGACGGTAATAATCAACAGTGGCCATTTGATGCCCTTGCGTAGTGTCCCGCCGTCGTCTGAAAAGACAAACCATCGCAGGCACAGTAGAAACGAGGCGAAATATGCACCCGTTACGAGTGATTGCGTGGTCAACGCAATGAGAAATACTTTGACGAATGAGACCATTTCGAGTACGGTACCACTGGCATCTGAGCTGGTATTTGTACTTCTTGGGCGAACTGTTAGACTCAATCCTGGTAAAATAGGAGAATAACTTCTACCATTAGATATGTTCCGAGGTAGACTAGCCGCTCGTAAGCAATGATTGACAGGATTCCAGATGATCAACGATCCGTTAATCGATAATGGCCTCGGAAGCGCTGCGGGGTACTAAGTCTCGTTATGGCAGGAATGTTTACGCTCGCAAGGATCAAACTCAATCTGAACATTAGCTGTGATCTCTGTTCTAATACAATGTTCCTTATCTCTTTCCTCTAGGCGCAGGTGCGTGGGTTGGGAAAAAAGTGGGCGGCCACTAGTGGGTGATTGCAGAAGCATGAGGATGGCCAGAAGGTTTGTTCAGTCTTAGCCCGTTTGTTGACATACAAACGTCCTCATCTCCATTTGTACATGTCGTTTCATTCCGTCCTAGACGAAGAATGGAAACATATCATTATAAAAATATATCTTAGTGTACTTACGTTCAGAGCTGTGCCGTTCCGAAATGCCAGCTATACTCAGAAACGTGATGTGCACCTTTCAGAATCGTGACATCAAACGTGTGCGGCGTAGTGAGAAGTTTGGCCTATAGTTCGACTAGAATCACGTGGAGAAACGGGCATGGGACGACTGGAAAGCAGTGTGAAAGACCAGCTGCGGTATTTTCTAAAACAACAATTAATATCACTGTATGATAAGAGGGGATGAGCGTATACCTATTGGGTGTGGCTGTCGTTAAAGGTCTGGTTATACGTTCATTCTTCACGTTGCTGGGGTATTGATACTGCGCTTGTTATCCCCGTCCCCGTTCGCCCCCTCTCCCAAACTCGTCAAACTCGATGATAGACTGCCCGCCGACTTCACGCTGGTGCTTGAGGTATTCAAATCCCTCATTCGACTCCTCCTGCTACGCGACGCGCCACGTCCATTCCACTTTTCCTTACCTTCCAATCTGCTTTACCCAAGGAGAGTCTCAAAGTCCCGATCGAGATAACCCTCGTACATGAGGGTGCCATGCACGGTTTGCATCCGTATGCCGTGACCGCCTGGATGTACTCACAGTGGTCGCATTGAAAGGCTGAGAGGGATGGGGAACGGAATTGGAGGACGCGTGACAAAACACGTACACGTGGGAAATGCCAAAAGGAACGGTGTAGTGGAGGTGAGTTTTAGCACCGGGACTTTACCTGTCTCGTACGTTATTCCACTCGCACTGGGTATCTACCTCATATGTCCATCGACCGAACAAGTTCAAATCAGCAGAACCGTGATAACTGAACGGATTGTTTAAGGAACGCACGTTCGATCATGACGCACACTTCGCTTCAATATCATAAGTAGCTTCATGAAGTTCAATACGGTGAGGCTTCTGTGGCATTGCCAGAGTCAGCGTTTTCCAAAACCAGCGTGACTGATCTGCATCGAAGGTCCAACTTTGCCCCGCTGGATTTGACATTCGATCATCACCCACACTTCGCATCAATCACAAGAAGCTTCATGAAGCTCAATACGGTGAGGTTTCTGTGGCATTTCAGCGTTTTCCAAAACCAGCGTGACCGATCTGCGCCGAAGGTCCAACTTTGCCCCGCTGGATTTGACATTCGATCATCACCCACACTTTGCATCAATCATAAGAAGCTTCATGAAGCTCAATACGGTGAGGCTTCTGTGGCATTTCAGCGTTTTCCAAAACCGGCGTGACCGATCTGCACCGAAGGTCCAACTTTGCCCCGCTGGATTTGACATTCGATCATCACCCACACTTCGCATCAATCACAAGTAGCTTCATGAAGTTCAATACGGTGAGGCTTCTGTGCCTTTTCCCAAACTACGTGACCGATCTACACCAAAGATCCGACTTTGCCCCGCTGGATTGCACTAGATTGGTCACTATTCCGTGACTTGCTCAGTGACCTGTAACTGGATAGATCAATAAGGAATTAGTGAAAGGTATATAATCGCGCCCAGTCAGAGAGCTCTTCTAAGCCAAGACGTTGGTTTTCAGCCGAGTAAAACTACCACTACCAAGCACGCTATGAGCATAACCTCCTATCCTCGTCTGACCAATGATAGGTCATTGAAGGAGTTTGACCCATCCGATTTTTCTTTTGGCCGTTCTGTTGTCCCAGTCCCCAACAAAAACAAGTTACCCCGGAAGGATAAGCTCGGTGAGCCAGTTTCTCAACAATCTAACCAATTATGTAATCACACCATTTGTTTTTTAAAGGTTTTGAATACGCAGAGCACTGTTTCATCGGAGACGCAATCACCCTGACTCTTGCGAAAGACCAGAAAGTCGCGGCTTCCGACTACCCACTTCCGGTCGGTAGCAACCTGAACCTGACGTATGGTCAGATCGACGGTCTTGCCGGTGATTTTTACGGGACCTACGAGCCAATTAGCGATGGGAAAGACGCACAGGAACAGTCAACGCGCTTCGTGAGCGCTTGGAATTCGCTAGCAAATGGTGGACCACGCCTGCCCCAGGAAGCGCTAGACATTCTTTCTGTGTTGCAGACCGAGGTCAATGCAGT
This sequence comes from Amanita rubescens, assembly GCA_015039365.1. Lineage (NCBI taxonomy): Eukaryota > Fungi > Basidiomycota > Agaricomycetes > Agaricales > Amanitaceae > Amanita > Amanita rubescens. Next base: position 133,976 of record WION01000034.1, read on the forward strand.
CAATAACGCTCTCGAACATCATCAAGATCCATCCATCGCTTACTCTGAGCTTCCAGACATGACTTGGAAGTTCGAACAGCTCACCTTCGGTCGAACAGATATTCCTGGATACCTCGGTCTTGCGTCGATCAATTGGGATCACTTTGGTCGTGACGCACACACCGTATACAATGCTGGCCATGCGACCGCACTGCAAAAAGCGGTCCATGGCGACTTGAAGGGTGCATATGCGATGAACGCGTTCGCCGATCATTTCTTGGAGGACTCGTTCTCCGCAGGTCACCTTCGTACCCCTCGCAGACACCTACACTCGAAGGACCGCACAGCAGACATCTGCGCCAAGGTTCTTATTCTTTTTCTAACTATGATCAATCCTTACACGGCTTTAGTATATGCATGACGAGGATAATGCAATTGGTCTCAACGTAACGAATCCAAACGGTGACAAATGGATGGCGTATGGGGACAAGCGCGCCCTTGATGAAGTTGACAAAAAGAACCTGGACCTCTGTGTACAGGCAGTTCAAGCGTCTGCAGACGAAATCTACAAAGCTTTTAGCACCCGGATCGCCCCGAAATCGTCCAACTATGCGGCATGGAACTATGCGCCAACGCTATTGTCCGCAGCAGGCCCTCAGGCGCTAGCTCCACTCTTCGAGCTTATTAAGGGAGAGCTCGAGAGACGTAGGGTAATCACGCATAGGAGGATCTGGGATTTCACGACGGATTATTGGTTTTGGGCCACGGCACTTGAATGCAAGTTGAGCGGCTTATGGAATTACCCAATTACCCTTCAGCTTCCTCCCTCAAAGTAGAAAATTTCAAAATTTCCGAATTCTATACTATAACGATTCATGTACATATTATGGTTGTATCACCTTACGGGGTAAATATTGATAAAAAACATTTTTGCCGATTACGATGGGTTTCCCGTTTCGAATGGGGGCTGACTTTGGTAAAGCAGCGCGAAGCACAATCCTGGGACTGACGCCCAGCTCGCTCGGACCAGGTGCCAGCCCCTGCGGCCGACCATGGTTCTCAGCCACCACCACCACGCACCAAGACCGCTACACCATGATACCACGGCTGGGAGGGCAGTGGCCGTATCTCATTTGCGGCTAACCCATGGTATGACTATGTGACCACTACACATTCGTCATGCCTACCGTCTAATCGTCATTGGTTATCCCACCAGTTGATCATCCACGATCCACGTTCGTCGGCATCCCTGCGCCTAGCAATTCCGAGGCCTGAAAGGACTCGGCCTCTTCCCTGGCACGGGAATTTCCGAAACCATCATGAGAACGGCAAGAGCACACCCATGCCAGAAGCGGTGGCCCATCTCCCATTTCTCTTTCTGGTGCGGCTAGACCCGAGACTCGTGCGGCTATACCCGACAATGGCCCTTTTTTAGGATGCCAAACCGATTTTTTTGTACCCATCCCTGACCCTTTACACCTTACCATGCCCAATTTCGCCCACTGGCATCTTTTACAACAACGCGAAAGGCCCAACACCTGCCTGTGACCCCTCTGCACCTCTCCATACCCAATCCCACCCACCGGCCAACCATGCGTAACCCATTTACGCCCACCTGCGACCCTGCTCAGCTTGTTTCCAAAAACGGAGAGGCTCGCTGGCGAACGTCTCCTTTTTGGGACATCTCCTTTTTGGGAAAAATACCAACATTCGAGCTTCGTATTGTGGACGGCGATCTGGACCAGTGAGGGGTACATCACCGAGTGCCCCGGCCCCGGCCCTTTTATCAAAACACCAGAAAACATTGAATTGCTCAATGTCAGGTTGATCGTTGTTGTCTGATATTAGACATTGCAATCGAAGTCTGCGCGAGTCCTAACCTAGCGCTGCACCGACTGTGACTGACAGCTTAGCGCGATTCTTATCGGGCTTCGACGCCACCGGCACTGGAGGCAAGATAACCTTTGACCGGCTGCGCTCCGATGAGATCCGCGGTGACATTGACAGATAGGGATGAACGTTCGATGAACGCTTGAGCTGTGAGTGGTAGCATTGGAAATACTGGAACAGTTTGTCGTGGTCGCATCACAGCCTCTGAGCGCTGAGCCGCCATCGTCATCTCCACGTGTGCTGCAGTGCGGCCCGCAGTTCGCCAGCACCATTTCCCGTCACCGTCACCGGTCACCACCGTGCTAAAGAGCAACCAGCCCTCACCTCGAGAGCTCTACAATCAGCGAAAACTCAAGGAAGAACGCGAGCGCGCTGCTTTCCTACCCCCGGGCCTCCTCAACCATGGCAACACTTGCTTCATGAACTCCGTTCTCCAGGGCGTAAGTTTCTTATCGCAACAAGACTTCTTCACAATCTAGCCACTTTTGCGCCCATATCCACCGAACTCAAGACCTACCCCTTACTCGACCCAGCCCGATCTCCCCGGCTTACAAATGGACATCCATTGTGTGATAATATTCCATTAGTCTCATCGTTCTACGATACAAGTAATATCATACACCATCTACAAGCTGAACCGTCGAGCTTTCTTCGCTCTCATACGCGCTCAACAGATCATCGTACCCCTCGTCATCGCCTTCTTCAGCTGCACTGGCGTAGCGGGCCCGCACGAACAAACGTACATAGATTGTATGCCAATCGGAGACCGATTGCTTTCGGTTATGTACCGTGCTTGGGACGCACAGTCAGAGAGAAGGAATTCATCAGCCCCAAGTGCGTCCCTACATCCACCGGCCGCACAACCAACTTACACCTGCAGACCGCTTCTTAATGCCCTCGGAAGGAAATACCAACAATACCTTGACTTTGCACAGCAAGATCCCCACGAATTTATGCGTATCCTGTTCGACGCCGTCCGGATGGAGGAAATAGACGTGCGTTTCGATGCTCTGCATGGTCCTAGTGCTAATTGCGTATCCAGGTCATCAAAAAACGACAACCCCAACTAGAGAATAAAAAATCCAGAAAGAAAAAACACGTATACAGCGCTAAACGGAGGCGTTCTTCTACTGCAGCGTCTCTTTCCGATACCTCCTCCGGTACCCTACTTCCTTTTACGGACATGATCTTTGGGGGTCAGCTCACAAGCATCCTCGTTTGCCAAAAATGCAAGCGCATCTCCCAGACATACGAGGATTTCTACGATATCTCGCTTTCCATAATTTTAAAGCCAGAGGATTATATGCGTCATCATCCACCTCACGAGTGACGAATCCGCGATTCCTTTCGAGCAAACAAAAAGCTGGGACCAAGTTGAAGACCTTCCGGCCTCTTCGAGCCCGGCTACTCCCTCTCTATTTGGATATACAAAATAACAGTCTGCCGCGCAGTACTGGTCCGTGCGCGGAGGTCCAACCATCAAACTCCTCGCGCTCATCCCAACGCGTCTCTGCCCTCAAAGCCTCCCTCTCCCCACGACTATACGAAGACGTTTTTGGAGTCGTTAAACAACTCGTCCTCACCACGCCGAGTGAAGAACAACGATCTGACAAAGCCAAGGGCAAAAAAAGGTCGCCTATCGCGCTTTCCAAGACGTAGAGCCGGTGTTGAACTCCACATTGGCATCACCAATGCAGGGGCAGATGAAGATGTCGTTTTCTTTGCTAGGATCATCTCCAAAATGGGCGGGTGGCCCGAAAACTCTATATGACGACCGTACAGAGAGGAAAAACGCGTTGAGGATACGAGAGGGTAGAGTTTGGGTTGCGGCTTACACCTGTTGCGTCGGATGGGGGGTTGTGGTTCCCACTGTGGATGGCACTACTCCCCGGGTAGGCGTGGAGACGGTGACAGGCGAGCATATAAGCTTGCGAAAAAAAAAGTTTGGAGTTGAAGGGCGAACGAGAGTGGTTTCATAGCGGTGAAGGCGTTGGATATTGTTCAGAATGGGCTTGCGGTCAGGGTGAGGATAAGTGTTTCCTTTACTGGGAATGATCATTTCGTGTTAATTGGTGTGACTGGCAGCGTAGCTTGGCGACGCCAACAGCTCGTCAAAGTATTCTTGACTACGCCTATACGTCCAATGTCACGATTTAGAGCTGCATTCACATCTTCACGGTATCTTCGGTTCGTCGCCTAAAATACGAACGTTTCCTTTGTTTCCAGAGCGTCGATGCAGTGGAGTACCGCATCCTCACAGAAGCAGAATCCCTTATCCCTAGATAATCAAGAGGTTCCCGAACATACATTTTTCACCGTCTAGGAGGGATGGGGATAAGATTCCTGTCAAAATGGCGGTAAGTACAAGTTGCGCGTGGACGTCCTCCAGGGGCTGAAATCGAACCAGGTTGTTCTTATGTTGATACTACCGAAACCACTAATTGTCGTTAACCTTTCGCTTTCACAACCCATCTACCCAGAAAAGAGGTAAGTCAGTGAATCAGAACGCGATCGAATTTATAGCTTACAATGTTATATTGATGCGGTTGCGCAAAATAGGCCTAAAACAGAAGAACGCCGAATATCTTCATTGATGTTCGGTGACTCCTCATTAGACTCAGGCTCTATGCGAAGAACAGTTCATTAATCTACCATCCTGAGCGAAGTAACAACCACGTGTGTTTACTACCAAATGAATTCGGGCCAATTTCATAGTAAGAGAGATAATTTATAATTGCACATCCACCAACTTATGAATGGCAATTTAGCATGCATTGTCCGTGAACTATACATTGAAAAGGACAACCAGCTCGACGTCCTTGTTCGTCCTCTAATTGGAGTGAGCCGGGAAGAGCGAGGGTGGTCGATGCGTAGAGGATGGCGACCAGCACGGTTGCTAATAACTTCATATTCCTGGGAAGGGGTAGGTGGAGCTGCAGGGATGCCTCAAATTCTGATCAAGGCCGAGACACATTCGGGATGAGACTCACCTTTGAAAGGGGGTTGGAGATAAGCGCTTTGGAACACGCGTAAGGTTTTAAATTTTATATCCCATTTCCAGCAGATTTTTTATAAACGAAAAGCGGCCGTACAGGACCGCGTGTCATTGAAATTTGAATGATATTAGCTCACGAATCACGTCATGAAACATGTACTCAAAGTTTGTTCCTACATTAACGAATCAGAGGTATAATACATCGTCCCCGCCAGGGGGATGGATCGGTGTTATGGTTACGCATTTAGGATTGGGTCCGGACAGTCATATCTGATTGGTCCTTGGCGCTTGGCCCCTGATGGGAACGCGATCAGAAACGCCAAAACTGACAGACGCAGATGTTACAACGTCCCAGTGGGAATGGGAACTTCATCCAGCAATTGCGGCGTGTAAGTTATTATAATTGTCTGCGATGCAATACTGGGCCAGAGGCCGCAAGCCACGTTCGACGTTGTTGGCACGACAACTCGGCCTCATCGGTTTCGAATTTCCAGACTGCGAGCATCCGAAGACGCCTCAGCTGTGGCAGGATCAACCCTGATCCTGCATCGGATCCCAGGCGCTTCTCTCTCCACCCCAACCTCAACCTCAACGACAGCTACGTGCGCTGCAACTGTTTGTAGCAACTCATCCACAACCTCGACAACTTCAAGCTCAACGAACGCTACCGCTGGTGCAGACGCGCAGAGAAGAACGCTTCATAGAACCGTTGTTGGATCCGACGCAATCTGAACAGCAGAAGCCAGCCTTTAATCGAGATAACACGTAGATATGGACGAGTGGACCGACAACGGCGTCAGAGTGCGTTTTATTCCATTCCTTTACTTTTCACCTCCGAGCTAATGGACGTTCGTTCTAGGAGGGAGCATAGATATATGATTGGGTCGGACTAGGGTTTGTGTGCGAAAATACAGATGCGTATCTAGACGCATTAAATAAGAAAAGACGAAGGACAATGAAATTACTAAGGACGTCTGCCGTCCGCTTGGAGAGCCCTTCCGAATCCCATTAGGCAACGGTTTCCGAGTTGTAGCACGGTACGATTGGAACAACACGTTCAATCGTAGAGTTACCGATGAATGTAGGCAGTTCCGGTTCTTGACTAGCCCTGTTTTGTGCCACCCGTATCAGTATGAGATTATAAGCGATTAGGGCAGTGGGAAAGTTCTGGGTGCACGGTGAGATATGGTCCCTAACGGCATTTCATTGTGACATACGATAGCACTCGTTACCACGAACGCGGTATCGTGATTGAGAAACAAAACGCAGAAGGTGGCGATGGTTGTGAAGGTATATAATAAACCTGATTCGGTGATAATACGAATTGCAAATTGGGAAAGGCGTCGAGAGAAACTGTTTCTCCAAATTTTCAATATAATAGCAGCTTCAATTTTGCTTAGTATTAGTATCACGGAATGCAGAGTAATCACATCACGTACATGTTGCATATATGTTTATGACGATCGTACTGGCATAGTACGACTCTTGTATACCAAGCTGTCGATTTAAAAAGCTCGGTGATGCTACTCCCGAGCTAGGGGAGGTCCAATATGCCATCATGAGAAGACTTGATATGTTGTATAGCAATAGGAGGAGGGGAAGGACGGCAATGCGCCACGATCTATTGTAAACTATCCAACAACGGAAAATCTGATAAAATGTGTTGAATATCGGGTATCGGCTTCGTTGATTCACAAACCAAGACGCCGTCAGTTATAATTGGTGTCAACATTTCTATAAAATACTAAAGCGAATTCAACACCACAATGGTCATGATCAAATGGTTGAATTACGTACAGCGATAACAGCCCTATTCGCCTTGCCACTGCGGTCTTCCGAAATGAGTAACATGGTTTGCGCAGAAATGCCGAGGTCCACAACGGAGAAAGTAAAGAAGATGATGGCAATGCTTAGCAGGGGCCAGTTAATCCCCTTACGCAGGGTCACGCCGTCGTCTGAAAAGACAAGCCAGCGTAGGCACATGAGGAATGTGGCGAAATATGCACCCGTCAAAAGTGCCTGCAAAATAACCGCGACGATGTAGACTTCGACGAATGACATCTTTTGGAGTGCAGTGACAACATCTGGCTTGAGGCTGGTATTTGTACTGCAACGCCGGGTAGAGCTGTTAGACCTGGACCCTGATGGAGTAGAACAACGACTTTTTCATTAGATATGTTCCAGGGTAGACGAGCGGCCCATAATAAACGGTTACAGGACCCTTATGATGACGGATGCTCGATGTTCTGTAAATTGCCATGTGATCTAATGGAAGCGCCGAGGGTCAGACCTTGTTTTCTTTGAATAGCTATTAAGCCGAATGGGGCTGTTTAGAGGCTACGGCTGGCTACGGCCACTGGGTTGATAAAAGATATCTATTCCACACGGATGCCACTTAATAGTTTCAGTAGCAAATTATGCCGGAAGCACCTGGAAAAAATCCAACGGGTTCTTTCATCACATCAAACACGTTCCTCAGGAATCTGGAAATTCCTATGAGTATCAATGAAGGACGTACAGATGATTAGTGATCTATTGAAGCGCGCCTCAGATATATTCGGATGGCTGGCGGGCTGGCGAAGGCAATGTCGGATCATGCACCATGGTTGAAACTCGTCCGTAACTTGTAAGCATCTCTAAAAGCATTGAGGCTGATGACTGATATTAATATTAGCAGCGACGTACTGCTTTTTGTTCATCATCTTAGGCTCTAGGGTAGTTGCCAAGCGTCGTCCTGCTTTGGATCCAGGCACAAAAGATCCCAAGGCGACTAGACTTGAAGGACAAGTGCAATGACATGCCATCATCCAGGAACGTAAAAGTTTATCTCAGCAACAATGCTTTTCAGGGTTTATCGTTTCGTTGAGGGCACTGCTGTCATTAATTCATTGAGATGAAGTGAAATTTTTTCGGTATGTTGGGCCGCGGCGCCGGCGCCGCGGCCCACCAAAATAAGTACAAATAAACTTGTTCGTAGTCATAGGCTTAAGCTCGGTCAATGCATATCCCCCACACTGACGTGATCATTAACCCATCACTGATTCTATGTCTGTTTGGAGTCCAAGTGATTCTGAATTGAAGTCAGTCTGTGCCGCATAGGTCGCAACCATATCTTCGATTTTCCACCTAAAATAGCATACCTTCTTTTCTAGGTCTCGGCTGTCATGAAAGAAGCTGAACACCTGTTCCTAAGCGGCCAGCAGGACACGTCTACGGTCCGGGCATGGCTGCCTTGCACAGCCCTGAGGGGTAAATTTTGATTTTTTGTATCCATTCTTCCGCCAAGGAGGAAAGAAGCGCAATAGATGCATTCAGAACTTATGGCGATGACGTGATGCTGAGAGCTTGTGCCAACAGACGTGCAGAGAAAAATCTTCCTCAAGTTATTCTCGCGCTGTCTCTCTCAGCGCTAGCCATAATGGCCGCCGGCCGTTCCTTTCGCAACCTAGATAAGAGGTAAGGAGCATTGGATTTGAAAGCGGATTCGTCTGATACCTCTCAAGCGTCGACTTTCCAATACAAGACATGATCGCCCCTTGGCGCTTCAATAACGATCAACATTCATTATCTATCATCAAAACACCACAGATTCATGTGTAATCGTTCCTGACGAGCAGCTCAGGGTCAGTACCTCCGAAATGAAACGTTGTTATAACTTATTGTACTTCACAAGGACTCAAGGAGTGAGCGTAACAGTTCGACCAATTCAGTAGTACAAATACCATGTCAAAAAAGCTGGGCACCTCAACCCAATGTTCAAATCACCCCTCGAAGTGTGTATCATTGCGATGACTATGCAGGCACTCGTAACGGGTGCATATCTCACCTCATTCCTAATGTGCCTACGATGGCTCGTCTTTTCAGACGATGGCGGGAGCCTGCGGAAGAGGATCAACTGGCCCATCTTCATCATTACCGTCGTCCTCTTTTCTCTCTCTGTGACCGAACTCAGCATTTCTCTGCACGTTACGTTACTCATTTCTGAAGGTCGCGGCATTGGCAACCCGTATGCGACTACTATCGCTGTACGTAATTCAACAATTCAATCGTCGTCGTCGTCACTGAACTCCATCCAGGATTTTATAGAATTATTCTCACCAATCATAACAGACGGTGTCCTGGTATGTGAACAAACAAAGTCAATAGCCTAATATTCATTATCATCGTACAGGTCTTCCGTTGTTGGACAGTTTGGAATAAACGGTGGCGAATTGCCGTCCTTCCCATCCTCCTGTTGCTATACAACGTCTCGTGTCTTCTCATATTAACATATTGCAACTTTGGGAATCGTCCGGGATCTCTTCGAGCCAACCAACTTGAGGGAATAAAGGGGTCGTATTACGCGAGTACCATTGCCATAAACATATACGCAACATGTAAGCGAATTGATTATGTTGCGTTCCATGGTACTTATTCTAAGAAAATTTGCAGCTGCTATTATATTGCAAATCTGGAGAAACAGTTTGTCTCGACGCCTTTGCCGGTTTGCAATTCCAATTCGTGTTATCGCGGAGTCGGGTTTATTATACACCCTCACAAGTATTGCAACTTTTTGCGCAGTGCTCCTCAGTCCCCATGAGTGGTTCATGGTAGTGACCGCTATTGTATGTCATGAATGCCGTCAGGAGCCGTATCTCACCCATATTCCCAGAATTTTCCCACTTCACTAATCGCTTATAACCTTATATTGATAAGAGTGGCACAAAATAGGGCTAAACCGAAACTAGAACTGCCTGCATTCATTCATAACGATGCGATCGAACTGCTATTTCGACCACAGAGCCATGGCCCGACTCTCCCTGATGGGCAGGGCTCTGAAAATTCGCCTAATGTAGTGCAGCAGACATCCTGCTGATTTATTTTTCCTTTATTTTTCCTTTATCTTATCCCGACGCATACGACAAATGGCTTTTTTGCCACGATATATTTGACTTTGAACTGTTACCGGTTACCCGTTGTCTATCTATTAGTAGATACACGTCTGTACCTTTGTATATTTTGACTAAAACAACAATTAATATCACTGTGTGATAAGAGGAGATGGGCGTATGCCTATTGGGTGTGGCTGTCGTCTGAAAGGTCTGGTTATACGCTCATTCTTCACAGTGACATTGCTGTCGATACTGCGTTTGTTATCCCCGTCCCCGTCCCCGCCTCTCCCCAACTCATCAAACTCGAAAGCGATATACTGCTGGCCGACTCCACGCTGGTGCTTGAGGTATTCAAATCCGCCTTCTTTCGACTCCCCTTGCTACGCGATGCGCGACTTCCAAATGCCTCACCATTCCACTTTTCCTTCCGTTCCAATTCGCTTTTCCACAAGGACAGCTTCGTGAGAGTGTAGAAGTCCCGATCTGGATAGCCCTCGAACGGTGCTGGGGTGGATGAGGCTGGGTCCTGCAATGACGGCGTGAGAAACTCCGCGGGAAATCCCGACCCTCTTATGACTTTGAAATGCAACCGCATCAAGCTCAAGCCTAAACGTTTAAACGCCCAGTCCACGTTCAACAGTATCGGGTATGTCGTTGATAATACAGTGAGACCGAATTTCGCTTATCTGGGTCCATCCCTGTAGCGTTTCTGTATTTATGTTCAACACGTCGAAGGATGAGCGGCGTGATGGACTTTGCGCACTTGTAAGACGATCTCCGTATAGCCAATTACAAAAGTTGTTAAAGCGTATAGACTCTTACCCAGCGGTGACACGTCAAAACGGAAGTTCTGTCCCAAGTGTTTTTCCATCATGCCATGGCTCCACGACGAACTGAATCAATTCATCCGTTCACCCTCGGCCGCAACTTCCGAAGAAGATGGTATGTAATACTTGACCTCTAAATCCCTATTTTAGCATCTGAATCTGATATAAAGTGTGCGTCCTGCTTATATCAAAACAGGAGGATGTTCGTCTCGCAACGAGGTATATGGTTCACTTATTTCAGTCGTTTTTTCGCGTGCCCTGAAAGCGATGCATCGGAACTCTAATGCTCACATGGCGAATTTTGACGAGTTCCAAAGCTGTTCCAAAGCTGTTCATTTCGCAAACGGAGATACCTGTAACAGTGAAATTTGTTCAATCGTTGCCATCACAAGGATTACCTTGCGCTGGTCAGGGTAATCGGAAGCTATTGTGCCCCCGATTATTCTTGTAGGCGAGGAACAAAACTTGAACGCACATTTCACTGCAAATCTGGTGGTTTATTCAGTGTGTATCCCATTACATTGACCGTGATAATCAACCTTCCAGTCATTGTCCATCTTTAGATGATTCCAAGTCGAATTTTTATTGCGATACGTAGGTCTGATGTTTCGATTCATCGGAGCTATATGCACTTCGGTTCACCGCCTAAAATAGCGAAGCCCTTTTCTACATCTCGGATGCTGTGGAGTGATGGTGCGCCACCATCGCAGGAGTCGAAACTCTTGTCTCTAAGAGGCTAAAAGATGCACAGATCTGAGCGTGAGCGAGCGTAAGCATCCAGAGAAATATTTTTGATGTTATGTGTTCATCTTTTGTTTAAGGGGAAGGGAAACGCGATAGACACGTGCGAATGATGGTAAGGGCATAATGTCAAGAGTGTGCCGATGGCAAAAGCTAAGAACAACCCTTTTTCTTAAGCTGTTACAAATGGACGCAGATCCTTTCGCGACGCACCCACTCATACCTAGAGAAAAGACGTAGGGAACACTGAATTGTAAAGCGATCACTGCGGACTAATAGCTAATATTTGGGTGGAGCTCGGTCCTTACAAGCGGAAACCTTCCAATACAAGACTTGATTACCCCTCAGCGCTTCAATTATGAACAGCAATCATCTGCCATCATAGGGTCATGGTTCCCGTAATCGCTTATTACGAGCGGCTCGCCCACCTCGGAATACATCTATTGGCAAAAGTCGTTACTTGACTTTCCGGCTGGCTGCAGTACAAATACCAGTGTCAGGCCAGATATTTTCACTGTACTCAAAATGCTGTCATACGCCGAAGCATATATCATTGCGGTGACTGTGCAGGCACTTTTAATGGGCGCATATTTCGTCTCATTCCTCATATGCCTACGCTGGCTCGTATTTTCAGACGACGGCGGGACCCTGCGTAAGGGGATTAATTGGACCCTGCTAAGCATTGCCATCATCCTCTTTGCTCTCTCTGTCGCGGACCTCAGCATATCTGTGCACATCATATTACTTGTTTCTGAAGGCCACAGCGTCAAGGCGTATACGAGTGTTATCACCGTACGTACTTTGTCCATTGAATCATGATCACCGCGGCGTTGAACTCTCCCCAGTGCTTTATAGAAATGTTGACACCAATTATAACTGATGGCGTCTTGGTTTGTGAATAAACAAAGTCAATAGCCTGATATTCATCACATTTTATCAGATCTTCCGTTGTTGGATTGTTTACAATAGATCGTGGCGCATCGTTATACTTCCCCTCCTCTTATTGCTATACAACATATGTCTTCTCATAACGACGGTGCATTGGAGCATCAATATGTCGGGAGGAAATCCGCCTGACCCACGTTACGGTATGATATGGATGTCATATTATGCCAGTACAATCGTCATAAACATATATGCAACATGTACGTGATGGGATCATTTTGCATTCCATGATACTAATTCAATGCAAATTTGAAGCTGCCATTATATTGAAAATCTGGAGGAATAGTTTCTCTCGACGCCTTTCCCATTTTGCGATTCGTGTTATCGCCGAATCGGGTTTATTATACACGCTCACGAGTATCGCCGTCTTTTGCGCATCGCTTCGTGGTGCCCATATTACGTTCTTGGTAACGAATGCTATTGTATGTTATTATTAATGCTTCTGGGCCCGTATCTGAACAGTGCACCTAGAATTTTCCAGCTTCAATAATCGCTTTTAATCTTATATTGATACGGGTCGCAGAAAATAGGGCTAATCCAGAACCGGAACAGCCTACATTCATTGGCAACTCTACGATTGAACGTGCTATTCCTGCCGTTCAGCGCCACCAGCCAGAATCGGTCGCCTCCTGATGGAAAGGGCTTTGAAAGTTCGCCTTCAAAGCATCACGTACTATGCGGTGCGGCAGACGTCCTGCTGATTTCCATTGTCCTTTATACTCAATTCTTCAAGTTGTTTCTTCTATTATTTAGCCTTCAAGTTTCATATCTGAATATGTTGGACGATCTGTAGATATATTTTTATATATTTTCATACGAGATAACCGGGCGCTGCTCACTCGAAATAAATCTGTATGTACTCGAGTGCCATCTCTACCTGCACCAGCATACTTAAAACTGTTTAGAGTCTAAGCACTTGGTGCTTTAACGGTTTTAACACCCCTAGTGACCTGATATCGAATCAGTGCCAGAGAGGACGTGAGCCGCACGCCACGCAGCGTGTCCGAGGGGGACGTCCTGTGGCGCGCTGCTTATCAGCTACGGCCAGTGTTGACATACACCTATCTAGTATCTGTTTCACGTGGATGCCATCAGGACCCGTTTTACTGCGTAACCAGGCTTTGAAACCTCAAACGCGAGGGGTGCTTGATTCACTGATTGCAGTGTAGTAGCGTCACAAACCCATCGAGGGGAGATGGACGTTCAGTGACGTGGCGGAAAACATTCATCGGCTATCAACTTATGGTAATAGCCCAGATCTGCCACGACATTGAATACTTCCACTTCGCTGTCAGATGTTGTGGTGATAATGCGCATGCCGTCACCCAGGGGTCAAAAGGCACAAGCGAGTCATTAATATTTGGTCACGTTTGCAGTGAGCGCATGAACGTCCGGCTCGGGCGCAGTCAGATACGAGATAAAAGGTCGCTGCTTACTCAACGCGCCACAAGAAAACGTGTGTGGCGTCTGGAAACGTATATGAATTTGATTACCTCCTCGAGGAATCAATCGGAGAAATATATTAAGTGTACGCATGCAATAAATTTGTAATTCGGATGCCTCGCATTTTTAGGGCACCTTATGCGTGTGCCCGCTGCATGTGATGAAGCGAGGAAGAAAGAACAGGAACGAATTCTACGGGGCTTATACCTTCAGCCTCGAGGTCTTCTTCTCCTCATCCCTTCCCGCATGTTCTCAACCCTCCCCCGCCTCCCCCTCCTTCGTCTGAAATCCACTCCGAGTCTAACTGAAACGGGTACAGTTACGAAATCACATCCGAAACGGATTGCTCCATTATATAGCGCCTCCCGGACCCCGCTTCAGGCCCAGGGCCAGGGCCAGGTACGACGCCCATACCAATCGTCGTCTTTCAGCACTTCGGCTGGAGACACCCACAAGTCCAGCACACGGTCGTCGCCGTGGACGTGGACGTGGACCACAGCCGCGAGGCTGTTGGCAGTCTCGGGCGCAAGCGGGATAATCGGATATGAACTCGCCTCTCAGCGAAAAACCGTCAACGTCACTGCCACCAACTCAAAATCTAGATTTGGCTCCAAAGAGGACTTGCAAAAGGCAATTCAAGAACTCAAATCGATCTTACCCGAAGGCGCTGCGTCGACGGATCAGGATGATCTCGCCGTACATGGGATTTCGCTGAATGATTATCATCCAGGTGCGTTCGTCACTGAGTTAGGTGTCCGGATACTCATCTGATATCCGGCGAAAATTTTTCTCAGACGCTTTCCATAGTATCATCGTATACCCCCAATCTACAGAAGATGTCGTCAAGATCGTCAACGTTGCCACCAAGTATAAGATTCCTGTCGTGCCCTATGCAAGTGCAACAAGTTTAGAAGGCCACACTCGCGGTCATCCAACTGCTGGAGGGATATGCGTCGACATGTCAAATATGGACAAGATTTTGGAGATTCACGGTGTGTACTGTACCTCTATTATGAACAATGCGTTAATTTCCGCACTCAGCTGAAGACTCGGACCTAGTATGCCAGCCAGGTGCGCGGTGGATGGACGTTAACGATACGCTGAGAGAAAAAGGTCCGTCGAGTACCTCCGATTCATCCCAGACGTGAAACTCAACAATGAGGGAACAGGAATACCTCTTTTCTTCCCTGTACGTGTCCCCCTCTCCGTCACTACAACACGTATAACTCACTACACCCCAAACCCAGATTGACCCCGCACCTACCGCAACCATCGGAGGAATGCTCAGCACCGGATGTTCAGGCAGTATGCTCCCCTCCTTTCTCCTCCAAATCACTTGAACTCACGTCACATAAAACCAGCCAACGCAGTGCGATACGGAACGGCCAAAGCAGAATGGTTCCTCAACGCCGTACGTACACCTTGCCTCCTACATTGCTCCAACCTGACACCCTCCCGAAACAGACCGTCGTCCTCCCATCAGGCCAAGTCATCAAAACCCGCCAAAGATCACGTAAATCATCCACCGGATTCGACACTACAAAACTCTTTATCGGAGCTGAGGGTACACTAGGCATCGTCACCGAAGGTGAGCGCTCGAAGCTTCGCTTCCCTCCCTCCAGTATCTAATTCTTTTATACCATGGACAAAGTGACGATCAGACTGGCTCCAGTCCTTCCAACAACAGTAGCAGCAGTCCATTTCCCCAACGTTCGTAAAGCGACAGAAGCCGTTATCGAAGTGATGAACCACGGTCTGGGTATCCGTACGTCTCCCCTCCCCTTCTCTTAATCCTAAAACCCTAACCCTACTGCGCTCACCAGAATGCGTTGAACTCCTCGACGACAAATTCATGCACGCAACCAACCTCTACGGCCAATCCAAACGCAAATGGCCCGAAAAAGATAGTCTCTTCTTCAAATTCCAAGGTCCCACCAAAGCCTCTCTCCTTGACACCGCCCGTGCCGTCCAGCGCATCGTAGAAAAGTACGGAGGGACGGGGTTCACATTGGCGAAAGACGAAGAGGAAGCGAAAGATATTTGGGCTGACAGGAAGAACGCACATTATTCCGGGTTGGCGTTGGTTAAGGGGAGTAAAGCATGGAGTACGGATGTTTGGTGAGCGCTCTCAAGTCTCTTTCTCGGACTAGATTTTGATGGGGGGATCGAATTTGACAGCGTACCGGTATCTAAACTCCCTCAACTGATACACGAAACCAAAAAGGATTTATCCGAGATTGGAATCGTATCCACTATAGTGGGACACGTCGGAGATGGTAATTTCCACGCACAGCTGTTGTTCCGCACTCCGGAAGAAGAAGAGGTGGTTAGACAGGCTGTGCATAGGATGGTGAAGAGGGCTATCGCGATGGAAGGAACTTGTACGGGCGAACACGGCGTAGGAATCGGAAAAAGAAAGTATCTCGTTGAGGAACTTGGAGAGGGGACGGTTCACCTTATGAAAACGGTTAAAAAGGCGATTGACCCGTTGGGATTGTTTAACCCCGGAAAGGTTTGCTGATTCCTTCTACTCTCTTTTTTTGATATGGGTGCTAACGGAGTTGCAGTTGTATCCTGATGACCCGGACGACACGCCTAACGCGAACGTATAAGATATATATGTAACGTACGACTGAATACGACGCGGGAACCTCAGCTCAACGTGACGACGATACGCCTCACGCGCTCCATCTATTAGATTCTTACGGACAGAACGATACGATTTAAACTATCACCGTGTATCCATTACCTGTACCTTGAACAATGCTATATTTTATTCTATCTTGAGTATTGAAACGAAACTACGGATAAACACACAAGGCCTAATCACAAATATTATACTTTCTGTATCTATAACCCATCTTAATCACGGATTATCCATTAAAAAGTTGATTATATACGTCCGCGGTTTGGTCAGTAAATCCCATTCAGTACGTGCACCAGTTAGATAGCCTGTGAGAACAAGTGAGCCATGAGGCGAGAAGTAAAGGGACGGAAAAAAAAAACGCACTCTGACGTCATTGTCGGTGCACTCGTCCATATCTGCATGTTATCTTGATTAAACGCTTGCTGCTGCTGCGGATCTGGTGCTGGCTGTAGCTGCTCGGGTTGATGTTGCGTCGGATCAAACAACGGTTCCATAAAACCAGGTGGTAGTTCCGCCTGTTCTTCAGGTTGCGGATGAGTTGGTACAAACGGATGCAGCGTAGGCATCGCAGGTAGCTGTCGTTGAGATTGAGGTCGGGGTTGAGAGAGAAGAGCCTGGGACCCGATGTGGGATCCGGTTTGATCCCGTCGCAGCTGAGACGTCTTCGAGCGCTCGCGGTGAAACTGGGAAACTCCACCAGCCCATCCAGCATCAACCCAGTTCGAGTACTCGAAACTCGAAACAGATAATGTCGAATTGTCGTCCCAACGTTGAGCCTGAGTTGCAGCTCGGGATTGCACCGCGGACGGCTTATCATGCATAACTTGAACGCCGCTATTGCTGAATGCAGTTCTCTTGTTCAGTGGGACATTGAAACTCATCGTCTGCATCTGTGTCAGTGCTTGCGCCGGCGACCGCGCCGGTGGGTTGCTGTAAGTGAAGAAAGATACCGGATTGATTGAATCGACGACGGTGGACGATACCCAAGAACTCCCTTGACTTGACATGTGATGATTATGCTTTGCAACTTCAAGTGTAGACGAACTCAAATAGCTGACGGATGCTGCTGATTGGTGGTTGATATGCCCTGATGAGTCGTATAGCGGTGGTCGGAGTTGGTGCAAAGGCTCACGTTGCTGAGTGACTTGCGCCGGCACAAGTTGGGTTTCAATGTGACGGGAAGCTCGCTGAGAACCCGCCATGACTCGCGGTTCCCCTAGAGCTTCTTCCGATGTGCCTTGGGTGCCAGTATCCAAAACTTCGTTTTGCCATTCCCGTTTGTGTGATATCGGAGGAATTGAGCTCGAAAGCGAGAGATCATCGATAGATGATAGTTCAATCAGCACGTCCCTATACACACGATTCACCTCAACAGAAGAAAGGGAAGCATATGTTGCCTTACCTTAGTTTGCCTGCCGAATCACACCTAGAGTACGTGATAAGTATAAAGAAAGCGAGAAATACTTGATACTTACTGCTTTTCAATCGCATCCAAGGCGTCTATGCACTTTCTTATGTCCGTCATCTCTTTTTGAAAATCAGTCGATAGACCACATCGCTTCGCACCCCAGAAATTCAGTAGCAAGGTGATGCCCGACGTAAAAGTCCCCAACTAACACGCATTGTTTGAGTCAGCCTTGAGGATGGAGCTCAGCGACGAACCTGAACGAAGAACATAACGCCGATCTGTCGTCTCCGCATCGCATCCACCACATTACTGCAAGACCTCGCCGCTTTGGTACAGATCGTGAGGGACGGAAAGGACAGGAAAGCTGGGTTCGGAGGTGATGAGATCATCGGGATGCCAAAAGGTAGATGAATTTGTATTTGCACGTGATAATAACTTGCGTATAGCAACACTGATTGCCCAAAATGATGTTGGTTCTCTCGGTCAGGGTCCCAGCGCACTAGCACAAAATTTGAGTAGTTTTATTACTTCTAACCATGGATAGACTCACAATAGTCGGGAACAAAGTCTACCCATTTGTTAAGTGCCGAATCGAATTCGGCGATTACGTATCCGATCCTGGTGTACTGAAGACGTATAAGCAAATTCGTCGTCTCGATGATACGGGGTAGACATACGATTGTCCTCAAAGTGAGAGCTTGTATCTGGTATAGTTTCAGAAGCAAGTTAAATGCGGTGATGAGGCAGGGCTTTCCCGGTGGCTGCTTGGGCAACTGTTTAGGGTCCTCTTCTTTCCAAAATTCATCATCGACTTCAAGTGGATAATCGAGATCAAAGCTAGGACTGCAATTTTGGCGTGACGCACTCCGGTGCCCAAGTTGAAACAACTTACTCCTCGGCTCGGTATGCACAGTGTCTACCCATTGCACAACTCATATTTATATCCATAGCGACAAGTACCCTGAACGTTTGATGGTAAGAAATGTGGAACACTTTTTAAGCCTACTCACCAAAACGCCCTTATTTTAAGCTCGTCGTCCAAAGTCCAAGTTTCCATATCCTTTCTCCGTTTCAAATGAGCTTCTTGCGCAAGACGTGTGGCCGCTCCTAGCATAGTCCAACATGCTTGGACTGAGGATGTGGTTTGAAGGTAACGGATTGTAAGCTTATAATAGAGCGCGTTTCAGCCAGACCAACATATACAGAAGACATCGAAACTTACGCAGTGTAATTGTAGGTTATGTAGAATCGGCGGTCCTGGAACGTTCTGCCAGGCAAGCTGGACTTGTTGAAACCATTGCCGCCCGTTGGCTTGAAAATTAAGTTCGCCATGATTTAGGGCATGACTATCGTCTATATATTGCGAACCGATAGCGCATACGAGCAGTAACAGGGTCCCAAACCAGTAGTCTTTGCGATGTAAACCTTCGTCGACAGTACGCTGAAAAGTCGGTCGATGTAGCAGTGGAAAGAATAGGTTGACTTGTTCAAAGTATAGATCAACGAGTAATGGTAAAAATTCATCAGGGGGGAATTGAAACTTGATCGCCTCGGTCTTCGTGTTATGCTTTTCCCACTGTGATTGGAATCAGCCGCAAACCTAACCTTACGTAGAAGAGGCCTCACCTCTTTGATACCCCAAGGCTCTTGAAGCTTGCTATTACGGGTCACCAGCTTGCGAATACCATCGCCCCCTTTTCTTGTATATTCTTCTTTGAGTTGAATAGCAGTTTGTACTAGTTTAATACTGCTGCTTCTGCCGTAATAATGGTCCCTGACGCTAGATTCACCAGAGTCGTCACAGTCAATGGACACACGGTTAAGGGCGAGAGCGAGTCTGCCACATTCAATGTCGTCTTCTTGCTCCTCCTTCAAGGCGCGACCGTCTTCCAACCTTTGGGTAGGTAGACTAATGCCTTTAGTTGGAAGGACCAATGCATTAACGGAAAGTAATCCGCCGTCCGCAGACGTTCGATTTATTTCCACCTCAGAAGAGTTTAAAGATCCGTTCAACTCCTTCAGTAAATCATTATCCGGCGACAACTAAAATGTACGTGAAACGTGGGGTATGTGAAGAGGACGGAATCTCACTTTTCGCAACAATTGTTCAAGTTTCTCAACCCTATTCTCCAAGTGATCGACATACCTAGAGTGTGCAAAGTTATATACCAGAGGAATATAAGCAAATATAACGAACTTTTCGATAGGAGCTTTTCTCTATTCATAGTTTAGTTCTCCTGGGGTGCGGAGTCAGAACAGATCAGCACGTACCTTCATAGCCTCTATATAGGTACAAGACAACTTGTGAGAGACGCAATTTGAACAGCGACTGTCAGACATCTGATTGCCGTCACCTAATACTTCACGTCAATACTTTGAGCTCATACGGAGGAATGACCGACCGACTTACATCGGACTTCACGTGGGATGTTATGTCAAGATGATTAGCCACAGTTGACAGCAGAATCGCTAAGTACCGTACCTTTTTTCCTCTTACACAGGTCACAAGCACGTTGTAGACGCCTTTTCTTGAACCATTGAGCATGGTCGTTGGAACCAGACTCTGTATCAGCATTGTTCTGAGGACCCTCTGAGTTCGAAGTCATGAAGATCGCCGCGGTAGCGGAGCACTCCAGAGACGAGAATAAAAGTGGGACAGCCAGGGGGCGTCAGACGGCCTATCGGACCTGTCAGAAGCCCGTTTCATGTCTTTTAGTTGATACCAATTGAATTCTGTTGCGTGTTGATCGTGAGAAAGTTAGTCCGTGTTCGCCGTCAACTATAAGCCCTGTGGAAGGTGCAGAATGTAGATACCACGCGTACATGTGTAAGGTTGCAAGCGTGATATGGGCCGATCCCACGTTGCCGCTGTTTGGTGTTTAATAACCGGACTCCGGTCACGTTTACCATCGTCATCGTCGCCGTGGTACTTATGCGCCAACATTACCAGCGGTAGAGGATTTTTCTTGTTCAGTACTCGTGTATACATCAGCGAGTAATATTTGGGAACGTTCCCTTCTGCTTATCTTCTCGTCCTGATCATTGTGACATGTTGATGACTCGGATATAGAAAAAAAAATTGTTTAACAAACATTGGAAGATAATTACAATGCAGTGCGAGTCCCTTGATGACAGCTAGCCCTGAGATCACTTCTTCCTGCCCTAATAGTAATTGGGATGATTAGAGCCGTCGAAGTCGGCCATCGTGACTTGACTGGCTGAACGAAGAGGACGACATCCTTTTTGAATTCTTCATGAACCTACAAAATTTCCGTCTGTTGAACTGGACGGGTCACCAAATCCGAATGCATGCTATGTATAGACGAAACGTTAGGCCAACCGTTTGACATAATTTCACCGATCGAGTTTTCACGCATTTCATGGTTCGTAAATGGATTCCAAGACCCCAAGGGGTGACTTCTTTCCAACAAGTGGAAGACCTCCTGGTCGGTAAGCACATCCCTTACAATATCAATAGCCCGTCAGATGTGATACTCGTTTCATGTAGATCTCAAGTGATCATGATTTGAGAACAATTTCGGCTTATCTTTGAAAACCTCTGTGACAGTAAATTGGCCTCTGCTCAGACGTCGGAGAAGATAGATGCAACGCTACGGGGCTTATACCTCGAAGCCTCCCCATCCCCTCCCACATGTTCTCGATCCTCCCCCGCCTCCCCCGCCTCCCGCCTCCGTCTGAGATCCACTCCGAGTCTAACTGAAACGGGCACAGTGACTAAATCATATCTGAAACAGATTACTCTATTATATGGCGCTGCTTCAGGCCCAGGGCCAGGGCCAGGTACGACGCCTGCGTTAAAGTTTCATCTCACATTACTACTAATCGTAGGTCTGGTCACCACTGCCGCACTGTTGGCAGTCAAGCGGGATCATTTGCCTCTCGGCGATTCCGAAAAACCGAGACGTCACTGCCACCCGCCCCAAATCTAGATTTGGCTCCAAAGAGGACTAGCGCCGCCAGCGTCGGCAGCAACCTTGCTTGACGTTTTCCTGATGCCACGTGTACCTGACTATTCTGTCTCAAGATGGCAGCGCTGATGTCCGCAGTGACATCGGTATAGACGGTGCACTGTTGGCAATTAAAAGTGAGGTTCCGTCGATTTCTCCCGACCGATGTGTACGAGTGCAGTGGTTGACGCAAAGGCGTGAGCCTGCCCCAAGTGAAACTAAATGAGCATGAACAAGCCCTCGACTTACAATGTGAACACTCACCCGATACACCACCACCCTCGTTGGACCCGCAAATGCAAAAACTCATGGTCCAAACAACACACCTTTCGCCCAAATTAGCACGACAAAGGCAGTCAATCTCGTTTAACTCTACCCACCTCCGTAAAACATCAATCAACCATTCTCGCAAACTTCCACGTCGTCGTCAGTCGAGAGCTGGCCATGGGTAACTTCGGAACGTACATCGTGCCCACGGAACCCTCCTTTTTCTCGATGACTCGCCTGTGCAATGACATCTTCTGTGTTCACGGGCCGAGACAGCCGGGCGATTGGCTGGCTCAGGACTGCACGAAGGGCGTTGCCGATGTCTGTCAGACGAGATACGGGAAAACTCTACATGAATGCAATTTGATCAGGAGGAGAGCCTGGGGAACATGATTCCTGGCGAAAATTTCTTAGATCCTCTGCAAAGTATCATCGAGTACCCGCAATCTACAGAAGATGTCATCAATATCGTCAACATTGCCACGAAGTATAAGATTCCTGTCGTGCCCTAGAACTAGAAGCCGACACTCGCGGTCATACAACTCGAATATGGACAGGATTGACGTGATATATATAACGTACGACCGGATATGACGCGGAAACTCAGCTCCGAGTCAATGTGACATGACGATACGCCTCACGCTCCATCTCTTACGGACAGAACGAATGTATCCATTACCTATATACCTTGGACAATCATGACAATGCTATATATCTCATTATATTCGTATTGAAAGTGCTAGTCGAACTCAATCATAAATATTATACTGTCTATTTCTATACTATAATACATCCTAATCACGGAATGTCCATTAAAAAGTTGATTATATACGTCCGCGGTTTGGTCAGTAAATCCCAATCAGTACGTGTACCAGTTGGCTAGCCTGTGGGTACAAGTAAGCTCGGAGGCGAAAAGTTTGAAGGGACGGAAAAAAACGCGCTCTGATGTCATTGTCGGAACACTCGTCCATATCTGCATGTTATCTTGATTAAACGCCGGCTGCTGCTGCTGCTGCTGTGGCTGTGATGCTGGCTGTAGCTGCTGGGGTTGATGCTGCCTGGGGTCCAACAACGGATCTATAAAACCAGGTGGTAGTTGCGCTCGTTCTTCCCTCTGCATCTGTGCTAGTGGTGGTGCTCGTTGAGATTGAAGCTGTTGAGGTTCCGGATGAGTTGGTACAAATGGTTGCAGCGTAGGCATTGCAGGTAGCTGTCGCTGAGGTTGGGGTTGGGGTCGAGAGAGGAGAGCCTGGGACCCGATGCGGGATCCGGTTTGATCCTGTCGCAGCTGAGACGCCTTCGAGTGCCCGCGGTCAAACTGGGAAGCTCCACCAGTCCATCCAGCACTAGCCCAGTCCGAGTACTCGAAACTCGAAACCGATGAAGCCGAATTGGCATCCCAACGTTGAGCCTGGCTTGCGGCCCGGCATTGCGCTGCGGACAACCTATTATGTGTGACTTGCATGCCGATACTGCTAAATGCGGTTTCCGTGTTCAGTGGGACATTGAAATCCATCGTCTGCGTCTGTGTCAGTGCTAGCGTTGGTGTTTGCGTCGTTGATGGCGTCGGTGGATTGCTGTAAGTGAAGAACGATGCCGGATTGCTTGAATCGGCGGTGGACGACAACCAAGAACTCCCTTGACTTGACATGTGATGATTATGCTGTGCAATTTCAAGAGTAGACGAGCTCAAGCTTTGGTTCAAATAGCTGACGGATGTCGGTGATTGGTGGTCGATATAGCCTGATGAGTCGTATAGCGGTGGGCGGAATTGGTGCAAAGGCACGCGCTGCTGAAAATGTGATGCAGTGACTTGCGCCGAAACAGATTGGGCTTCAATGTGCGAAAAAACACGGGAAACTCGCTGAGAACCTGCTATGACTCGCGGTTTCCCTAGAGCCTCTGCCAGTGTGCCTTGAGTCCCAGTATCCAAGACTTCGTCTTGCCGCTCCCGCTTGTGTGATATTGGAGGGCTCAAGTTCCGAAGCGAGAGATCATCAATAGATGATAGTCCAATCAGCACGTCCCTATACACATGATTCAACTCAACGGAAGAGAGCAAAGCAAAGGTTGTCTTACCTTAGTCGACCTGCCGAATCCCACCTAGAGTACGTGATGACAAGTGATAAGTTTAGGGAAAGCGAGAGATACTTAATACTTACCGCTTTTCAATCGCACCCAAGACGTCTATGCACTTTCTTATGTCCGTCATCTCTTTTTGATAATCAGTCGATAGACCACATCGCTTTGCGCCCCAGAAACTTAGTAGCAAGGTGACGCCGGACGTAAAAGTCCCCAACTAACATGCATGGTTTGAGTCAACCTTGGGGATGGAACTCGAAGCGACGAACCTGAACGTAGAATATAACACCAATCTGTCGTCTGCGCATCGCATCCACCACATTACTACAAGACCTCGCCGCTTTTGTACAGATCGTAAGGGACGGAAAGGACAGGAAAGAGGAGTTCCGAGGAGATGGGATGAAAGGTAGATGTATTTGTATTTGCACATAATAATAATTTGTGTATAGTAACACCGATTGGCTAAAGTGAAGTGGGTTCTCTCGATCAGGATCCCAGCGCACTAGCACGAAATTTGAGCAATCTTATTACTTCTAACATGGATAGACTCACAATAGTCGGGAACAGAGTCTACCCATTTGTTGAGTCCCGAATCAAATTCGGTGATAACGTGCTGTTTCCAGTTATCCCCTACGCATCCGATCCTGGAGTACTGAAAACGTATAAACAAATTTGTCGTCTTGGTGATATAGGATAGACATACAATTGTCCTCAAAGTGAGAGCTTGTATCTGGTATAGTTTCAGGAGCAGATTGAATGCGGTGACGAGGGAGGGCTTTCCCAGCGGTTGCTTGGGGGACTGTTTGGGGTCCTCTTCTAGCCAAAATTCATCATCGACTTCAAGTGGATAATCGAGATCAAAACTTGGACTGCAATATTGGCGTGACGCACTCCGGTGCCCAAGGTGAAATAACTTACTCTTCGGCTCGGTATGCACAAGGTCTACCCAGCGCACTACTCATAAGTATATCCATAGCGACAAGTACCCTGAAAGTTTGATGGTAAGAAAAGCACAACGCTTTTTAGGCCTACTCACCAAAACGCTCTTATTTTAAGCTCGTCGTCCAAAGTCCAAGTCTCCATATCCTTTCTCCGTTTCAAGTGAGCTCCCGCTTCTTGTGCAAGACGAATGGCCGTTCCAAGCATAGTCCAGCACGCTTGGGCTGAGGATGTGGTTTGAAGATAATAGATTGTAAGCTTATAATAATGCGCGTTTCAGCCAGACCAACGTTTACAGAAGACATCGAAACTTACACAGTGTAATTGTAGATTATGTATAATCGGCGGTCCTGGAATGTTCTGCCAGGCCAGCTGGACTTGTTGAAACCATTGCCGCCCCCTACCTTGAGTATTAGGTTCGCCATGATTTGGGACGTGACTATCATCTATATATTGCGAACCGATGGCGCATACGAGCAGCAACAAGGCCCCAAACCAGTAGTCTTTGTGATGTAAACCTTCGTCGACAGCACACTGAAAAGTCGGTCGATGTAACAGAGGAAAGAATAGGTTGACTTGTTCAAAGTATAGATCAATGAACAACGGTAAAAATTCATCAGGGGGAAATTGAAACTTGATCGCCTCAATCTTCGTGTCATGCTTTTCCCACTGATCGGAATCAGCCGCAAGCCTAACCTTACGTAGAAGAGGTCTTACCTCTTTGAAACCCCAATACTCTTGACGCTTGTTACAGGTTACTGGCTCGGGAATGCCATCGTTCCCTTTCCTTGTATATTCTTCTCTGAGTTCGATAGCAGTTTGTACTAGTTTAAGGTAGCTGCTCTTGCCGTAGTAACGGTCCCTAGTGCTAGATTCACCAAAGTCGTCATAATCAATGGACACACGGTCAAAGGCAAGAGCGAGTCTGGCATATTCAATATCGTCTTCTTGCTCCTCCTTCAAGGCGCGACCATCTTCCAGCCGTTGGGTAGGTAGACTAATGCCTTTGGTTGGAGGGACCAATGCATTAACGGAAATTAATCCGCCGTCCGCAGACGTTCGATTTATTTCCACCTCAGAGGAGTCTAAAGACCCGTTCAACTCCTTCAGTAAATCATTATCCGGCGGCAACTGAAAAAATGTTCATGAAACGTAAGGTATGTGAAGAGGACAGACCCTCACCTTTCGTAATAGTTGTTCAAGTTTCTCAACCCTATTCTCCAAGTAATCGACATACCTGGAGTTTGCAAAGTTGATAGACCGGAGGGATATAAGCAAATATAACAAACTTTTCGAGAGGACCTTTTCTCTATTCATAGTTTAGTTCTCCCTGTGTGGAGTCGGAACAAATCAGCGCGTACCTTCATAGCCTCAATATAGGTACAAGACGACTTGTGAGAGACACAGTTTGAACAGCGACTATCGGACATCTGATTGCCATCACCTAATACCTCACGTCAATACTGTGAGCTCATGCGGAGGAACGACCAACCGACTTACATCGGACTTCACGTGGGATGTTATGTTAAGATGATTAGCCACAGTTGATAGCAGAATCGCTAAGTATCGTACCTTTTTTCCTCTTACACAAGTCACAAGCACGTTGTAAACGCCTTTTCTTGAACCATTGAGCATGGTCGCCGGAACCAGACTCCGCGTCAGCATTGTTCTGAGGACCCTCCGAGCTTGAAGTCATGAAGATCACGGGGGCGGCGGAGCACTCCAGACACGAGAATAAAAGCGAGGATGATCAAGCAAGGGACGCCCTGGCCCCCGTTTCATGTTTCTTCCCTTTCTAGACAGTGGATATTTGAATTCTGTTGCGTGTTGATCGTGAGAGAATTAGTCCGTAGTCGCCGTCAACCATAAGCCAAGGTACAGAATGTAGACGCCGCGAATACATTCGTGTTGTAAGCTCGTTCGACTTGAATGTTGTAGGACACAATGTAAGCGTGATACATTATCCCACGTTGCCGCTGTTTGATGTTTAATAACCGGAGGTCAACCTGTCACGCGCGCGTTTCCCATCGTCCGACCTCGTCCACATGGCCTTATTATGCGCCAATATTACCAGCGGTAAAGGGGTTAGTACTCGTGTATGCATCAGCGATTAATATTTGGAACGTTTCCTTCCTGTCCTGACTGACCGTATCACCGTGAGGTCCTTGATGGCCAGGGCTAGCCATGAAGATATACAAGAAAATTTTGTTGAACAAACACTGTGATATGTGGAAGGTAAATGCAATGCGGTGTGGGTCCCTTTATGACGGCTAGCCCCAAGTTCAATTCTTCCTGCCCTAATTGGGATGATTGGAGCCGTCAATGTCGGCCATCGTGACTTGGCTGGTTGAATGAAGAGGACGACATGATCCTTCATGAAAATTTCCGTCAACCTTTTGGAAGACTAAATTCAAAAGTACCTATACAAGTACTGCAGCACCTTTTCGTCGTTCGATTATCAATACTGACCATTGTGACCAGAGTCAACAACTGGGGATTCTACAGCGACGGAAATCATTGTAGTCGAATCGCCAGATCCAAAATGATGCATCCAGTGCTATATAAAGACGAAACGTTGATTTTAACACGTGAGATCAATCGACCAGCTGCTTGATTCGCGCGCCCCTGGATATCCATCTAAATTCAATCAACAAGCTCATACCCAAAATGAGAACTTGCGGAGATTTGGGCAAGTCCAAGATACGGGGCCATCATCCAACACAGCATGTTAAGTCGGAGGCGAGGAGGCCCAGCCTCCTGCGGCCCTCGTCATGCATTCATGTTCATTCCGAGACAATAAGCACTGATTAATAGGCCTAGCCCAGGCCAGCCGTTTGACATGATTTCACCGATCGAGTTTTCACGCATTTCATGTACATATCTAGTTCGCACAGGTTCGCAAATGGATTCCCAGACTGCAAGGGGGTGACGTCTTTCCAATAAGTGGAAGCCCTCCTGGTCGGTAAGCCGTCCATTTCTAGTATTCGACAAACTGCATCAATAGCCCGTCAGAGTGATACTCGTTTCATGACTTAATATCCGATTTGAGAATAAGCATGTTATTGGGCTTATCTTTGAGAACTCTGTAATTATAAATTGGCATCTGCTCAGGCGTCGGAGGAGATAACTGCAACCAATCTTTGTCGTCTTAGGGAATGGTTGATGATCATTGGTGTGCCGTCGTGAATTTGGACGTGATCGGTCGATTGAACTAAAGTTCCGCGGTAAGCATGGTATACGTTTATTAGCATGACGGCATTAACGGGAGGCGCATAATTTGTCACTGTCAGTTTCTCTCTCATTTCAGGAAGTAAGACCACGCGCTCAACGTCCTCCCTGCAATTAACAGGAAGGGCCACTTGATCACTGTTGAACCCCCACAAAGTCATCAAACAACCTTCCTGCAACTCGTTCTGCGATGGTAGCATGCATTGCAATAAATTTGGGGTTAGTATCCGTGAAAAATGAGGACGAATATATCCCAGCACATCATATATCCGCTCGACACCTTCCCACGCAGATTCTCTCTTCGCTCGGTGGTGGATACGATCCTGTTAACAGCTGAGGTTGCGATACCTGATTGAGTTTCGAACTATCGGTCAAAATTACCGCGACACCGTCCTGACTATCGAATCACGAGAATCAGGCATGGTCCCGTTGACTCAGACGGTTTTGTACTTACAAACGAAAAGAAAGCGTTCTAGCAAGGCCGCGAAGAGATTGGAGCGAGTCTTGATCCTTGTCGGCGCGCTCGCCAGCGCGCAACTCCTGTTTGCTTGTTTAATTACCAACCGGTCTGCACAGGTCGCGTTCATAAACTCAGGGAATACACCAGATAGATTTATCTGCCATTTGGTAATGCATATAGACATGTCATACATATCAATAAGAAGGTGCAAGACAAAAGGTCCGGATCGAGGTCTGAACATATTCGTCAGAACTTCTTGAAGAACTGTTTACTCGTCGAGTTAAGATAAGACGAAGGAAAAAGAGTTCAAAACACATACATGGGCGAACTTTTAAAGCCCTTCTCGGATCGAGCAAGGTGCGGCCGGATTGACACGTTCAAGGGTGGAGTCACCAATAAATGTGGGCAGTTCTGGTTCTGGGTTGGCCCTATTTTGCGCTACCCGTATCAATATAAGATTAAAAGCAATTCCCGCAGTGCGAGAACTCTGTGTGCATGGGTGAGATACAGTCCTGGCGGCATTCAATTCTTTGATGACATACAATAGCGCTCGCTATGGAAAACCCATTGTTGTGTCCACCGGCGGGAAACACCGTGCAAAAAGTGGCGATACTCGTGAGGGTGTATAACAAACCCGATTCAGCGATAACCCGAATCACAAAACGGGAAAAGCGTCGAGACAAACTATTTCTCCGGATTCGAAATATAATAGCAGCTGTGATTTCACTTTGAATTAACATCATAGAACCTGGCAGCACAATCTATTCACTTACATGTTGCATATATGTTTATGGTAATGGTAGCGGTAAAATAGGACGCCAGCATTGGAAAACGTCCCTCGGAAAGGCTGAAGGGTTTATTTCCTGTGAGTTCATAGATGGCGTCCCAACACGTCATTACGAGAACACTTGATATGTTGAATAGCAATAAGAGGAGGGGAAGGACGGTTATTCGCCATGATCTATTGTAAACTGTCCAACAACGGAAGACCTGGTACAATGTCATGAATAGTGATTAGCCTTAGCTTGCTTGTTCACAAACCAGGACGCCATCAGTTGTAATGGATGTTAACATTTCCAAAGCCCACTGGAGAGTTCAGCCCATCGATAATCCAATTCTTCGATTACGTACATTGATGATCTCGATATATACAACAGTTTTAGTAGTAGGAGAGGC
This sequence comes from Amanita rubescens, assembly GCA_015039365.1. Classification (NCBI taxonomy): domain Eukaryota; kingdom Fungi; phylum Basidiomycota; class Agaricomycetes; order Agaricales; family Amanitaceae; genus Amanita; species Amanita rubescens. Next base: position 163,842 of record WION01000034.1, read on the forward strand.
ACCTTGAGAAACGAGCAACGTAGTTTGCAGAGAGAGGCTGAGGTCTGTCACCGAGGAAGCAAAGATGATAACGGTAATGATGAAGAAGGGCCAATGAATGCCCTTGCGCAGGGTCTCGCCATCGTCCGAAAAGATGAGCCATCGCAGGCACAGGAGAAACGAGGTTAAATATACACCCGTTAGGAGTGCCTCCAAGGTCATCGCAATGATATATACTTTGATAGTGGATAACATTTTGAGTACAATTTCAACGTCTAACTTGACCCTCGATATTTATACTGTGACTGGTTGAATTGTCAGACCGAATGGGGCAAAAATATAATGGTCAAGGCAAGCGAGTTGCTGGTCAGTCAGTAATCAGTAATGGGGGCGCTGCGGGATAATAAGGAAGGTACCAATCACCTTGCAAGACCCAATCTACTAAACGTTAGCCATAGCCTCTCTATAGATAGCAGAGTGGTTACGAAAGGAACGGCCAGTAATTTTCACGCGAACAACTGTATTGGCACAGTATCAACATCACATTCTCATCGCCATTCTGCGTGTTCCTATCTTTCCTTTCTATATGAAGAACGTATAAATATCATCAACAAAATGCTATTCCTTTAGGTACTTACGTTGTCATGTTGGTGCTACTGATGTCATAGATTCACGGAGGTTCATCGTATTTGACGGTGAACGAAAGATGCGGTGTAGCTACCATTGCTTCTGAATCTTGACGAACGAGGCTTCGACTGAGAATTACGCGGAGACAAATAAAACGACTGAAATTTTAACGAGCACGGTCAGAATTAAAGATACGCATCGGACAAGCTCAGCATACATGAGAGTGAATCACAATTCAAAGTTTTGCTTTTGATTCACTAAACGAGACGCAAATGCCGATCACCCCGATCAACACGAAATGTCACTTCCCTGTGGAGGCGATTCCAAATTGGACCATGGTCACATCTTCAATCCCGGAACGGGTAGACAATAATATAGCCTTGGATCTGTCAACAATAACATGACTTGTGAGCCGAATGATGTAGGCTAGCCCTTACTTCGAAACGCTGATACAGAATCCGACTTGACAGTTTTCACTTTCACTGGATGCATAAACAATTCTTCGTTCAAAGTTTCGTTGTTTATACCCAGGAAAACCAAAGGCACAACACCCCGGACCAGGTCCTTTCCTGTGAAGGTGATGAAGAATTGGATTGATTGCGCGTCAGAACGCACCTCCATTTGTGATTATGTTTGGATATGAATAGTAAACAATACTATGCGAATCGCGCGCTGATATAGGCTAGTCTCTACTTGGAAATCCCGGTTGGAATCCGATTTGGATTCTTGTGGCGCTCCTCCAATCCAGTAAACTCTTTCTCTCCCTCCTGGAGGAAAACCTACAGCGGTTTTGGAGTTGAGCAAGAAGCACATCTTATATCGGATTCGGATACTAAACTTCGTATTTAGAGAAGAGATGCGCACCATTTGATTTTTGGACATTGAGGGGGAGAACACTTGGAACAGAAGTTCCATTTCGAAGTGCACAAGTGTTCATTCGGTGCGTCACCCTCAAGAACCACCCTGTAGAAGCTTTCACGAAGTGGTCAGTCGTACGCTGGTGGCACGCGAGGATCAATGTATCATACAACGCGTCCAAGTCTATGGATCGCCCCGGTCCAGCTTCCACGTGGCCGATCAGGTATGTTATGTCCACATATGCTGTCGTAAGAATCAGATTTAATCCAATTAAAAAACGGAGAAGACATAGAGGATACTTACACATCCTTTGTGAGGATCAGCTAACGCTTCTCCTTGGCGACATGTGGTTGGCAGTACAACACCGCGATTTCACGAAAGCGGACATTGAACACGTTGATCTTGTATGACTATTAGGCCTTTACGATACGTTGCGTTTGAAGTCGGGAGGGGTCGGTCCGTTGTGGCAGTGACATTGTTTGGCGCAGCGTGGCAATCACGCCGAGAACTGGCTGCCCGTTAAGAGAACTTGGCTCGCATATATTGAGGAAACGAATACAGCACGTGTATAACCTGTTCCAGACACTCTCTCACTTTGACACCCTGAAGCATCCGCTCGAAATCCTCCCAACACCTGATGGCTCCGAACGTCCTAGTAAATAGTTCGCGTCGAGCCCGAAGTTCCCGAGCCAAATCATTGCCCCATATATTCAGATAGTCGCCTCGAGGGGGTTGAGAAATACAGAAGTGAATCAACTGTCATCATCATTTAGTTCATCCCAGTGGAGTGTGAAAGGGGAACCTACTTAAACCATATATTGAGCAAAAGCAGTCACGTTACGTGTATAGCTTGTTCCACACACTCTCTCAATTTCGCATCCTGAACCATGTTCTCGAAATCCTCCCAGCACCTGACAGGAGAAGATCTTCCACCGTCGCCGAACTTCTTAAATAGTTCGTCGAAGAACCTCCCAGCACCACTCGTATGCAAGATCTCTGCAATAGCAGCATGTATCGCAATAAATTTGGCGCTAGGGAGGTCGATACCGGGTGCCTTGCTAGATTCCTCGAATTCTCTAAATTCCCTGCTGTGATCTTGGAATTGAATGGTCCGGTTAATGTTATCTAAAGATAAACTGGAAGCATCATCGAGTGACTTTATAACATATTTGTCTGGGGTCTACCAGACTTCAGCGCCAGAAATGATAATTTTTATTCGCAGTACCTCTGTAGACTTCAAATACCACCTGAATTTTTCCCAACCACGATGTAGGTGCGGAGCCACCAAAAACGCGTTTGAAGGGTCATCAATCATTTCCTTTAGATTGCTTATGACTTCTTCCGACAGATGAGCATAATTACGGAGTATATCAAAAGTTGCAGGTGCAGATATATACTGTGGAATTGGGTGAGATCAGTACGAAAAAGAAATGCTCTCATATAAGACGCACGGATGAATAATCACGATCAGACCGAAATACGGCAACCGCTCTGCGTAGAATATAGCATGTGTCCAACTCGTAACGCGTAATGCCAAGATTTCGCTGCGTGTAACGTGGATGCTCAGCCTCTATCCATCCTGTCACAATGCATTGGTACCCGCCTCGTTTCAGTATCTGCAAGAGGTATCAGAGGATTATGAATATGCGATTAAATAAAAGAATTGACCTCGAGTCTGAGATTGTCTCTTCGGCTAGCAGCCGACGTCTTGTCCAGATACGTGGACGTACCGTCAATAGTAGGTGTTGCTACATCCGATGGAGTATCATTCGGTTGTCTAGAATGGCCACCGCACCTGACTATTTTACGGCAGTGATTAGAGCTGATCGTGACGAAGATTGATTACTCACAAACAAAAAGGAAGTGAGTTATCCATGTCAGAGCGAGGCCACGAAGCTCCCGGAGTGTCTCTGGGCTATCCCATCGTTTCTCATGAACACATGCGCAAATTGCTGTAGCGGCGTATCGTTTGCCGTTTTCCCCGCCACAGTTTTCAGCTTGCGCAAGCATCGCCTCAAGTACCTTGTCTGCCTGAATCTTGACGCTCTCATATTCGATCACATTATCAAGGTTTGAGGCACCCAGCGCTCTTATGAGACGTTCAGCTTGCGAAACAAGCTGGGGTATTGGGAGATTCTTGTCATCGACCTCCGCGTAACGTCGTTTGAAGTCATCTGCTAAGATGGTGATGGCCGACGCGCTGGATGTTGTAAATGGCGATGATGACGAGGTTAACACGCTGGTGGGCGGCCCTAGTAATTGTAGCATATGATTGAAATGTCACGGCGGTTGTGACACACTGGTGTTTATTCAAAGGCCACGTTATAAAGTTGTCGTTCTTCATGCGCGTCCTTTCAACAATCTGTTCAAAGTCAGATTGCATAGATATCTCGGGAATGCATCATAGACCACACTGTGGGACATCCCCAACCTCAACCTGGTCCGGGACTCTGCCTTTTTCCCCCAAATGCCCGCGGCTTTCTGTACCACACCCCTCCCAAAGTTTTCCCGGTCGTTGGTGGACTCCACTTCCGCTGCACAAGTAATCTGGACAAATACAATTGCTTCATGTCGTCAGGCAAGTGCTGGGTCATTGGATAAGGGTTGATGTAAGTATTTCCGTAGATTCTGTTCCCAAACAAACCTAATGGTGCAGTGAAGTTATCGAACCCCGTTCTCACGGACTCTCGGATACTCGGCCGGGAAGCGGCTAGGAGCGAGGCCATCGTCCTCCATCGTCTGATGAATTATCGATCATGCATCAATGGATCATATCGGGGAGACCACCCGATATATCCAATGGGAGCGTGCTAATGAACTGTCTTGTGGGTTGTTCAATTTGCAATAGAGATGAATGATGAGCGTTAGACGTCAGGTATGCATAACATCGTTGGATATCATGATTATCTCAAGATTCTCAACTAAGCACAGGCGCAGACGGAGTTGGTCTCGATGAATAATGGCGCGGACTGCCCAAACCACAACGCGCGCATGACGATATGTAAAAGTCCGAAATCAATCCCATCTGGTTACCATGTGCCTGAGGGTTAAATGCCACAACATCCTGTTTGTGATTAACGATTATGCACCCGAGCTTTACGATTGATTTCTATACAAAGCAAAATCAATTCCTGAAGTGGTTAGCGACATGTCCTTGTTCTTGTGAGCGACAAACGATTACGCGCGCCAACACATGATGTTGTGTTGCGGGATAATCCAAAATCACGCATCATCTTTACACTTCCAGCACCCCTAAACTCGAGCATATTGTAATTTTCCTCTTGGAGTACGGTCGCACGAAATTTCGCCTCTGCTTATGCTCCGCCGAACCGGCTCGTCGATTGGCTGGCTATGCATTTAAGTTATCGCCTTTATTCATCCGCTCTGTTTCCCTATTTCATTTCAATCTCAAGCCTTCCAAGAAATCCGTGCTCAGAGCCGTCCCACGATGGATTTCGTCATCCCATCTTTGGCCATTGTTCTCGCTTCAACCCTAGCCTTCGTGTTCCTAAAGCAAAGGCGGCAGGAGCTCCCTTACCCGCCAGGGCCACCACCGAAACCACTCATTGGCAATGCCCTTGACATCCCTTCGAAAAAGCCATGGATCACGTATCGAAACTTGTCCAAGGAATATAACAGTACGTTCGAATATTTTTCCGCGAACAAAGCTATGTAACGTCTCGCTATTTGCTTCAGGTGACATGATTCATTTGACCGCGATGAACCAGCATATCGTCATCCTTAATAAGATCAAGGATGCAGTAAACCTTTTTGAGAAGAGATCGGGTGTATACTCAAGTCGGCCTGTAGTCCCCGTTGTCGAGATGTATGACTAGTTGGAATTGCAAAAGATGTGAGATGCTTACCTCTACCTAGATTGGGTGTGGGGCATATCACCCCATTGCTTCCGTACGGCGATGAATGGCGAAAGCATAGGAAATTTTACCAAGAAAGCTTGCGAAAAGATCTTGTACCTTCTTACAATGAAATTCACACGGAAAAGGTGCACCTACTGCTCGGTCAACTTCTTCGCTCCCCGGGAAAACTAATGGAACATTCCAAATGGTATTTTACTTCATTTAATTTTTGCGCATGGTGGCCCTACCCCTATTGTTAGGTTGGCAGGATCAGTTACGATGGCTATGACATTTGGTTACGAATATCCCCCGGGAAAGGAGCATGATCACTTTGTCTCGCTTGCTGAAGAGACCATAAGCGGATTATCTTCCCTATTCCTACCCGGAAGCACCATTATCAATGTCTTGCCCTTCCTGAAATATATACCGCCTTGGGTGCCTGGCGCCACGACGCAGAAGTTCGCAGCTAGGATCAGGAGTGTGGCTCACTTGTATAGGAATGAACCTTTTAAATTTGTAGAGCGTCAAATGGTAAGCGTTCTATTTATCGTTTTCATGTTCTTGGTTTAAAGAAAAGCACAGGCTGCCGGATCGTCGAGGCCGGAGTCCATCTTGGGAAGGGTATTACAGCGTCGTGTAAAGAAAGATGGGACGTATGAAGATGAGGAGATCCTTAAAGATGCAGTAATGACCACTTACCTAGGTATATCCGCCATATCTACGAATCCCTGCCTCCCTACTGACCTTCAGCTTAGCTGGTGTTGAAACAGTAAGCAATGTGAACGAGATTCGGATATAATTTCCAACTTTAGATTTGAATTCAGCTTCAGTCTTCGATGATGACCTTTTTCATGACCATGGCGCTTTACCCGGCCGTACAAAAGCGAGCGCAAGACGAAATCGACCGAGTCGTGGGAACAGAGCGACTTCCCAATTTCGAGGATAGGGTCTCTTTGCCTTACATAGAAGCCCTCCTCCGGGAAGTCTTCAGATGGTGGTGTGTGGTGCCACAAGGCATGCCACATACAACGACTGCGGATGATGTGTACAATGGATTCTATTTCCCCAAAGGCAAGTCCACGTCATACATGAAAGGACGTTTAGGTGTAACAGACTCTGCAGGCACGATGGTGATACCGAACGCCTGGTAAATATAACTGTTCTCTCGTTGGTCACCTTTTATAAAGGATCATCTAAAGGGCTATGATGCGAGATGAAGAAATGTACCCTGATCCAGATTCATTCAAACCCGAACGATTCTTCAATGATGACGGCACCCTCAATGATGATACTGTGCCGTATGCCTTCGGTTTTGGGCGCAGGTATGTTGTGCTTGAACTATTAACGTGACGCACCAATGTATTCCTCCATATATAGAGTTTGTACTGGCCGACACTTGGCCGAGTCCGTCGTACGTCGTCTTATCGCTCCAAAATACCCAGCATGATAAAATGATCTTGGATAGCTATGGTTATTGGTTGCCTGTGTGCTATCCACTTTTAACATCGCCAAGGCTCGAAACGAAAAAGGTATTGAGATTGAAATTGATCGGGATGGCTATACCGATTCGGTTATCAGGTAGGATCGAGATCGAGTAATTCGCATAACTGCTTCTTATCTTCTACCCAGCACGCCGCTCCCGTTCGATTGTTCAGTTACCCCTCGATCTTCTCTGGCTGGGAATATCATCCACGATGCAATTCTTGCTTTGCACCCAAACGTTTGACTTTAGGTTGTCTGCAGGAGATGTAATCATCATCCTCTCGTCCCAGCCATCTTATCTTATTTCAATGTTGAAACATTTGTTCCTTCTGTTGCCCAACCTCCAAACTGCAAAGGATGGTTTTTTTACTTGTCGTCCTTCGTCAAGCACCTATTAACACAAGTAAGTGAGGGTCTTGACTCTTTTATGATCCCCATTCCTTGGCTCGCGCTATATACTCGACGCATTCTTTGATGACGGGGATTAGGACTCTGCATGACCACGATTACAGTTGCATGAAAATATCATTATTCTTTTATCGCTCTTGTAAAGGGTCGTCGCCGGAGTTGTAAACGATCACGGCACCTACATTTATGACAAAAAGAGTACCTCCGTTGAAAACAAGATCATCATCAGACGTGAAGTTGTTACTTTTGGTAATCATACAGGAAAAGAAAATGTCACGGACGTTTATACTTCTCCATACAACCATACCTAAGATCCTCCTTCGAACCTTCTTTCCTTCCATACGGTTCATCACAACTATTCACCGTATCATACTCGGTGGTCAACATCCCCGCTCTGCTCCAAGATCCGCTTAACGGTCGCGTCGGGTCGCCGTCATCCACGAAAGTGCTATCCATATCCGACGGCTTTCGATGTAATCTCGCCTCGGATATCTCTTCACCCTCTCCGGAATGCCTGCGTCCCACAGACGTTTGCGAGACAACCACCTCTGGTTCTCCGCCTGCCATTCCAGGGCACATGTCAGCCTCTCCCATAGAGTCCGATTCGCAAGCCACTTCTCGTGCAGCGTTTAAATTCTGACCGCGTGCGACGGCATCGCATATCCAAGTGCGGTTATGGGTATGACGTGAGTGTGTAAGTCGAATACATGGCACAGAGGATACGAGTCTTACGCGGTGCATAATCGAGTTGCAAGAAGTCGATAGCTATGACGTCACAGGTTAGGTATAATTATAGTGAGACAAATAATCCACAATCCACGACAGCGACAAATAACAATCGACAGCAAATCAGCAAACAAAAAAAATCCAGCAAAAATACAATGTGAATGAATGCGCATATAAAACGTGTCGTTTCTTCATGGTACGATCGTGTTCTCCTTTCCTCCAAACACCTCCCGCGCTAGAGTCAGAACGCTCTTTCGAGGTGTTCGCAGGTCCTCGGCTGCTCCGAGGCGCTCGCAGTCAAAGCTGATGTCAAAAGACGTTTCTTCGGGCAGCTGCTCCATCGTAAGTTGCTGCTGCCCTTTCCAGTCCATCTTCATAGGAGACAAGTCAACCGACATCTCGATTTCGCTACCGCTGGTGTTTTCCTTGCCATCTAACGGGAACCTCTTCTTGCGATCGGCAAAAGGACTTGCCTTTGCAGAAGCGATTCCAGACTTGGTTGGCGTTCTAAGACTCCCGGAAGAGGATGGAGGTAGTGTCATGCCCAAGCCAAGCGAATCAAACTTGCTGACAAACGAGGCCAGCGCGCGTCGCTCATCTTCCAGCTTTTTGCGAACCTTCCTCTCCCGGTCTAGTTGCCGTACGAGTTCCTCAGCCCATCTCTCTTGCTCTTCCCGCTTATTGATTTCTTCTTCCAACTTGCCCGTCCATTCGTTTTCAACATCTTCTTTGACTTTTATTAGCGGCTCGCCCAGGTTATCCTCGTATCCTCGCACGACTATCTCTAGTTCCCTAATTGTCTTGGCTTGCGCTGCGATCAAGTTGTCCTTTTCATGTTCTGGTGCTGTCGGGGGCAACACGGGCCGTGCCAATAGCGCAGCTTCAAGCGAAAGAATCTGAGTCTCCTGCGATTCAATTTGCGTCTTGGCTGCAAGGAGCTCTTGTTGAAGCTGATAAGGCGACATATCAAAATCAATTTTGACAGGACTGGCGGGGCGAGAATCATCCCCCTTGCCGTCGTCCACGGACTGACTCGTTAAGATCAGTCTGGTAAGTTGTGTTATACGCGCGTTGAGATCTTTCATAGCCTTGGACTCATCGGCTTTCTGTTTTTCCGTTAGAAATAGACGCCAGGAGCATTCATATGTTTACTAACCTCTTTTGTCGAAAGTCTTCTAGTACGGGCTGGCGTTTCTGCCTCCTTCTCGCGTTCCGCCAGTCGCTGCTTGAGGTCCTCGATCTCCTTCTTGTACCGCTCAATGAGCGCATCCGTATCCACGACTTCCTTCTTCTGTGCGTTCAACTGGAAAATTGTATTAGTAGTCATTCAAAAGTTCGCAAATTTGAACAAACCTTGACATTCTTGATCCTCCTGGCAAAGAGAAGTGTGCTGGTGCTCTCGGAAATAGCGCTTTGATCGGGATTGATTGTACATATAACACTAATACGTGCGTTGCCCGACAGAGACGGCTGTATCATTCGGGTGAGCTTTGAGTTTCGATATGGTACATGGTCACTAGATGCGAAACAAGGTTAATAAATGCAAAGTATCCGAAGCTTATGTTGCAAACTTTTTTCTTTTTGATGCATTGTCAGCGAGCGTTCCAATAACACTCCCAAGCGTCAACAAGCTGGAGAGAATGAATATAAATGCTCCATAAACTTAATCTGGGCAGGAGACGGTGCACCTAGTGTTAATGTATCTGCCTTCCCTCGTCCGTTCCTTGTCAGATGTAGCCTTCTCGGACCCAGCCAAGTCAATCAAGCTCTGCAAGAAACGTCAAAAATCTTCGCAAATCGCTTAGGACCAAGATCGCTCACCAGAACAGACGTTCTCACACTTTTTCCACCACGAGACTGTAGCCTTGGCGCGGTGAACCCAATTCCTGGTGTTTGTTTCCCGCTGAAAGCTGGTGTCCTGCGACCGCTAGTACTAGAGCTTAGGAGCGACGCCGAGATAGATTCTTCTTCCTCTTCTTCTTTCTGCCTTGCTGCAACGCTTTCGTCTTTCTCTCTGCTCTCTATGACCATTCGGAAAACACTGTGACTGCGACTACTTCGCTCGTTCCAATCGGTACAGGCAGTCCTTCTGTGGGCTTCACCCCTTCTCAAGACTTCCTTCACCCCTTTGAGACTGGTAACAACTTCCTCTCTTAACGGCGACAACGTAATATCATTTCCGATGCCACCTTGAATCTGTACCGGATTGGCAGCAGCCACTCCAGGCGGCGCTAGCAGGTCGTATATGGTCTCGTTGTAAATTTCGAGGTAGGAGCAGCGCAAGAGATACTCTCGGTCTGGTGTCCGCTTGATTGTTGCGAATACCTCCCTCATAGACCGGGGGATTATACCAGGCTCTTCACCAGCGCTATCGCCAGAAAGTGTGTACGTCTTTCCCGAACAAGTTTGCCCATATGCGAAGATGACGGCGTTGTATCCATCCATGGCAGCTTGGACATGGGCACGGGAGGTAGTAGTGTATATTGGCTTGTTGGCTGCGCCAGTGAGAATGGCATCATAAGTAAATGAGTTGCTGTTGGAGTGGGCGCTGGGGGAGGAAGGAAAGGAGTTGGCAGTTGAGGGATGCTTGGTAAAGGCCGTGTCTAACTTGACGGTATTTGAATCGCATATCCATGCTGAGGGATTTTCTGAAGGTCGGATTCTAGATTGCCGTAAGAACACGAACTAGATGCAAGAAGGGAAAAGCGACATACCGAATAGAGACCATTACCTTGTCTTGTTTTCCTTGGTCGATGAAGATGTCGTCCAGATCAATTTCGCCGGAGACGTCCGCTGGTTCAACTGTTTTGGAATCGACGAGGACATCCTCGGGATTCACGTTGGACACGTCCATTTCGCTCAAAGGGCCTGGCACCGGAGTCATACTCCTACCCCAGACAGTGGAGTTATTTCCGCACACGCTCTCTGGTCGCCTTTGTTTGGCAGAACTGGGTGTTCCAGGAGTCCGGGGTCTGTTTACAGGCGTACCGGACCTGCTCTTCGAACCATCATCCGATTTACCGGATGGCGAAGCAGGGACGGTGGGTAGGGGTGTTTTGGTACGGGGAAAATTGCGCGGTTTTGATTCGGCTGAGAGGGGAGCTTTGTACTTTCTGCTCGAGCCTAGGAGGCTGGAGCCACCAGGTGTCGATGGGACAGCTGTTCCCGGCAGAACGCTTGAACGACCGTTTATGCTTAAACGTCCACCTATGCTGGACCTGGCTGAACCCGTTCCGCTTGTGCTGGAGGAATGGGATTTTGAGTGACCCATGGGCGCGGCAGGCGTACGCGAGCTGTACGACATTGCAAGTGAGGTGGAGGATAGGCTCCGCCTAGGTGTTGCCAATGGCCGGGCAATACGAGAAGGCGTTGCATTCTGAATTGCCATATTGATCGTTAAGTTAGGTTGTGAAACTGGAGATAAGACGAGTGAACGTGAAAGTCAGTCTCGATCGAGTTGTTCGGATGCCCGAAAAGGGAATTCAACCGTGGAAATATTTCAAGGCGCGTTTTCGTCATGTGATCGCGTCACCGCCACAACGTGCATCAGGCGCGCGACCCTGAACATTCTTCTGGTCAAAATTCAGCCACTACTCCACTGCATGATACCGCCAGTCGGCCGTAAGAATTCTCCGAGCGACAAATGATGGCGCTATGAGAACTAGATGGTAACAACAGAACTCGTAATTCGTGGGCCCACGGGCGCCGCATGCTGCAAATCAATAGTGGCCCTGATTGCTCCACGGGCGGCGCACGTTGTTGTAAAACCAATGGTGAAAAAAATTAATAAATCAAATATCTCGAGTGGCCCTGGATCCGGATGGAAACAAACGGTGAGGAAGGCTGTTCTTGGGATGCAGAGGATAAAATATGACATTGCTAAGTTAGATATCAAAATAATATAACGTACACTAACTTCAATACAAGGTGAATGCGCTACTCTCCTACGTGAATTTTCATCGGGCACTCGCAGCCCAATTTTTCATCAAGAGCTGTAATCACGACACGGTTAACTGTGAAAAAAGCAGACGTTTAGCAAGCTGAAACGAACCTTCACCTGATCCTTTGTCCATGGCTCTCTCGTTCTTTTTTTATTCCGTCCACAGTTATCATTGTCCACTAGGACTGTACCCTCGCCAAGGACTACCTGAATATTTGCACGTTGAAGGCTCGTAACAAAGTTTTGACCGACGTTGTAACACCCATTCAACTCAACATGGCCCACCGGCTGACAAGGATGCGTGCGGAGTCGTAAGAAGTCAAGCAACTCCTGTCCCAACCCGTCCTTGAATTGGACATGGTCGAAGCAAAGGCTTTCCAGGAGCGGAAACAAGTCTGGGTGCTCAACTTGTTCATCCTGGGACGCCAACGGCGCTAGCACGGCCCCCGCGCCACCAACGCACGTCAGTATCTTGACATCAGCAAAGCGACGGAAGAACTCTGCGGTGACCGTTCTAAACGCCTTGTCTTCGTAATCGAATAGACCAATGCTTAATTCCAACTCTTCGCATCCTCGCGTTAGAGGACTCGTCGGCGAATGAAACATCGAGTCGGGGTGCGGTTCCGTGGTGGAAACGAGATTCAATAAAGGTGAAATCAGGTCCAGCCCTTTCTCGCCGGCATATTCCGCTCTCCAGGAGAGGGCAAGCTGTAGAGAGGGCGAATCTTGTTCGTCCATGGAGACGCATTTTTGCCTCGTCGAGCGATTGTGCACGATGATTCCATCCGGTTGAATCGAGACGTACAAATACGGGTTGGGCGTGTTCGCTCCCCAACTGCGAAACCATGACTGCATGGCGTCGCAGAACAAGGTGAACTCGTCGTCGTAGCGGACGTCTGTGAATGAAAGTTGCAACGACCTTGGCGGGGGGGAGAAGATACGAATGAGAGTAGCGCAACCCAGAGAACAGCGGTTGATTCGAAGATCTGCCAATTTGGTGATCGACAGTGCTTCTGTACGCCAGTTGTGCACCTTACGGGGATCATAGAGGTCCCACCTCATCGCACCGTCTATCGATAGAAACGTTAAGTGAGGCAAGCACCGGAGCATGGAAGTCCAGTCTGAAACATTGTAATAACTCCAGATATCCCACCGATGCGATAGTTCGAGTCGTTCAAGATTCGGGGAGCTCTTTAACATAGCCCGGGGGGTGTAACAGTTCGTGAGGGAAAGGTGTCGCAGATGGGGTGCCTCGACATATTCCAGTTTGTGAGCCTGGCCGAAGAAAGGGAGGTTTGGAAGGTGCTGCTCATCTAGGCGGGCGATATAATCACTACCCAACGCAGACGTCGATGGCGTTTCGTAATCGTCGACATTCTCAACGCAGATCCGCAGCGTTTCCAGACTTGACGCCCATTTTTCGGATGACTGTAGCTCCAGGAACATTTGGTAATCTGAGACGAGGGATATTTCCTTTGCGCCATGAATGAAAGGGATCCTACATGTATCAAGCTGCTCGTCTGACGAACGCATCGACCGGAAGTTGATTGAAAGCGGACATGATTTCGAGCGCTGAACCACAGTATTCATCCACCGGCGGTTGCAAAGGTCGGCGGTTGTAATAAGGGACCAGAGAGGAGGGTAGCCGAGAGCGATTTGTCGCCACCGGCTGCATACGTGCGATAGACTCATGACCGATGAACGGGTACATGGTTCGTTCCATGAAGATCTAGCGACGAGGAGAAAGATCTGCTGGAGGATTTCTGTCGGAAACTCTAGTATCTGCGACCATCGAGTAACGGCGTCTTGATGATATGGATGCATATAAGTAGTAGTGGAAGGCGGACAACGACCTGTGGGGGTTCCAGGAACCGATGTGAGAACATGAACAAATGCCAAGACATTCTTGTCTGACCATAAATATTCGAGCGCCAAAAAAAGACTGAGACCAGGGTGATTGCGGCGTATCGCAGCAGCAAGGGCCAGGAACGGAAGAGGGCGCACAAACACGTCAAGGCAGACGTTTATAGCTTGGTGACCCACTGCTTCGCACGACTACATTGGGGCAGGCATAATAATAAGGCAAATTAGTGGCTTGGTGGAGCACGTCCATGTCAAGAATAATGATAAACGATCAGTGTGATGAACGATCTGTCAGCGCCGACAAACGTTTAACCATGGCTGAAAGTGCTGACAAAAGGGTCGGATGTTTTCTTGATCCTGAAACTGAAGCGCATATTTAAGAGTGGTTTTAGGCTACGCGTCGTACTTCAGTGGGTCCCGCGTTGCCAGGAGGAAGTGCTTGTGGGAGTCGATGCGTGTTTTGGAGCGTGCCAAAAAAGGTAACACATCAAATAGCATTATATAAGATCCGGACAAGGATGTGGCCAAAGAAAGCAACTGTATTCGAATATAGCAGGCTTGTAGGTTGCGCCCGGTCAACCAATACATACATATTGAGTTTAAAGAAACTCAAGTATTGTCGAATTTTGATCACTAGTAGTAGAATGACGTAGATTCACTCTCAACTCGGGAGCTAATCCTATCCCACGCCCGCCCCTGTTTCCCGCTGCGTCGCATGGATTCCCGAGGCTGACCACTCGCTCCATTCCTCACTGGGCTTGACATTTCAATAGAATTCTAAGCTATTTCACAACTGTCGAAACGCATCCCCGCCCGTGGTGTATACTCAAACCAAGGATGCCGTACCACTTCTTTTATCGTGATTCTTTTCTCTGGCTGATATCTGAGCATCTTCTCCAATAGGTTGCTCAAAAGCTCAAGCTCCTCTTCTTCAAGCCGCGTCCCAGGAGGCTCCATCATGGGCTCGTCCCTCTCAATACCCACCTTCTCATCATCTCCAACCGTTTGCAACAACTCTCTGATAGAGGTCTTTCTCGCTGGAAACGTCGGCTTGCCGTTCACCTGAACCTTCGGTTCGCCATTCTCCTCAAACCACACATGACGCTCCTCGAATTTGCTCCACCAAGGTTCTGGTAGCTTACCCAACGTGCTAACTATATCCTGTAAAACTGTAGACTTAGAAACGAGAAATGAAGTGAATAGCGAGAATCCAGCACGGATCTCGAAGATGGTGCACGCCAACCCCCAAATGTCAGAAGCGGGGGTGACGATGTTGTCGAGACTCGCCTCCGGGGAGAAATAGTGTAATGCTGTACACGGGTGGTAATCCTTTGGCGGAGCCGTTATGTCGTAGGATTGGCCAAAGTCGGTGACGACAATGTTTTCCTCTAAGAAAGAGATATTGTGGTTATCAATGGGTTGGACAAGTTCACGGGGAGCGTGTGGCCCAGGCGGTGAGTTGTCCAGGGTTTCAACCTCTTCTGTCCCAGGCTGACCTAGCGTCGAGTAGACTTCCTCGTCAGTCCATCTGCGGGCCCGGGGTGAGACCTGGAAAAGGATGTTGGATGATGTTAGATCTGAGGGGAGTTTAGCAGTTCACTTTCGACATAACTGTGGATATAACGAACCTCCATGTACAAGTCCGGCGGTGTGCATGAGCTCCACCACCTTAGCAGTTTGCTTTGCCACCTTCCTCGCCAAATCACCTCGGAGCCGCCTGCTCCCCCTGGATCTCATAGAAAGCACACTCGCTCCAACAAATTGAGTGACAATGCACGTGTGTTTTCCATTTGGCCCTTCCACTGTGAAGTGGTCCTTGACGGCTAGGAAATTTTGGCGAGCGGGGTTATGCGTGGCACTAGCGAACGCATCAAGCTTGTCGGGGACAAAAAGGTCCGGGATCTCGTCCGTCGGCAAGTTGGCGGAACTAAAGCCAGAAAGAACCTTCAAAGCGACCAGAGTGTCCGAATCACCTGGCTTCGGCCGTAGGTCTCGTGCAAGCCATACAGTAGACGAACCCCCGTAACCCAACTTGTGTAGTATTTTGTAGCGACCGTTGGCGTAGATATCACCAATCGAGACCGGATGAAATCCGTCAGGTTGATACAACTGGATTTCTTCTATTGGGCATAAGCCGCAAATTTTGTATTTTCTTGGGAACATCATTGCGGAGACGTGGGCAATGGTCGAGAAGAGATATAGGGTAGCTAGTCGTTATGAAAGTAGAGAGACATGATATCGATATTTTGACTCGGTTCATAGACTGTGTCACACCAGGCTCATTCGTCGTGTGACTCTTCTACTCTTGAGTCGCTCCATATCTCTGATAGTATTCAACATAGTTAGAAAGCCCCATCCAACCCTGGACGCACCTTGCCCGCCTCAAAAGATGAAGTGAGCTGCAGAAGAAGTAAAAGGATGCGGCGGAGAGGGGGCTTATTCCGGTGAGTAAACCTAATTCCGTCCAGCCTAGGCTAACGCTCCTAACCCTCTAGCGATATCTCCCTCGATCCTCCCATTAGCTGCCCCAACTAGCAGGCCGCCGCCCTGGCCGACCAGCGCATCTCATGAATAAAATAGGCGACTTAGGACGTCGGCGGGGGGCAGGGAAGCGGGTTTAAGCATTGAGTCCTTGACTACTCATGCGCATGCCTACCGTTCTGCATGTGCTCTACGAATCCTGATATGGATTGTCAATGCCATCAAGCTTTTTGAGGGTTCTACTTGTGTACGTCGAACGACCCAGGTTCCTTCAACACTCCGAACCCCTTATTTTGCAATTGCTTGGACCGAAGCGGTAGCATGCCCCATACCCTCCGGGGCCACCTCCAGAACCGCTCATTGGCAACCCTTGACATCACTGCGGAAAAGCCGTCGGTTAAGCATCTGAATTGGTCAAAAGAATTAAACAGTGTGTTTGATTTTCTTATTACTCGCAAAAATACGTGGCGGCTGACTATCTACTCCAGCTGATATGATACATTTGACCGCGACGAACCAGCATATTGTCGTTCTCAATAAGGCGAATGATGTCAAAATCCTTTTGAAAAGAGATCGACCATATAATTGAGTCGGCCACCATGAGTTCGAACCAAGCATCAGTCGCCCTCGTGGCACGCGTACGGTTCAACTTCCTGCCAAGGATCAGACGCTGGTAATATATATATATTTAAGTGGATGCCGCTGTGCGTCGCGCATCAAAGATGAATTGCTTCATGAATAATCATCAGGCGAGTCGTAGGTCACTGGATAACCTATTGATTGATGTAAGTATTTCCGTAGATTCTGTTTCCAAACAAACCTGATGGTCTCTGATGGTGCGGTGAAATTATTGAACCCTGCTCTCACGGTCTCTTGGATACTCCGCCGGGAAGTGGCCAGGAGAGGCAATCGTCTGATGAATTATCGATCATGAATGATGGCGGAATGAATTTTTGCGTTGAGTGCGAGCGGATCCAGATCGGATACATCGAACGAATAGCACCTGCGGGGCCGCATGCTTGGCGGGACAACGTCTATGTATCACCAATGAATGTATTAGGGGAAGATGAAAGGTGCTAACGAACTGTCTTGGATTGTTCAATGCTGCAATAGAGACGAAAGGTACTGAGATTCTTGATCACAGGTGCAGACGGAGTTTGTCCCAATGGATAGTGACGTGCTCAACCACATGCCCTAAACGTTCGATAAACGATTACGCGCACCAACACATGACGTTGCAAAACGATCCAAAATCATCCATGATCTTTACGATTCAAGCACCCATAAACATTGGAATTTCCTGTTGAGTTGTTTTTTTTGATCCAGAATCAATGAAGCACATGTGGTTACTATCAAGAACTTGTTGTCGGACGTTATGCTCCACCGAGCCGGCTCATCGAATATCTGGGTACGAGAATAAGTATTTAAGCTATCGTCTTCCCTATCTTGCCAAGAAATCCGTCCCCAGAACCAACGATGGATTTTGTGGTCCCATCTCTGGCCATTGTTCTTGCTTCAACACTAGCCTTCGTGTTTCTGAAGCCAAAGCGGCAGGAACTCCCTTACCCGCCGGGGCCACCGCCGAAACCACTCATTGGTAATGCCCTTGACATCCCTTCGAAAAGGCCGTGGGTCGCGTATCGAAACATGTGCAAGGAATATAACAGTACGTTCGTATATTTTTCTGCGAGCAAAGCTATGTAACGTCCGGCTATTTGCTTTAGGTGACATGATTCATTTGACCGCGATGAACAAGCATATCGTCGTCCTCAATAAGATCAAGGATGCAGTAAACCTGTTTGAGAAGAGATCGACCGTATACTCAAGTCGGCCAACAGTCCCAGCTATCGAGATGTATGGCTGATTGAACTTGCAAAAGATGTGCGATTCTTACCTCTACTTAGATTCGGCGTAGATCGTATTACCCCAGTGCTTCCGTACGGAGATGAATGGCGAAAACATAGGAGATTTTACCAAGAAAGCTTGCGTAAAGATCTTATACCTTCCTATAATGAAATCTGCACGGAAAAGGTGCACCAACTTCTCGATCAACTTCTTCGCTCCCCGGGAAAATTTATGGAACATGGGAAATGGTATTTTACTTCACTTCATTTCCGCGCTTGGTGACCCTATTCCACTTATCAGGTTGACAGCATCACTTACGATGGCCGTGACATTTGGTTACGAATACCCCCCGGGAAAGGAGGATGACCACTTCATCTCGCTTGCTGAAGAGACAATAGACGGATTATCTTCTGCATTCCAACCCGGAAGCACCCTCATCAATGTGTTTCCCTTCCTGAAATATATACCGCCTTGGGTGCCTGGCGCGGCGACGCAGAAGTCCGCAGCTAGGATCAAGAGTGTGGCACACTTATATAGGAATGAACCTTTTGAATCTGTAGAGCGTCAAATGGTGAGCGTTCTAATATCGTTTTCGTGCCCTGGGGTTAAAGAAAGGCATAGGCTACCGGAGAGTCGATGAGGCCGTCCGTCTTGGGAAAAATATTACAGCGTCGTGTAAAGAAAGATGGGATGTATGAAGATGAAGAAATTATCAAGGATGCAGTAATGACCACTTACCTAGGTATATCCGCCATATCTACGAATCACTGTCCGTCTAGTACTGACCCTCAGCTTAGGCGGTGTTGAAACGGTAAGCAATCTGAACGAAACTCGGATGTATACATATTCTAATTTTGGATTTGAATCCAGCTTCATGCTTCGACGATGACCTTTTTCAGGACGATGGCGCTTTACCCGGCCATACAAAAGCGAGCGCAAGAGGAAATCGACCGAGTCGTGGGAACAGAGCGACTTCCCGATTTCGAGGATAGGATCTCTTTGCCTTACATAGGAGCCCTCCTCCGGGAAGTTTTCAGATGGTGGTGTGTGGCGCCACAAGGCTTGCCACATACAGCAACTGCGGATGACGTATACAATGGGTTCTATTTCCCGAAAGGCAAGTCCACGTCGTTCATGAAAAGATGTTCACCTGTAACGGACTCTGCAGGCACGATGGTGATACCGAATCTCTGGTAAATATAACTGTTCTCTCGTTGCCCCCCTTTATAATCTTCGTTTAAGGTCTATGATGCGAGATGAAGAAATGTACCCGGATCCAGAGTCATTTAAACCCGAACGGTTCTTCAATGACGACGGTACCCTCAATGGTGATACTGTCCCGTATGCCTTCGGTTTTGGGCGCAGGTATGTTGTGCTTGGACTATAAACGAAACACCAATGTATTCCTTCAATAGGGTTTGTGTCGGCCGACACTTGGCCGAGTCAGTCGTACGTCGTCTTATCGCTCCAAAATAGCCAAATTGATAAAATGATATTGGATAGTTATGGTTGTTCGTTGCCTGTGTGCTATCCACTTTTAACATTGCCAAGGCTCGAGACGAAAAAGGTGTTGAGATTGAAATTGATCGGGATGGCTACTCCGATTCGGTTGTCAGGTAGGATCGAGTCGATCGAGTAATTCGCGATACCTGTGCTTATCTTCTACCCAGCACGTCACTCCCGTTCGATTGTTCAATTACCCCTCGATCATCTCGGGCTGAAAATATCATTCACGATGCAATTCTTGCGTTGCAGTCAAACGCTTGACTTACTAGGTTGTTTTTTCCTGAATGCAACGTGGAAACATTTGTTCCTTCTGTTGTCCAACCTCTACACTACAAAGGATGGTTTTTACTTGTCATCCCCCGTCAAGCACGTATTGTCACATATAAGTGAGGGTCTCGACTCTTTTAGGATCCTCATTCTCGCGTATACTCAGAAACTGTCATACCACGATTCAGCGCCATTACAGTTGTATGAAGATGTTATATACCATTTATTCTTTTGTTGCTCTTGTAAAGGGTAATTTTCGGACTTTTGAACCGTTTTCCCAAATCCTCGCAATGTGAAAGGGTCCTCCTCGCCGTGATCTGACAAAGGTGGACGTGACGCGTGACGCGTGACGGTCCGGCTCCCTGATGTTTGAATTGCGATTATATCTCCTGGCGTTATTCTCTCTCACCTGCTTCTGCTTCCACACAGTATGGTCTTCGGAGGTACTGGCATCAATACGTATAGTAAGCGGTAATTTGGACCAGAGGAGGTACATCCCATGAATAAACTAGGCGACTTAGGACATCGGCGGGGAGCCAGGGAAGCAGGTTTAAGCCTTGACTACTCATGCGCATGCCTACAACTCTGCACGTGCTCTACGAATGGGCCTTGGCCCACCCTGCACTAGCTATGCGACGCTATATACAGATTCACATGGACATGGACATCAATATTGCTCTTGTCGGAATCAGGAAGCATCATGATCGGGCCCGTGAAAGCTGTGGCAAAAGGATCATCCAGGTCAGTTCTCTTAAATACCCAGAGTAGAAAAAAATGAATATTTCGTATTCTCCAGATGCCGGTCGCATCCCAGGCTCACTGAGATTTCCATAGCCGGAGCTAACCGCAGCTATAGATTTCGTCGCTCCATGTCTTGCCGTTGTTCTCGCTTCGATTCTAGCCTTTATTTTTGCAATTGCTTGGACCGAAGCGGTAACAGGCCACATACCCTCCAGGACCACCTCCCGAATCGCTCATTGGCAGCCCTTGACATCCCTGCGGAAACGCCGTCGGTTAAGCATCTGAACTGGTCAAACAGTGTGTTTGATTTTCTTATTACTCGCGAAAGTACGTGGCGGCTGACTATCGGCTTCAGATGATATGATACATTTGACCGCGACGAACCAACGTATCATGGCTTTGAAAAGAGATCGACCATATACTTGAGTCGACCATGAGTTTGAGTCGAGCGTCAGTCTCGTGGTACGGTCTCCTACCAGGGATCTGATGCTGGTTAAAAAACATATATTTAGGTGGATGCCGCTGTGCGTCGCGAATCAAGGATGAATTGCTTCATGAATCATCAGGCAAGTCCTGGGTCACTGGATAAGGGTGTATTGGTTGATGTAGGTATTTCTGTAGATTCTGTTTTCAAACAAACCTGATGGTCTCTGATGGTGCAGTGGCTAGGAGAGGCAATCGTCTGATGAATTATCGATCATGAATAATGATGGCGGAATGAATTTTTGCGTTGAGTGCGATATCTAACGAACAGGGGGCCGCAAGCTTGGCGGGACAATATCTATGTATCACCGATGAACGTATTAGGGGGAAGGTGAAAAGTCCTAACGAACTGTCTTGGGGATTGTTCAATGCTGCAATAGAGATGAAACGTACCGAGATTTTTGAGCGCAGGCGCAGACGGGGTTCGTCCCGATGGATAATGACGCCCCAATTGTATTGGGTGTTTCAACCACGTGCCCTCGTGTAATTGAGTATACGCCACATTCACAATGCGTGGCGTGCGTAAAGTCCGAAATCATTCTCACCTGCCTCAAGTAGTGGTTTACGGCTCCATCATATATGTTAAAAATGTGCCTGAGGGTCAAATGCTATAACATCCTATAACATCAGAGAACCTGTTTGTGATTAACGATTATGCGCCCAAGTATCACGATAGATTGCCATAGAAAGCACAACCGATTCCTGAAGTGGTTACCGACATGTCCAAATGCGCAACTTGCGGGCCGACCAGCTTCTGATAACTTGTTCTTGTAAGGGATGCACAATGACATTAACACATGATATTACAAAACGATCCAAGATCTTTACAATTCCACCTCTAAACCCGAGCATTGAAAATTGCCTGTTGGAGTTGTTTCTTTTTGTTCCGGAATCAATGAAGCACATGTATATGGGTACTGGACATAGAAAAGCCAATGAATCCTTCCCAGGAGCCAACTACGCCATGGATTTTGTCGTCCCATCTCTGGCCATTGTTCTTGCTTCAACACTAGCCTTCGTGTTTCTGAAGCCAAAGCGGCAGGAGCTCCCTTACCCGCCGGGGCCACCGCCGAAACCATTCATTGGCAATGCCCTTGACATCCCTTCGAAAAGGCCGTGGGTCGCGTATCAGAACTTGTGCAAGGAATATAACAGTACGCTCGTATATTTTTCCGCGAGCAAAGCTATGTAACGTCCGGCTATTTGCTTTAGGTGACATGATTCATTTGACCGCGATGAACAAGCATATCGTCGTCCTCAATAAGATCAAGGATGCAGTAAACCTTTTTGAGAAGAGATCGACCATATACTCAAGTCGACCAGTAGTCCCAGCTATCCAGATGTATGGCTGATTGAACTTGCAAAAGATGTGCGATGCTTACCTCTACTTAGATTCGGTGTAGATCATATCACCCCAGTGCTTCCGTACGGAGATGAATGGCGAAAGCATAGGAGATTTTACCAAGAAAGTTTGCGTAAAGATCTTATACCTTCCTATAATGAAATCTGCACGGAAAAGGTGCACCAACTTCTCGATCAACTTCTTCGCTCCCCAGGCAAATTTATGGAACATGGGAAATGGTATTTTACTTCACTTCATTTCCGCGCTTGGTAACCCTATTCCCTTTATCAGGTTGGCAGCATCAGTTACGATGGCCGTGACATTTGGCTACGAATACCCCCCAGGAAAGGAGGATGATCACTTTATCTCGCTTGCTGAAGAGACCATAAACGGATTATCTTCCGCATTCCAAACCGGAAGCACCCTCATCAATATCTTTCCCTTCCTGAAATATATACCGCCTTGGGTACCTGGCGCGGCGACGCAGAAGTCCGCAGCTAGGATCAGGAGTGTGGCTCACTTATATAGGAATGAACCTTTTGAATCCGTAGAGCGTCAAATGGTGAGCATTCTAATATCGTTTTCGTGCCCTGGGGTTAAAGAAAGGCATAGGCTACCGGAGAGTCAATGAGGCCGTCCGTCTTGGGAAAAATATTACAGCATCGTGTAAAGAAAGATGGGATGTATGAAGATGAAGAAATTCTCAAGGATGCAGTAATGACCACTTACCTAGGTATATCCGCCATATCTACGAGTCGCTGTCCGTCTAGTACTGACCCTCAGCTTAGCCAGTGCTGAAACGGTAAGCAATGTGAACGAAACTCGGATGTATATTCTAATTTTGGATTTGAATCCAGCTTCATGCTTCGACGATGACCCTTTTCAAGGCCATGGCGCTTTACCCTGCCATACAGAAGCGAGCGCAAGAGGAAATCGACCGAGTCGTGGGAACAGAGCGACTTCCCGATTTCGAGGATAGGATCTCTTTGCCTTACGTGGAAGCCCTCCTCCGGGAAATCTTCAGATGGTGGTGTGTGGTGCCACAAGGCTTGCCACATACATCAACTGAGGATGACGTGTACAATGGGTTCTATTTCCCGAAAGGCAAGTCCACGTCGTTCATGAAAAGACGTTCACCTGTAACGGACTCTGCAGGCACGATGGTGATACCGAACCTCTGGTAAATATAACTGTTCTCTCGTTGCCCCCCTTTATAATCTTCGTTTAAGGTCTATGATGCGAGATGAAGAAATGTACCCGGATCCAGAGTCATTTAAACCCGAACGGTTCTTCAATGAAGACGGTACCCTCAATGGTGATACTGTCCCGTATGCCTTCGGTTTTGGGCGCAGGTATGTTGTGCTTGGACTATAAACGAAACACCAATGTATTCCTCCATATATAGAGCTTGTGTCGGCCGACACTTGGCCGAGTCAGTCGTACGTCGTCTTATCGCTCCAAAATAGCCAAATTGATAAAATGATATTGGATAGTTATGGTTGTTCGTTGCCTGTGTGCTATCCGCTTTTAACATTGCCAAGGCTCGAGACGAAAAAGGTGTTGAGATTGAAATTGATCGGGATGGCTACTCCGATTCGGTTGTCAGGTAGGATCAAGTCGATCGAGTAATTCGCGATACCTGTTCTTATCTTCTACCCAGCACGTCATTCCCGTTCGATTGTTCAATTACCCCTCGATCTTCTCGGGCTGAAAGTATCATTCACGATGCAATTCTTGCTTTGCAGTCAAAAACTTGATTTAGGTTGCTTTTTCCTGAATGCAAAGTCGAAACATTTGTTCCTTCTGTTGTCCAACCTCTACACTGCAAAGGATGGTTTTTACTCGTCGTCCTTCGTCAAGCACGTATTGTCACATATAAGTGAGGGTCTCAACTCTTTTAGGATCCACATTCCTTGGCTCGCGCATACTCGACGCGTTCGTCGAGAACCGTCTAATACCACGATTCAGCGCCATTACAATTGTATGAAAATGCTACATCCCATTTATTATTTTGTCGCTCTTGTATAGGATAGTTTCCGGAGTTTTGAACCATTTTCCCAAATGCTCGCAACGTGAAAGGTTCTCGCCGCGACGTGACAAAAGTATGTGTGATGCGTGACGATCCTGCCACGTCCTGCCCGTGTCTTATTCATTCTCTGACGTTCTAATTGCGATTGTGTCTGCTGGCGTTATTCACCTTCCACAAAGTATGGCTTTCGACAATGCTGACATTTAATACGTATAGTGAGCGTAATTTGGACCCTCATTCTGCCGCTGCCAATAGTGGAAGGGACTTGCCTTCCTTTGATATTCCGATGGATGATGCTGTTGGCTCTGATGCTAGAGATATATCAATTTCTGGAGGCATATCCTCTCCTGTTTCCCTTCTCGCATTTCTTGATCGTTGTTTTCGTCGGTGGGTTGAAACATTCCGACGACAATATCTGGATTGAATCCAACGATTTTTTGCCGACGCCACCAGCGGCACCGACGTTTAGGTTCTACTATACATCGGGCAATCAGCTCCCCCGCTTCGGTACGGAAAGAGACTGACCCGTTCGTTCTGGCCTACCAATCACATCCTACCTGCGATGAGGATCCGGGAAATCCTATCAAACACAATTGTTTCCCTCCTATATGTTGCCTCCACATGAGCTGCCATTCCAAGCATTGTAGGCGTGTTTAGCCGTGCTCTACTGTGAAATATTTCCACAGGAACTAAGACATCCATCCAACAAATGGACGTCGGCCGTCGCATTCGTCGCCCTGTTCAAAAACTATATAATTCTTTCCCTGACGTTCCCGCCATGCCTGATCTTTTCGCTTTCGAAACGTGGATTCAACAACTTCTCGGGCCCGCACACGTTTCATGGATATTATAACCAAACAAACTGATTACATCGCACACACTGTCAGCATCCTCCACTTCAAACACTCGCCTCGAATACTTCTGCTGAAAATTGAAGAGAATCTTGTGGTCTGCGTCGGCATTGAAGATGCGATGAAGTCTTTATGCCATATCGTTTGACACACGGACAATGTCTTTCATTTTCCATCTGTGCCTATTCATTCCTATCAGGTCTATTAAAGTAGGACCTCAGTGTACAAAACATTGAAGAAAATGAAAGACTGCGACAGAAACCGTGACCCGTGAGTCACGGTCACTTCGGCACTTCGGCGCCCTTCTGGCTGGCATCCCCTTATCCACTGGAGAATAGGATCTGTGTTGAAAGCGAGTGATCCGTTGCGAATCATAAAGTGGTTGGGACAAGTCGTGCAACTCCACGACGTGTAGTCAAGTCACAAGTGGGTATTGGTTTCAAATGCTAGCAACTGTTCATCACGGGAAACTCAGTCCAGCGTCTCATACTTGCTAAAATCTGTGACCAACCGGCCCCAGCGCCTATCGTTCCAGCCAACGATGTTTTTCCACTCCTCGCTCTCCCCGAAAATGCAGTGAAGCCAGCGGGTTTAAGAGGCGACGTCAAAATCTTGGAACGAGACTGTATCGCCCATTTTGTATTGGGGTCGTATGTCGCGGGTACTGTATAAAACGGTCGTCCATCAAGTTTGGTAGAAGTGGGCCCAATGCCGAGCTCCTTCAACTGTCCCTCGATGTTGGGATACTCGATCCACTCTGTCCTGAATTGGATGTTCTTGTAGCCCAGGGCGTACCCGGTAAGGATAGAATGTCGATCATGATAGCAGAAGTTGAAGCACTCTCCAGCTAATGGGAGCCTGCAATTCCCGGTATCGTCGAAATGATATCGTAGAGGGTGATGGGAAGCGACTTCTTCGAACTCCTAACAGATGCTATCCGGGGAGAGTTTCACGCATGTACGTCGCTTGTGATCTCGGTTCTTCTTCTACAGCTGACTTAAATGGTGCGATGTTGATAGCCATCGTCTCGTTGGGGAATCTGGATCCGAAACCTGTTGCTTCAGTACCGCTAGCGTATTGTTAACTCACTTGGCATGCCGGTCTCTCACCTACCAAAATGTAGAGGGAACTGAGCTCATACGTGTCATGCATCATGTGTAAGAAGTTGTTAAAAACAGCTATGCTCTGCCAAGAAAGGCTATCCATGCCAAAGCTATCCATGCGAAGAATTTCACGTGGCCCAGCATCTGGCCAACCACGAAGTGTCAGAGGCTGACAGGTATGCATCATATTAACGTATCAACACCGCATTAGAGCCGGTGTGACAGGAGCAAGATTCCAGAAATATGCTGATCCCCCTTGTTTCAGGTTTACGCGCTTTAACCCCATTGCATCGCCCTGAATAAAGAAAGAGTATATAAGAGGGCGGCGTTCAACCGTCACCCTCAGTGACTGGCTTCACCCACCCCCCCAACGAAAACCATTTTACGTTCTTCCTCTCCTTCACAACCATGTTGTTCAACTTGATGATTGTGTCGTTCCTCAGCACTTCCGTACTCGCAGCGCCGGCCGCGCAAGTAGGAAGATGTGATCTTGGCAAAGCACGCCTTAGCCTTTCCTCCCATTATAAAGACTTGGCAGCGCCCCCATCCACCGCACCCTCCTTTATATCGGTGGCTATTGGCGTCCAGAACTACACATGCGATGCCCACACCCACAAGTACACGTAAGTGTTCTCACACGTCAGCCTTTATCTATCAACTCAAGTACATATGCACAGTCCTGCGGGCGCCGTGGCTGAGCTCTTCGACATATCATGTTTTTATGGCAAGGATCATTTCGACAAGATTCAGGACGTTTTGTACGAGAAGTGGTTGAAAGCGCCCGAATGCGAGACCATCGGAAATGTAATAAAAAACATGACGGGTAACCCGAAAGTCCTAGGCCAGCATTACTTCGTTGAAAACCCAAACAAACACTTTGGGGATTCTGCCACCGTACCCAAATGGGATTTCACATCAGAGTCACACAAGGGGAATTCTACGGCATACACGATTGGCGGCAAGGTCAAACATGTTAAGGCGGAGCACAAACACAAATCGAACGTGGATTGGTTATCGTTGGAGAGCGTAGACGGGCATCTGGCAGACAAGGTCTACCGGGTAGACACAAAGTCGGGTCAACATTCAGGATCGGTAAGTAGGCGTTCAGCAAGTGTCTATGCGTTGATTGATGGATATCCTCAATAGCATTGTATTGAAGGATCCCAACTCCAGGTGAAATATGCTGCAAAATACTGTGAGTCTCTAGATTACTCTGGTTGCCCATTCCGTCACTCACCATTATTACAGGGTTCTTTGGGGGGTCGGTCAAGGATAGCGGAAAGCATTAAGGGATACAGATTTGTCGTGCATGCATCGACAATGCTGTGGACGAACGATTTACGTTGTAGTCATGGCATCTGATATTTGTATTCTGTACATCGATGCAAGACATTTCTTTTGACCGACGATGTTGAGAACGGCGATACTTAGAGGCTTATCTGCGCCTTCACCGCAATGACGGCACGACACAGCTTTGATGATCAATCGATCAGCGCCAGCGCCCAGCCGCAGCATGCAACGATCAAATCGGTAACTACAATAATGATCGTGGCAGTTATTGCGGGAAAGCGATAGCATATGACATTTACAAGTAAAGCTCCCATTGAAAATGGGCGTATTAAACACGCCTCCTCTCTCCACGTGCAAAACTTCTCCCTCCATGCTTTTCTTGGGTGCATCGCCTTTCAGCGCCGTCTGTCAACGTTAACTCCGGTACGTCTCACCTGAGGGATTCGAGATCTGGGTGAATAAATACTTGATCAAAGGTCCAGCTTTACTGAGCTAGGATCCAATGATGGTAGTTTAGGCATGCGAATTTCGGGATATGGAGGCACCATGTTGGAATCTCAATTTCACCTTTGCTGTAACAGTCGTTGTAATGTCATATACCTGGAATACGTTACCCTTCGGCGCTGCTATCGTACACAAACTCAAGACTCCTGAGAACAATATCCCTTGGCGGCGAGATACGTTTATTAGCAGTCGCCCACTTTGGTTGATATTAATCGTGGTCCAATGCCGTTCTACATCTGTGCGATTTATTAAAATCCGAAACGCGCCTCGATCTTCGGGCGCTCAATAAAAGAATAAAACCCTATATACTCCTAATCAAAGTGACGGATAGTTTACCGGTTTGTATGATGATCCAATATGAAGAATATAATGTAGATGTGTAGTTTAACTTCACAAGATCAACCACCCGGGCTACTGCGATGATAACCTGACTTTGAGTCTATTGAACTCTGGCTATCGATGCGTGTCATCTTTTTAGGAGATTGTTCTCCGGTGCCATCCACCAACCGCTGTATCAAACGTGCTTGAGCTTCTACCACCTGATGGAGGCGCGCTATCTGTTGGCTCAGTTCTGTTTGATTTTGGGCTAGCTTAAGATTGGACAAATCTCGTTGTATCCCGGGCGGTGCAAAAGCGGGCTCCGATTCAACGTATGAATCACCCTGTTGCTCTTCTCGTGGCTAGCGATAAATGGCATGATGTGTCAATGTTTCGAAAAAGTAGACGAATAAGAAGATCGTACCCTGTTTTTGCTCATCTTCTCCCAGACGATACTGAACTCTCTCCCCAAAACAAAACTGGGAAGTGTGATTGTAAGAAGGCCAAAGACGAGGATAGGTATTGTAATTAGCCGTCCCAAGAAAGAGCGAGGAGTGATTTCTCCGTATCCCACCGTCGATATGGCTGATGAGGGAGTATCCATGTAATTAGATGAAGAAGTATATCTGCGGGAAGCTTAACTTACTGACAAGGACAAACCTTAACACCGACAAGTTAAACATCGTAAACTCTTAATTAGAAGAACAATACTCACCAGCCTGCCGCTGGAATAGACTGATACGAAGATTGTTATTGGTTGCAACACATATAAAGATTGCTCTCACAGAAAATTGGGACGGATCGCCATCGGAGTTTATAAATGTTCCAAGTGTCTCGTCCCATGTCCCTCGTTCCGCGAAATACCTGCATCAATGTTAGCCCTTGTACTGCGGAGAGAGGGAACAATATGCACAGCAATGTGCTGAATACGGTGAGAATCATTATCACAAAGAAACCGAGAGCGAGCAAAGCATGTTGAGACCGCCGGACGGAGAGATACATGACTTCGATTGTGCTACAAGACTTGATAAGGGCACGATGTCATGTTACAAACTCAGAAAGACGCACAGTAAGATAGTATGGTTGTATCGGAACGGCCTGAATACTCGAAGCAGCCGGAACATCCGAAGAATTGAGAACCGGAATAGGACAGACTGCGTCATGAATCAGGTACGCGCAAAGACATCCATGCATTGAGACTAACGGTATCTTGTTGCATTATTAGTTCGATGTAGTATGGAATTACAGCTAGTACATCAATTATGCCATAAAATGCTGGAAAAAAACATCATTGAACGGGGCACGAGGCGATAACGCGTACAACTCACATGTCATCCATTTTAACAAACTCAACCAAGTAGAGCTCCACGCTAGACACCGCGCAATGTATTCGACCGTGAAGAGGGCGACTAGGCTAGTTTCAAGTCCAAACCAGATGCGTGTGGGTATTGAGTGAAAGGCTGGTACGGTTTCCAGAACGGTGACGAGCGCGGACAGGAGAATGAGAAACGTGGTAAACATGTGAATGATGAACGCCGAGGGAGATGACGTAGGGTGTTCTAAAAGAGCGTTCAAGTTTCGTTTCCATGCTGGACGTATACTGGCTAGATCCTCCTTGAACGACGCGGAGGTTGGAATGGGATCGATCCTGTTGTCTCCTGGTGACGGTGGAGTTTGATCCTCACTAAGAAAGTGTGAGGGCTCTTGATGTCGCATTCGTGCCATTTCAATGTTGATGGCCGTAGCCATGATGTGTGAAGACACTGAGCTCGGGCGTGGATTTCGGACCGCGCTAAAAGTAACGCTTCGGAACGCGTTACGCGCCTGTCACTCTCTAACGTCCGATCAGATTCAAGTCTTCCAGATTGGAAGCAGAAGCTATGAATCGACAGCGTGAGCTTGGAATGTCTTTTATTCGCTCATTGCTAATTTTCAGTCAAGGACATTGCCGAATATACTAGGCGTTGCCACAGGACCATAGAAAAAATTAAGCTGCTTAAAGTTCAACGTTCAACCCCAGAGGCTCCCACCTAGGGCTTCCGGTCCCCCTTTTTTCAATTCGAGCAGAATAGGCGCGAGAAACCTGCGTGAAAGGAGGTCCGAATGCAGCGGAAATGACGCCTAAAATTGAATCCAGTATGGCCACGCTATGTCCGTATACTAACTTGGATGACCTCATATCATGTGTGCGTTTTGGCAGATTCATAGTAGCTGAGACCAGAATTCGCTACGGCGCAGGCTGCAGCTCATCGCCTCGAGGCCGGAAGGCTTCTCAGAAACAATTGCCCAGAAACATTTACCAATTGTTATTCTCCAACGAGTCCTACGTTGACAATATAATTAACAGCGACGTACATGACTAGAAGAAAGAATCTCTGCTGGCTCACCGTCGGAGCGAGACCGCAGAGACCGTCTATAGTGCGGTCTCGATCATGGCCGTCGCCCGGCAATACCCGCCGTATTGACCTCCAGCCCCGGGATCAGCCGAAGTTTTGCTTTTTCTGCGTCTTACTGTCAGGCAATCACAGCGCTTATACGCGCTTGAACCTCGATAGAAACGCTGAAGCTATTCCATACCCTGGAAATCTGTCTATCAGGGAACCTGACTGTAGCTCTGCTGTCAGCCATCTGATCAGGCGCAGTGCGACCAAACGGGATCAGAATCTTGCTCTAGATCCCATTGCGTCGCTACTGCGGCTTGGTGAGCCGCAGCAGAAAGCGACAGTATTCATACCCTCGATATCTTCAAAAATCGTTGTCTCCCTCTTAGAACCAAATCTGCAATGGTCGATACGGCCACGCAAAAGCCTGAGCGGGTCAGAACCCGCGGTTACCAGCAAGAAATGTTGGAGGAAAGCCTACACTCCAATATTATTATAGCGCTAGACACGGGCTCGGGTAAGACGCACATCGCAATGCTTCGAATGAAAATGGAGGCGGAGAGAGAAGCAAAGAAAGTACGTATGGTGCTCCTTGATGACTCTTACCCCGCTTTACAAGCGTAAACGAATAAAGATATCCTGGTTTCTCGCGCCCACCGTGACGCTTTGCGAGCAGCAGAAAAGCGTCATCGGGGCTTCTCTCCCCGTCTCTGTAGGATACATTTCCGGCTCAATGGAACCTACGCAATGGAAGAACCCCGTTATATGGCAGAAAATTCTGCGGACGCATCGAGTCATGGTGTCAACTCCTCAAGTTTTGCTTGACGCTCTTCGCCACGGATATATCGTGATGGGTCGCGATATCAATCTTATCGTCTTTGATGAAGCTCATCACGCCCAAGGAAAACATCCTTATAATGAAATCATGAGAGAATTCTATTTTATCCTTGACAGGCGTACAGCAACAGGGGTTCCAGAGTCCGGCTCTGTTCGACCGATGATTATGGGTTTGACGGCGAGTCCGATCTATGGCGGAAACGCGGTTACGGCGTTCAAGTGGGTCTCCCTCTCCACGATCTATACCGATGATTACCTGATCGTATCATAGAGCTATCGAGAAAAATCTAGATAGCACGATCCGTGCTCCGATAATCCATCGCACCGAATTGGACAGTTTCGTTCATAAACCGATTTTCACCCATTTGACGTACGACGATCACGTCCCAGGATTTTCAACAAATCTCGCTTCTCTTGATAATCTCGAAAGACGCTTGAATATAGAAGACGATCCGTACGTTATTTCATTGCGAAAAGGCCTTAGAAACGTCGTGAAAGACTCTGTCGAGTGGAAAAAACTGGATCAGCAGCTGTCCAAAGCGCTCTTTAAAAAGGATACCTTTGTCCACAAAGGCATGCGCGACTTCTGCCTGTCCGCTCATTATCTCCTGGAAACTATCGGCACGTGGTCCGCCGACTGGTTTGTTTATACCGTTGTCAACGCCGCTAAGGGGGCAGCCAATCCGTACGACATGATGTTCTCCAGTTGGAAAGGCTCGGAGAAGAAATACCTTCTTAAAACCCTCGATAAGATTAGTCCGACGGAGGTGTCGGTGTGCGAGGAAGACATTCTTGACGAGCTATCGCCTAAGGTGACGACTTTGATCAATAGTCTCCTCGAGCAAAAGTTTGAAGAAGAGGGTCGTGACGAAGCCTTCAGCGGTATCATCTTCGTTGAACGGCGCCATGCCGCTCTTGCCCTAATAGAAATTCTCAGGCATCACCCGTTCACCAAAGACGTATTTCGAGTTGGGTGCCTTCTGGGACAATCTGATAGCGGCCATCGCCATTCCCTTTTAGACATCACACGGTACATGTCCAGGCAGGAGCAAAAAGACACACTTAGAGAGTTTCGAAACGGTGACAAGAACTTGCTCGTCTGCACTGCCGTGGCGGAGGAGGGAATCGACATTCAGGCTTGCGGAAGCGTCATCAGATGGGATCCCCCTCTTAATATGGCAAGCTGGGCGCAGAGTAGAGGAAGAGCCAGACGTCGACGGAGCACTTTTACCCTCATGTTTTCAAAGAGTGGCGACGGAGAAGCTAAAGTTAAACAATGGGAGGCGCTAGAAAACGAGATGGTACGACTATATAATGACCCCTCGAGACTGCCACAGGTGAGAAACGACGAGGACGAGGACGATAATGAATGCAGCAATTTAGAATTCCGGACAAAATCGGGGTAAGTCGTTAATCAAAACGTCCAAGAGAGCAGAGCTGACAGTGTAGTAGGGCTCTACTTACTCCTAATTCGGCGATACCTCATCTGACCCATTTCTGCGCGCTTATACCCCGCACCGCGCATGTCGATCCTAGACCTTTGTTCGCCCTAGATCCACCTGACATGCCTGAAGGTTGGCACGCGGTAGATCCCATGCTTAGGACTGGCCCAATGCCAATGGGCCCTCCTTACGGATCGACAGTGACGCTGCCGAGGTGCTTACATGTCCCCGTTAGGGAATTCACCGTTCCACGAACGTACCAAAGCAAAGCCTCGGCACATCGCCATGCCGCTTTCAACGCATACATGTCTCTGTACGAGTGTGGGCTGCTCAACGAATCGTTATTGCCGAACATAAGCGTCATCGAACGCAAGGATGAAGAATTGCAGGCCATGCTCAAAGATGTTGAAAAGCGGGCTGGCACGGCAAACGTCTCATTGCAGATGAACCCATGGTCGCCAGACGACGAAATTGATGGCGCCGCGGATAGAACGGACTTGTGGTGGTGCTCGAAGCTAACCATAGAAGGCTTACTTGAATTTTACCTCTACACGCGGCGCGAACCGGCGGAGATATCCCATGAACCCATCTTTCTACACCATCCAATTAGAGGTAGCATCAGAGTCTATCTCACAGATCCGCAGCAAGTTAGCGGTGCGTCGGAGCCAATCGACGACGCGCGAGAATATACAAGGAACATGTTCTGGTGTTTCAATGGATCTCGAATGAGATGGGACCAGCTCGACTTTGCTTACCTCCTTCTGCCTTGCGATACAGATTCGACGTGGCAAGAGCGGTATGAAGATGTTATGAATTCCGAAGAACACAATAGATTCACGCCAGAGGACGAGATCTCTGTCCGAGCAGACCTGTTTGGCGAGATATTCGATTACCCTGATGATATTACCATCGTGCGAAGGGGTATTGTCAATGGCAAACCATATCGCTTTGAGCGATGGAGAACGGAAGATGAACCTCTGACGGAAGAGGAGGAAGAGGAATTACGCCGTTCCTATAAATACGACGACGATCTGGATATCACATATCCTTTGTTGGTCGTCCAAGCGCTTCCACGAAGAACAAACTTCTTACTCCCGATCGCGGCTAAATGTGAATCAGACGAAACGCCACCGGTCAAATATCACTTGCTCCTTGCAGAAGAAACTCGCATTCCTCTATTATCTCCGGATGAATTAGAGTCTTCTTTCCTCCTGCCGTCAATATTTCGAGCCGTGGCCATGTTTTCGACAGTGACATCACTCTCGAGATCACTTTTCACCAGTTCTCCGCTCTCCGTAATACCCGTAACTTCACTGATGCCCGCCATAACGGCACCGGCTGCCATGGAACGCGAGAATTACCAGAGACTAGAAACGCTTGGAGATACTATTCTCAAGTTCGTTACATGCGTACAGCTTCTGGCTCAGTATCCACATTGGCATGAAGGCTTTCTCACGAGGAAGAAAGATCATGTGGTAACGAACGGGAATTTGGCAAAAGCAAACCTCAAGCGAAAGGTATACCGATGGATTATCAGAGGTATGCTTCGACTTTGAACGAATATCTAGACTCAAACGTTTTTCGCAGATAGCTTGATCACCAAGAAGTGGAAACCTATTTATGAATCGACCTTCGGAGAAATTCTTCTCCCTCAGCAGAAAGACGAGGACGATGAAAACGTGAACGACAAGAAAATCAAGAGAAAGGGCAAATACCCAAAGAAGAAAACGCAAGCGTTATCCACCAAAGGTATCTTCACTTCCCATCCTTGAACGTATATACTCATTTCCCGTTTACATACAGTTCTTGCCGATGTCGTCGAATCCCTGATCGGCGCAGCCTATATTCACGGTGGTCTTGATCTAGGTTTCGAATGCATCAAGCACTTCAAGTTGGGTATGACTCTAGCCCCGCTTGATAAACGGATCGAAGAGATGCTTGGAAGAGTCGGAACTCTAGAGAACGTACCTTTACAGCTCTCCACAGTCGAAGAAATGATCGGATACACTTTCCAACACAAGCTCCTCCTCATCGAAGCCCTCGCCCACGCCAGCTACGAAAGCGACATTAACACCCCTTCCTACGAGCGAATGGAATTCCTCGGAGACTCCGTCCTCGACATGGTCGTGACCGATTACCTATACAACGCTCCAGGAAAAAAGTACAGTCCAGGACATATGCACCTCCGCCGATCCGCCGTCGTCAACACGCATTTCCTCGCCTACCTCTGTCTTTGCACATTTACAAAAATAGAAACGGAAATGCCTCAAATCGATATCCGATCTTGGACCTCCTCCTCCGTCAGCACAAGCCAAGAAATCTACCTCTGGAAATGCATCCTCCACTCCTCCCCTCGCATATTAGAAGACCAAACTAAAACGTTTGACAGTTTCGTCAAATGGCGGCGGAGTATCGAGAGCGATTTAGGGCAGGGAAAGATATTCCCTTGGGCTGCCCTCACTCGACTTCAAGCTCCGAAATTCTTTAGCGATGTCGTTGAGAGTATCATTGGAGCTGTTTATCTCGACTCGCGTGGAGATTTGTCGCCGAGTGGTGCCGTCCAACGTGTCATGCGCAAGTTGGGGATTTTGGACGTGTTGGAGTGGATTGTGAGGGACGATGTGGATGTTTTTCATCCCGTGTCGAGGGTGTATCAGTGGGCGAATAAACGTGGAAAGGATGTGAAGTATAGGTATGAGAAGGAGAAGGGGACGATTGGGTGTACGATTTTGTTGGATGGGGAGGAGGTTATGGTGAGGAGGGATCAGGTGCCGGTGTTGAATGAGGTTGCTGCGGTTTCGGTTGTTGGCCTCAAGGTTGCGAATGGGACGAATGGAGAGCTTGTGGTCCTCAAAGCGGTTGATCTGCATCGCGGTAAAGTTAGCGAGGGAGAGGTCAAGTTTGCAGTTGCAGAGGCCGCAATCAAGGTGTTCAATTTGCGGGGTGCGGATGAGGATGCGATGATTTGGAAAAAGAAGAAGAAAGATAAGGGTAAAGACAAAGCCGTTTAACGGTAACCAAGTTGTACAAATACACATTAGAAAGTAACTATACAATGAGAGTTTGATCGACTCTAATGCAACGTCTCTTCCCAAGTCCTACCCACCGTCTTGACCAAATCCTCCTGAGCCACCTTCTTCCCACTCGAGAAATACCCAGCCGCAATCTTCGCATCAATTTCCACCCTCGAATCAGGCGGAATCAAATAATCAGGAAGATCATATCGTTTCTTGATCTCGATCCCACTTTTCACAATCGCATCATACTTCATGTCGCTCATGGATATCATGTTGTCCACTTTAGTGATGCCTAGCCAGTGGAGAACGTCTGGCATTAGAGCTTGGAAGCGCATATCTTTGACGCCTGCTACGAGTTCGGTGGATTTGAAATATTTGTCTGCAGAGTCTCCACCGCGTTTGCGGAGGTTGTATACGAGGTATCTGGAGGGAGGAGTGAGATGAGAATGGTGCTTTGAAAGGAAAGCGAGTTGGACACTGACTTGGTGACTTCACCCAATGCGCGCCCTTCTTTACGGAAGTAGACTACCACACCGACACCACCTGGGCACGAGAGGGTAAGTTACGAAGGAGGAAGGGAAGAGGTATATACCTCGTTGGGTACACCGTATGCATTCCTCGATCGCATATACCAAGTAGGGTTTGCAGGTGCAAATGTCTGATCCGAATACGTCCGATCCGTTAC
Organism: Amanita rubescens; assembly: GCA_015039365.1. Classification (NCBI taxonomy): domain Eukaryota; kingdom Fungi; phylum Basidiomycota; class Agaricomycetes; order Agaricales; family Amanitaceae; genus Amanita; species Amanita rubescens. The sequence goes on from WION01000034.1 coordinate 200,704, forward strand.
ATTCGTCGTGAACGCGTAGGGTCAGTTCTTTACTGGTATCGGTTACATACGCGGGGTTTCCAACTAGCATAGGGCGTGTCAGCTAATCACGATCGAGAGAAAGCATAGGAAAAAAGTCCACTTTACATATATAAACAGTAAGATTGCCGATGGGCGGGAGGAACACTTTGATATCGGCACGAGTTATCAATTCGGGGTACATTCCTCCCGTTTCTTCGAACAACGCGCGTCTCAACAAGCTTTCGGATCTAAATTCACGATTAGAACGTTGCAAAAAACGAGACGAGAGAAGAACGCACATGCCAAACCTCTCCGCCACACCAGGCAAATACCAAACTGGATCCACCGCCGCCTTGCTAATGGCTATTTCCACACCAGGCGACACATCATTCCTCTCACTCCCATCCTCATTCCTCAACGGTATACTCTCAATAACCAGTTTCCCATCAATCTTGATATCACCCTTCTTCGCCGCTTCGTCCAACTCGCTCAGCTTCATATGAGCCTTCGTCACCGCGATACTCGGGCGCGCGTCCAACCCTCGTTTTTCGATTTCGTCAGTAAATACTTGAGGGACGAGGTGGCCCCATGGGTCTAAGCTGACGATCTTGTGTTTGTCGTACCAAGAAGGTTGGGGTGAGATTGAGACAGGGGGTTGGGTGAGGGCGTAGTCGGGTTTGTGAGAGGGGGAAAGAGCGCCCATGGCGATGGAGAGGGCGCGGTAGATGGAGTAAGACCCGGATTGGGCGCCGATGGCGTTGCGGTGTTTAATGGAAGAAGGGAGACGAGAACATATGACGGGCCCGCGTGTCTTTGCGTCTTGTGCGCCCCAGTTGAGCGGGTGGGGATCGATACCGTGTTGGTCGGGGTAAGCTGTCGGTCGAGTTTAGGAATGGGTGGGTTTATTAGGTAGGTGGACTTACTGCTTAGAAGGATGCGACCCGGGTAGAGTAACTTTTCCCTTTCCTTGTCCGATGTAGCTGGGGTGGAGTGTGACCTGCCGACATGAGGGGATGACTCGAGAACTTTGGTCGCTAAAGTGGATGGTGATGTGGGCGAGCCAGGCAAGCTGAGATCTGGGTCGGATTGGACGGCTTTAGGCTCTAGGAGCGTATGGTGTTTGGCGCTGGCGATGGCGTCTAACTGAGAAAGAATGGATCAGAGACGGTCACACAGGTTGACAGAAACCATCACCATACCTTGGCTTGCATGGTTTGTTGCTGGATTTGCATGGCCTCCAGCTGGGCGAGGATCTGGGTGAGTACGGCGTCTGAGACGGGCATGATGGTCGTGGTTCTGGTTCAAAAGAAAGCTTAAAGACTAGCTGGCTACCCGGTAACTGCGCACGCTCGCCTCAAGTTCGCTTCGACTCCGTCGTACGTAAATCCTTAAATAACAATAAGCTATGCAACCCCGCCCCTTGAACCGGATCTTTCGTACACTTGCGGCCCTCCGCAGAACAACCGGCCGGACCAATATAGGCTTTATTCACCTCACCAGATGCATTATGTTGAGCTGAGATTCCCTTTCACATGATGCCCGACTAACGAACGGTCCAATGTACCGCTTTCACGCACAAATGTTGAATCAGTCCGTTCTTGCCGCCCTAACTTTTGTAGGAGAAAAAGGTTGCACGACGCCTCAAACAGTCCCTCAAACAGGGAATCATGACATGGCCCGGTATTTTCCGTGTTCATAGACTTGACGTTGCGGATCCATTCGTGTCGAGAGCGCATGATCTTTCTGCCATTGGGATAGCGCCGAAATTGCGAGGACGGGAGCGTTGTCACCTACTGCGTCGGCAACGTCCGCGATGTCGATGTCCTGACGACGCTATCGATTCAAGTCGTGTTTGAACTCTCCTGTAATGTTTGTGAAATGTAATGACATTATGACATTGATTGTGATTACAAGTCTACATAAAAAACCACAGCACCCAGGATTCCCGCGTGGTCCCCCACCGTGGTACTAACTAGGCGGCACTCTGGTTGACTGCGCAGATCGGACGGGATGCGGTGCTTTCAGAGTCCTATGGCCGTGGATAACTTTCTCTGTCATAAGTATCCCAAGACCCGTTTGAGTTGTGTGTGACTGTCCGCCCGCCGCCATGACAACCTAACTTTACACTACATGTACACGGCATTCTCCTCGACTTCCCCAAAAACGTGACTAGCGTTGTTTATCATAGACTGTGGGTCGCGTATCGTGATTGTACGGTAACCAACTTTTTCTAGATATCCCATCTGTCGCATGTGGTCAGATTCATGACTTGCCCTCCCGATCTTCACTCGGTTGCGACCCCGCTTGATTGTCCAATTTCTAGATCATGATAACACACGCCCAGGGGAATAATTAATGAAGACCGGGACACGATTCTTACGACATGACAACTGCTCACATGAACAGCAGGCTCACACCATTACTACTAACACTAACCTTCCCGACCCATCCCTGTTAGAGGAGGGGAGTTCCGCCCGACGCTTCGATGAATCACGCGGATCGCTTACTTAAAATCCAAACCCAAGAAATTTAGCTCACCCTCCAACTTCTCCCGCAATGGCATCGGAAAGACTCGTCAAACAAGCCAAACTCTCGCTCGTCCAACACTACAGGTCGCGTCCACAACAACGACATCAATTTAGACCCTCCAATGCATATGGGGACCGTGACGATGTCTGGGAGCGGGAATTTGCGCAATTGCTGGTTCGTCGCAAGATCCGAAGGTCTTACCGCTGACTCACTATGTGTTCCACAGGCCGACTACGACTTTACTGTGGGTGGCAGCAGCAAGCGCGATGACCAAGTCAAGTCATGGGTAGACGAGGTCCAATATGGGACGGAGCAGACGTTATCTGAACCTTCATGGCCTCTGCAATGGGCCTCCTCGCTTCTGCGGGGAACCATAATGCCCAATTACTCATTCGGCATCGCCTCGCAAGATCCGGCTCTGTCATCAGATCCAGATGCACTCGACGAGGAACGATGGGAAGATATGAACAGATATATGGCGGTGCCCAATTGGGATTATCTCGTGGATACGATTCATAAAGTTGAACGAAACACGACTGGAGAGATTATGGTATATTTCACCTCGTGAGTTGTTGGTTTTACGATTTTGATTCACGAAATGAGACGAGTTTGTCGTTTTTTAGGAGACATGGTGAAAAGATTAAAGAGAGGGGTGTCCTTTGCAAGGCTCGATTGCCGAAGAAAGTAAGTTGGACGGTAAATTTTCTCCGAGTTCTTGGCTTAGATTCGCACTAGCTCCTTGCGTTCTATGAAGAGAATTTGAGATGGAATGATAACGTAGTAGTGAATGGACATTAATAACTTACTTTTCTGCTAGAACATGTAATTATTTTGAGCTGGGTTGAATATTATTCTGCGATGAGTGCCGTGGCGGCGTATTTTGAGATGGCTGGACAAACAAAAGTAAACATTACCGATCTCCATGGCCGACGCCCAAAAGCGTCCACCAGCACCATTGGTTGTATTCGCACGCGGAGTCATTTCACGCTTAGCTGTTTGGCCAGTCCTACGCGTAGCCGTGCAAGAAAATTGGGGAGGCCCAAAATCCGAAGATAAACGAACATGGCTCGCTTCGGAAATCGTCGACGCATTCGAAAACCAAAATCCTCTCCCTGATGATCAATATGTCGAAGAATTGCTACTTCAAGTGATGGAAGACGAGTTCGACTGTGTTGTAGAGGATGGAAGCGGTGAGGATGTAGGGAGGGATATCGTGAAGATGTGGATGGAATCACAAGTGGTGGATGGAAAACGCGATACGATCGCGAAATTTGAGGAGATGGCTGAAAAAATGAAAGGAAAAAAGGTCTCTGCGCAAATAACCTCTGAGGAGGATGAGGTGGATGGGGAAGGGGAGGAGGATTCTGATGACGACGATTGGGAAGATGAAGACGAGGGACAAATGGAGGTTGATGAAGTTCCAAAACTTCTGGATCGCGGGCGCAAAAGTGAGCCAGAGGTGGATGAAGATGGCTTTACCCTTGTGAAAGGGAAGAAACCTCTACGAAGGTAGCAGCAAGGTCAGTTGAATCACATGCCCTATGCCGTCCTTGATAATTATGTTCGCTAGGGGTTCCACTCTTTGTCCATTTTAAACTCTCACCTGGGGACGTTATTGCTGTAATGCCTTACTTCGCGGTCATGTAAACGCGTGGTTGAGCTCCATAGATAAATCGATAACCGAGCCAATTCACTCCTATTACGCCATGCTTATGGCGAGATATTGGAGAAATTCAGGCACGTAGCCTGCACGAGTCATGATTCATTCGTTCACCATCGCCATCATCGGGATTAGTGACAGTGCCCCATTATATCCGATGATGTCTTGGCCTCCATCTCATGGACTCCTAATCATCAGTGTATCAATGATATGCTATAGCCTATTGAGATTTAGAGTTTCCAAAGTCTGCCTCGGATTGGGGATATGGACCACGGTAAACGTGACAGGAAGTGAATACTTTAATTTTCGTTATTCGGGTCGCAATGATTGATGCTTTCTCGTGAGTGCACGAATTTTCCTTTTTTTACGTTGATAACGGACGCGGTGCAAAGAAATAACCTATACACGCCCAAGCGAACCTTTTTACACATCGCTCTGTAATCCAGCATTAGTCACGGCCTTACACTCGGAAGCGACGGACGCAATAGTGAGTGGCACATATGCCTATTCCATCTCCTAACTACGACCGCATATTCCTTGAAACGTGTAGATTTCCACCACGCCCAGAACCGAATGACAACTATAAATGGCCCATGTCCAAGTTGTACTGTGCTACGACCACAATGAAGTTCAAGTTCTTTTGTTCTGCCATTTGGATACTTGTTTCTTTCACAACCGTCAAAGCTATCACAGTCCATATCGACAGGACGGCCAGTCACAACATTCCATCAACACTATGTACGCACCATTTCGTTTCGACGCTTGATTTTCCAACTGTTTGCGTAGGGGGAATGATGTTTGAGGTGACTACAGATCTGTTTTCACACATTGACATGAATTTTATGCGTTTCCCGGTCAGGATATCAATGTAAGGATACTACTCAGACCTCTGTATACTTGACACTGAGGCACAAACAGCATGTGCGTAATAGCTTTTGAAGCAAGAAAAAGGCTTATCATTTTGAAGAGCGGGGATGGTGGTCTCTATGCAGAGCGTACGCTACCAGTTCGAAGGACGGCTTATTCTAACCCCCTCCCAAGTCTTACAAAATCGCGCATTCCAGCAAGTTACACCAGGAACAGACGCAGCACTCGCCGGATGGCAAGCTATAAATGCCGCTTGCATCACAGTCATTAAGGAGACGGTCCCTGTATCCCCTGCTCTTCCTAACGCAATACGGGTCGTTATTCCCAGCGGCAAATCTGATGCTGTCGGGTTTGCCAACACCGGTTATTACGGCAAGTATAGTTGCTTTCCCTGGTCACCGATCATTCTTAACTTAGGTTTCACGATAGGGATCAAGGTAACAGCCGGAATGCCGTATAAAGCTTCCTTCTATTATCGTTTCCCCATTTCTTCTTCATTCACCGGAACGCTCACTGTGGGCTTACAAACAACGGAAGGCCAGGTTCTGGCGGCCAGTCAAGTCCTGGTGTGCGGATCGCAGACATCCTGGAAGCAAGTCAATATCAAGCTTATTGCTACAATAACACCTCCTTCCACGGCAAATTTGTTCGCCATCACGCTTGACGGTGGCGCTGCCAATGGACAGACTATCCATTTTGCCATGTTATCGCTGTTCCCGCCTACGTTCAACGATAGGCCAAACGGAATGAGAATAGATATTGCACAAGTATGTATGTACGTGTCACCAGATAATCCATAGTAACCAAAAACGCTTTAGGCTCTGCAGGAAGCACGGCCTTCATTTTGGCGTTTCCCTGGTAGGAAGAAGTTTTCTGTGAATTGGTCTTTCAATCGTCACCGATACATTCTTTTGCAGGCGGAAATAATTTAGAGGGGAAAACTGCTTCCACTAGATGGAAGTGGTACAACACGGTTCGTTCATTTTGTGGAGGGCCTCTCAGTACGGACAATCATTTATACTTTATTCAGGTTGGACCTTTACTTGACAGACCCGGTCGCATGGGAGACTGGGGTTACGTTAACACAGAGTATGTCTCCGCTCAGCAAAATCAGTGTCATCGCACTGATTTCGTCATAGTGGTCTTGGCCTGCTAGAGTACCTTCATTGGTGCGAAGACCTAGACATGCAACCTATCATGGCTGTCTGGGCAGGTGCGTCAACTGCGGTTGTGCTTCAGGATTCCCCGCTAATATTCGATCAGGTTACGCGCTAGGTTACGCGGTTAATGGAACTAGTGTTCCTGAGAACGCGCTTGGTCCTTACATCCAAGAAGCGATTGACCAGGTGAGCCGATTTGTCTTTTTGGTCGGATATTGTTGATGTGTCGTGACAGATAAACTTTGTGATTGGCGATCCTGCTGATAGCGCTCCTGGTGTGTTTCGTTGAAAACACGCTACATGAAAGATTCATTGGTTCTGGTGATAGCTTCTCTCCGTGCTTCACTGGGTCACCCAGCCCCCTTCTCGCTGAAATACGTGGAAGTGGGAAATGAGGTAGGCTTGGTTCCTTGCTCTAGAGTCAGTGCATCACTTGACGCGTTCCGCAGGACTTTTTTGCCCAATCGTCGTACGTAGTCTTTTCAATGACACAAGTTAATGTTAATGAATCGTTTTATCAGATATGCATACCGTTGGGACGCCTTTGTCACTGTGCTCCGAGCCAAATTCCCTCAACTCGGTAAAACGATTACTTTTCTTTATCACTCTGCCTTATTTACCCTGATAACCAGTATTTATTTCAACTTCTTACTTGAACAAGCCTGCTCTATCACCCGCTCCAGTCAGTTACGATCTCCACGTTTACCAAATTCCCGGTACGCAATAGCAATCACTTTCTCGTGATTAAGGTCTCATGCTGCTTTTGAAGCATGGTTTGCTCAGAATACTTTCTACTATGATTCTTTCCCAGTACGCATCATTCATAAGATGCTCATGTTGGTTCAACACTGATTTTGAATAGCGAGATGGCACAAAGTTTTTCGAGGTGGGTTGGAACTTCAGTAGATTGGCAGAATGGTTTACGAACAACCATTCCCAGGGAGAATATGCGGCAATTTCGACCAATGAAACAGATCCCTTCGCCGGAAGGTTCGTTTATCCGACCATGCAAGGTATGCATTATTACATGTAGTTTAACTGATACGTTATTCTCAATATCATTAAGGCTCGGTGGCCGAAGCTGCTTTTATGACAGGATTGGAAAGGAACAGCGATATTGTGCAAGTAGATGTTTGTTTGACTGCTCAACTATTTATATTTGATTATAGTTTTGCAGCTTCGTATGCTCCACTGATGAATGTGAACGGTCTCTGCTTCGCGATCTTTGTTCAAGCTGACGTATCGTAAGCATGTATCTGATTCGCAATGGGTATGCTCACCCGTGTTGTATTACGCGATGCTCATAACTTCCCGAAATAGACACCAAATCTTCTCAGCTTTGAGTGCGTCACTCAGTACTAGTGTGGTTCTCATTCTCATTGTTGAAGTAACGTTCAGTGCCGGTGCAGTGTATAAATCTACAAGCTATTACGTTCAGAAGGTCTTCGCGCCCATCTACAGTGGCAAATTATTTTCTTAATATCTTTCGCAGCTCTTTAGCCTGAATCGCGGTGATGCATACTTGCCGAGCACATTGCCGAATGAGAATGGAACATTGTTTTGGAGCGTCGTCCGTCAATGTTCAACCAACGAAATTATCATAAAGGTGGGCCCCTCCTCGAGCATGCGAGCACGTTTAACCCCATTGCAGATTTCCAACACAATCGAAACCCCTACTGCTGTGACGTTCGTCCTCTCTTCGTCATTTAAAAATGCAGTGTCGACCGGGACTGCCCAGGTCCTATCGGCGGGGGATGCCACCACGAGCAATACGCCATCGTCGCCTAATAGTGCCGTACCTGTCACAAGAAGTATTGTGACGGGGAGACGTTTCACGTATGAAGCTCCAGGATACAGTCTCAATGTACTAACCTTTATAGCACATTAACACTCACGAACGATTACGTCGCAAGTCATTACGCTTCTATTACTAGTATCTTAAAGAGGATATGAGCAATCGTGATGGAACGTTTGATGGATATAAGAAAGCTCTCTATTCCCGCTGTCCATGATGTGTTGTTGACAATACCAATAGAAGTTTCTAAAAAAGCACAGCTTAGATATATCGGCCCTTCGCTATCGCCCGTGACGAAATTGCTGTAAACTCGTGTCAATATGTCGGTGACATGATGATTCCAATGTGTTTGCCACAAGTATATTCGCCATCCTTATCTTTAATCACTCATGTCAAGCGAAATCGAACCCAAGGTAGAAATGGCGCGGCAATGAATCTTCCGGCCGCCGCTCCGTATTTACCGCAACGAGCGGCCCACGAGAATGGGAGACTTAAGACGTGAACACGACGTTATCACAAAGTCCAGGGCCATGTGCAATCGTTGTTGGACTCGCCAATTCATATTTTTGTACCCCTCCATCGTGGCACATCCACCGCCCAAGGCTATTTGGGACCTCACTCAAACTCCAAGTTTCTGAAGCAATCAGCTTTCCTTCTCACCGGCCGGTAGTGTATCTTTTTTATACCTTCTTATTTTCCTTCCGACGTATAGCTGCACAGGAACATGGCCGCGTTGGTATCAACAAATGAGGAACAAATGGGCCTGCCAAACTGAGGTCGACTCTCCAGCTGCCCTAGCTGCCACCCCCAGATGCTCCGATTGACCCGATCTGTAGTTCCCATAAGTTAGGCCGCTTTGCAAGCGACAATAATGCAGCCAAATGAGAATGATATAACGCCATGTCACGAAGAAATTGACATTTCCCGCCAAAAATGGACGCATATTAGGATGCATAGAGGTAGTCGAAGGTCACTTCGTAGACGTAGTACTCGCACCAAAGCCACGATACGACTCCGAAACGAAACATGATATTTTGAATCCGACTGGCCGGCAATCGGATCACTACGACCATGAACAGAGTAACATCGACAAAACTGTACGCTATGTCCTATTTCCTTTCCATTCCACTCTTCCAGGGGCTATGATTTTGAAAGAACAAAAGCTGTCTGGATGCTGAACTTCAATTTCAATCCTACTACCCTGTATCAAGTCCGACGTTAAGTATATAAGAGACGTGTACATTGATATGCTGACCGTTTCTTTTCGTTCCCATGTACCAGCGAGTTCCCACTTTTTATCGGTGGGATTGAACTTTGGCCCAACGAAGGGCCGGTCCTTGGCTCTCACTCGAAACCATTAAATTTTTGCGACCCACAACATAGGAGCTAGGCGTTTGAGTGAATGTGAGCTGTTGTGCCCCGGACTTATCCAACTACGAAGGGTGAGATAAATGTGGATGTGGATACAGAAGGCCGATATTACCTCCCCCTTGTACTAATCATAAGAACAATGATTCAACTTTGTAAAAGAGATTCTACTGACCACTCGGTGCCACGCGCCGCCCCCGGCCGTTAGAAACTCCATATTCTTTTCCTCTTCAAAGTCCGAAACTGGCAGTCGCCCTTTTTTGTAGCTTCGCGGTCGGAGCTGCGGCCACAAAAGTGGCAAATAGGAATAAAAGCAGTGCGGACGAGAACAGCATGTTTGAGAACTTTGATAGACAACGTTTAATGGTGGATGGAAAAGGCGAGTGAAGTTGCAGAAGGGAGGCCAGCTCGAAGGTATAAGCATGGGGGACGGCAGATTTTATATCTCAGAGAAGGCGTCATGCACCGGCAATCAGGACGCTTGATGCTGATGACGCCCTAAAAATAATAATGGTTCCATCTGATTCCATGGAGACAGGGAAAGGACCATCTGAACCTCCATAACATCTGACAAGGGTATCATTCGAATTCGTGTCAGGGGCCGTTTTGGATGCCAAAGTAGAAAGCCGACTAACTTGAAACATGTCCATTCTGCATCAAGATCTTTGCACGAGTTCGCACCAAACGAAGTGGATATCAAAATGGATTCCGCTTCCTGAGACTGTTGATGTATCCATCATCGAATGATGGAGCGAACCAGCGAAACACCGTGCATAGAACCCCCGCTCATTCATCATGTCACCGACATATTGACAGCAATTTCGTCACGGGTGATAGTGAAGTGTCGATATATCAGAAGTAAGGCTAAGCTGTGCTTTTTTAAAAACTTCTATTGGCTTTGCCAACAACACATCATGACAGCGGGAAAAGAGCTTCATATATCAATCAAACGTTCCATCACAATTACTCATATCCTCATTTAGACAATGACTTGCGACGTAATTGTCCATGAGTGTTAATGTGCTACAAAGGTTAGGACATTGAGACTATATCCTGGACGCTGCTATACCTGTGTATGCAGTCTTTTGTAGTAAATGATATATGCCCCTTTGACGGAAAGCAGCAGAAATCGTTAGGATCACCTTCGATTTCCCCGTACTGCCTTCTCCAGATATCATCATGCGTAACACAGGTGGTTGTCGGCCTTCCAACGTCGCATCTACATGCCACATGACTAGATCGAAAGCTCGTCGCTATTATTCAGGAAAATGATTGGATGATAGATCACAAAGTCGAAAACATACCTGGTCTTCATTTAGTTCTGATGGGATCGACCGCCGTTAGACAATTCAAACGCGGGGCTTGAGTAGTGAGCGCTAGTGAGCCCAATGGCAGCATTATAACAATTGTTGATAATGCAAATCCTCTCCTGAAGACAAGTTATACAGAATGTGGATGATCACGTTTTGGAAACGCTTCCGTTCCGAGAGGATCATTTTCGCTGTAATAACGGAAAACTCTGGGAAGGAGTGAGAAGGAGCTCTTGGAAGCGCGTGATGGCGCGCAATTGCCAATTGGGGGTCGCTTGGGCTGATTGATCAGAGGTGAGGTCATCCTAAACGCGTCTCCTCATTTTGATCCTGAGAATAGCTATGATACGTCCCATCGTAAGTCATGATGTCATCGTCGAGGTTGAAAGTCAGAAAGTCTATCAAAAATCCATTAATATGAAGAATTCGACATAGAAATTACACACCCTACTTAGAACAAGACCTTGGGCCCTATGGAGAAGAAAAAGTCCACTATCCGGAACGCGAAGACCATGGTATCCGATTCTTCGCTGATTAGACAACCATCGTTGTTAGCAACGTTAGACGAGGTGGATAAAAGAGTGTCCGAATAACACGCCTTGACACTCTTCATCTAACCCTTTTGCAGTTCGATTTTCCGTGCATCTTGAAGTATGGCGCAAAACGCGTTCGCAGTTGGGCGTAAAAACATTATTTGAACGACCTTGAAGTTCGGTTCAAGTCATATTTTAGTTCCAAGATGGAGGGGCTACGTACGAGTTGTGGACAGGTTGATACGATACGGTGAGCGCATATGTGCTTGTTCTGGCGTTCAACCGTTCAATGCAACGGACGGCTGCTAGGGGCATCGTGAACCGGACGGATTTGCGATCCAACGATGCAAACGAGAGGGTGTCATGGGGTATGTAAAACTTCCCTGCCTATTCGAGTCACACGGTGAGTAAAGCCGTCATCTAGGAGCAGCGTTGATAACTCACTTATGATTTCTCTGTATCTCCTCGCGTCAGGACTGCACTCATGATGCTTATCTTGTCAATGTCATTGGAAGTAGAATTGGTCATCCTTTGGGCCGGATTCTCGGATGGGTAGTGAGTCAAAGAGCATGACGTTATGTTTACATCTATTTACGGCTTGTCTCCGGCATGCCATTGGCGCTCAACCTTGCAAGCAATTGCCATCAATAAGCCAGCGCCTACTGCTAGGGCGTATACACGTGTCGACGACCAGAATGGCAGGTCTTCAGCGCTTGCTTCACCTCAACTCGCTCTCCCAGCTCGTGCATTTCAAATGAGTTCTCAGGCTGCGGCAGTCGGGCTGTGAGTATGCTATTCGTTACTCTGACTGCTTTCTGGCCGAATTGAGAATGTAGACCCAATGCCGTCCAGATAAAAGGTACAGATAATTTCGCTATCTGAGACCGCGCGCACTCACACTTTGCGAAGAAGTCGAACTTATCCTTGCAAAGCCCATCGGTTGGCAGGCAGCCCCAGTATTAGAATTGGACAATGGGACAGGGACGTCAACGGTGCAAAAGCATTTCAAACGCGGGGAAACTACCTTGAGATGGGTCTTGGAGGATAAAGCGATGTACGCCCTTCCGTTTAAACTTTTGAGTCAGTAACCGGAAGTTAACTTGTTGTAGTATCGATGCGCAATCGGAAGCGACCCTTCGTCTCCTCAGAACTCACCGTGTCTGGCCTAAAAATAAACTCAAACTTGAGAAGGAATGGACGTTGTCGTTCCATGAAATAGTTAAACGCGATCTTACAAGTGAGCCGTTTTTCTTCTCGACTCCATTAACCCTGAGCGATGCTGATTGATCTCACTAGATCCGTATATTGTTCAAACTCACGATCCCCTCGTCAAGGTCTATTTTGACCATAAGGTGTGTCCCCTCATCAGTTCCATAGAGAAGATTTTTGACGTCGATAGGAGGATCCCCGTCCTTCCCCATCTCAGTCTACCCAAACCCCAGTCGATATGACTTCCGTCTCGGCGCTCGCTACTGCGGAGGAAGCCCGCGAGACCGCGAGTACCGCCCTCTCTAATATGAAGACCCTTGGCTCGCCTATCCGAGGTGTTGTATCAACAGTCGACAGCGCTAATAACCGAGTATCATTGTTCCTCGACAAGCTTTCCATGTTCAACGACATTGTTAACAAGTTAGCCACGGTAAATTCCACCCATACTGTACAATGGTACCTGTGTATTGATTTAATGCCTAGATCCACCCTTACGCATACGCTGCTTGGACCATACTCTCTGTTGCATCCAAGGTTCGGGTCTCATACGTTACCTGCGACTGGTGGGGCTGATATTGAATAGACGATTATCGATCAAGTGAACCGTGACGACTCAATCAGATCCCTCCTTCTAAAGATGGATGAAGTGTATACATTCCTTACGGGGGAAGAATTACAGCGCATTGAGTCCATGAAGAGTGTCGTCGAGTGTATCACCCATCAAACTCTGGAGTGTTCCTATTTCATTCGGGAGTACTCGAAAAACGAGAAATTCCGTACGTTGAGGTTGCATTGTAATAATACCGGCGGTGAACTCACCTGTTTGTCAAGGGACGAGATTTATCAAGAACTTGTTGTCTGGGACGGACGACCGCGTGAAAGAGTTTAACGGCGTTTTCGACAAACTTATGCAAGAGTTCCGCGACGGCGCTATAGGAGATACGTTGGTAGTTGTGCATCGGATTTGGGATCATTTTGAAGGATTGCGTGAGTCCTTTTTCTAATCAATCCGGCCGCGCTCTCTGACACTTGCACGTTAAAGCAGAAGACTTGGACCTCAATAGTATGCCGTATGCTGCGGGTGCGGGCCTCAATACCCAAAAGCTTTGTTTGGAGGGGACCCGTGGCGAAATTCTCGATGAAATCACGGATTGGATTAACGACGTCGACGATAGCGCGCCTCGATTATTCTGTCTCCATGGCACCGCCGGTTCCGGAAAATCTGCGATTGCTCACACCATCGCTCACCGCTTTAAAGCTTTGGGACGCCTTGGATCTCTTTTTTGCTTTGACCGGAACCGGGCAGCAGAACGACGCCATGAAAAGATCTTTGCAACCATCGCACAGGACCTCGCTGACTGTCACCCCCAGTTGCGAAAAGCGTTGGCGGCTGCAATCCATCATAAAACGTCGCTCAGGAACACTCCTGATGTTTTGCAGCAATGGGAGGAGCTGATTGTTCAGCCTGCCAATGCAATGTCGGATGCAATGGCAGGACCTATTGTCATTGTCATTGACGCGTTGGACGAGAGTGGTGATACAAATTCGCGACGGCACATTCTTCGGATTCTTGCTGGAAAGCATGCCAAGACCAAAGGAAGCATCACAAACCTTCCCCCTCACTTCCGGATCCTGCTTACATCGCGACCATTGCTAGATGTCGTTGACGCATTCAAAAGTGTTATCCATGTTCGACAAAAGTCCATGGAAAGCATTCCATCAACGGAACTTGACGTTCTTCGCTATGTTACCGATCAACTGTTAGAGATAGAGGTGGGACCCGCGCTTCCGACATTTTCAGCTTCCCTTGCTCGTGAATCTGGTGGATTGTTTGAGTGGGCCCGGTTGGCTTGTGCGTTTGTGAAGGGGGAGAATAGCGCGGGCGCAGGACTTACTGCAGAAGGGCGTTTCACGGCCATCATGGCTCGCAGTAAAGACGTTCCGCTGCTCGACGGGATGTATAGGCTCACTCTGGAAGCAATGTTTCCAAAAGACGAACCCGCGCGCCGTCGTTGTATTGATCGCTTCAAATCTGTGATGGCACAAATCCTCGGAACCGTGGAGCCACTTCCTCTTGCCTCATTAGCGGCAATGAGGCGCCATTTTGTTAACGGTTCGGATATTGATCTCCGCTCCATTGTGATCCCAATGGGTGCACTCCTCGGCGGAACCACTGATTCTTCGATCCCTATCCGTGCCCTCCATGCTTCCTTTCCCGATTTCTTGATCGATCGTGATCGGAGTGGCGAGTACTTCATTGACGTATCGCCTGTTCAGGAAAGTCTCGCCGTCTCCTGCCTTCTGGTGATGGAGAACGGACTGCGATTCAACATTTGCCAAATTCCAACTTCCTACCTTCCTAATTCCAAAATCCCCGATCTCTATGATCGTACCGTCAAAGAATGTATCTCCCCTGAACTGGCGTATTCGTGTCGATTTTGGACTGTCCATGTTTGTAACATGCCTGTTCAACGTGTCCGTTGCAGACCTCGTTCGCAAATTGTTCAGCGACAAGGAATTGTTGTTCTGGTTTGAAGCGCTCAGCCTCCTCAAGTCCATCAATACATGCGCTGGGTCGCTGTCATCTCTCATTCAGTGGATCACGGTATGTCAACTGGTTCTCTGCACCGTATATTTTCTAATGTGTACTAGCCCCAGGAAAAATATATAGGAACCGTGAATGACGTAGCGGATGCACAAAGGTTTCTTCGTCTATTCAGTGGCATTATTTCATTCAGCACCCCTCATCTGTACCTATCTGCACTGCCATTTTCGCCCAAGAATTCATGTATTTCGACGACGTTTGCGGACAAGTTCCATCGTTCTGCAAAAATAATTTCTGACCATAATGGAACGTGGTCGGTCGTGCAGGGAGAGCTATATGGCCATACCGATTCTGTAAAGTCTGTTGCATTCTCACCAGACGGTGGGCGCATCGTGTCGGGGTCGTATGACAAGACAATTTGCTTGTGGGATGCTGAGATGGGAGAGCTACTGCGAGCGCCTCTGGAGGGACATCGGAATTTGGTCGTGTCTGTTGCGTTCTCACCAGATGGCAAGCATATTGTATCGGGGTCGTATGACAACACAATCCGATTATGGGATGCTGAGACGGGGGAACCACTGCGAGCGCCTCTGAAGGGACATCGGGGTTGGGTCGCGTCTGTTGCATTCTCGCCAGACGGCAAGCGCATCGTGTCCGGGTCGTACGACAACACAATCCGATTGTGGGACGCCGAGACGGGAGAGCCGCTGCGAGCACCTTTGGAGGGACATCAGAATTGGGTTATGTCTGTTGCATTCTCACCAGATGGCAAACACATTGTGTCAGGATCATATGACAAGACAATTCAATTATGGGATGCAGAAACGGGGGAGCCACTGCGAGCGCCTCTGAAGGGACATCAGGGTTTGGTCACGTCTGTTGCATTCTCGCCAGACAGCAAGCGCATCGTGTCAGGGTCATACGACAGCACAATCCGATTGTGGGACGCCGAGACGGGAGAGCCGCTGCGAGCACCTTTGGAGGGACATCAGAATTGGGTTATGTCTGTTGCATTCTCGCCAGACAGCAAACATGTTGTGTCAGGGTCATATGACAAGACAGTCCGATTGTGGGATGCAGAGACGGGGGAGCCACTGCGAGTACCTCTGGAGGGACATCGGGGTCGGGTTGGGTCTGTTGCATTCTCGCCAGATGGCAAGCGCATCGTGTCGGGGTCAGAGGACAACACAATCCGATTGTGGGACATTGGGATGGGAGAGCTGCCGCGAGTGCCTCTCAGGGAGGGACATCAGGGTCCAGTTACATCAGTTGCATTCTCGCCAGATGGCGAACACATCGTGTCAGCGTCAAATGACAATACAATTCGATTGTGGGATGCCAAGGTGGGAGAGCCGCTGCAAGCACCTTTGGAGGGACATCAGCATTGGACTGCATCTGTTGCATTCTCGCCAGACAGGCAAGTCCATCGTGTCGGGATCATATGACAACACAATCCGATTGTGGGATGCCGAGACGGGAGAGGTGCTGCGAGCACCTCTGGAGGGACATCAGGATTGGGTCATGTCTGTTGCCTTCTCACCAGATGGCACATGCATTGCATCGGGGTCATCTGACAACACAATCCGATTGTGGGATGCGAAGACGGGAGAGCCGCTGCGAGCACCTCTGGAGGGACATCAGCGTTCGGTCATGTCTGTTGCATTCTCGCCAGATGGCAAGTGCATCGTGTCGGGGTCAGAGGATGACACAATCCGATTATGGGACACTGAGACGGGACAGTCACTGCGAGCACCTCTGGAGGGACATCATGGTTCAGTAAAGTCTGTCGCATTCTCGCCAGATGGCAAGCACATCGTATCAGGGTCAGATGACAAGACAATCTGTTTGTGGGATGCCAACACAGGAGAGCCACTGCGGGCACCGTTGGAGGGACATCAGGATATGGTCATGTCTGTTGCATTCTTGCCAACTGGCAAGCACATTGTATCGGGGTCAGGCGACAACACAATTGGATTGTGGGACGCTGAGACGGGAGAACTGCTCCGACTCACACCCCTGGGGGAACATTATCAGAGTTTTGTCATATCTGTTGCATTATCGACAGACGGCAAGTGCATAGCATCGGGGTCGGATGACAACACGATCCGGTTATGGGATGAATTTGACGCAAAGGTATGGTCTTCAGGCTTTTCACAATAGTATTCTGTCAACGTTGATACATTAGGTTTCTTCACCAACTTTCTCGTCTTGCAAAGAACATGCTCTTCACGATCCTGCTGGAATATTTCAGCACACGAAGATGAATGGGCAAGGATGGTTTACTGGTCGTGATGGCGAACTTCTGTTCTGGGTTCCACCAAATCTTAGACATGCCTTCTTTTTGCCTGGCAACAGGATGGTAATTCCGAGAGGGGTGGAGGTCGACGTTAGCCGCATGGCTCTTGGAGACGAATGGTATAAGGTAAATGATATTGACTGTTAAAATATTGTGGTAAAGTTGTCTGTTCATGTACTGTAAGAAGATTGATATATGGTCCAAAGATGTACTGCGCGCCTCTGGACGTCCACCGTGGATACTGACCTCTCTCTCACTCTCCCGCTATCCGTAAACCCAAAGCACGGCCCCATATACGCTCAGCTCCGATCTGCGGTCGACCGGGATGCACCGTCATCCATGTTCTCGCTCTTGGGCGTCTCTAATCGCTGGTCTCCTATGCTTAAGCGTCGGCCAGTTCAACTCCTTTGCCCCTCACTCCAACACTGTTCGTTCTCTTGTCGTTGGTGCTGAAGCCTCATTTCTCGATTTTGTGTGTTCGTTGGAGTCGCGTCGCATTCTCATTTCCGGTTTGAAACCTGTAGACGGCGAGAAGGCTTGGAGGTCAGAGCCGGTGGAGCCGAGCTGATCCGGAGCCAAGCCGAGCTTATGTTTCAGCTCCAGCTCCAATCGGCTTGGGCGGTCGGGATAATATTAAGATACCTACCATGCACTCGCAAAATTATAGGAGACCTTGAACACCAGCTCTAGGTCCCAGTCGAGGCAAACTTCTGGCATCGACAGCATTCAATCGCAGATAAAAATCGGCCGGTGCTTAGTAGTACTGATTCGAATTCCCCTTCTCGGGAGACTTTGTAAGAGATCGGCGCGCCCCGTCCTCACCGCTGTCGCACTCAATGTCTGCAGTGGTCTGTATGGGTCACCCTCCTACATAGCAATGTAACCGTTCTCTGCGAGGTTTTATATGGAGGAGTCGGCATGTTTCCGCTTCAGTCTTTTCTGCTTCTGCACCTCCCCTCGCTTTCGCCGGATGAGGGGGATAAATATTGAGAACTGCGTCCTGCCAAAATGGTATGGATTCGATTAAAAAACGTCGGTGACTAGTAACTATGAGCAAACTACAAGCTTCCGTTCGGAATCTGACTCGAGTATATATACACGCAAGACTTCTTCGTTGAAACAAATGAGAAAAAGGAGCGTATGAGTCCATGACATAGCTACAAAAGTTCCATAAGTAATTCGTACGGATAGCCTAACAATTGCGCTTACAATCGACCCGCCAAAACTAGTTGACTAGCTTAGACAGATCGCCGTTGGTGGTGTTGGTGTCGTTACGGCCAAGGGATCCCAGGCCAAAGTTGGTAATAGCGCCGCGGAGGGTCCCGTAGTGGGTAATATATGTATGATCGACGGTGTTGGGGGTGATGCCGTGACCGAACAGTAGCGTAGCAATGGAGTTGTTGTTGTTGGGGACAGAGTCGTCATCATTTTGCCAGGTGGCCTCGTCCCAGCTCGCTACTACGAGGGTACCTTGAGCGGTCAATGCGGGAAGGTACATGTCGAGGAAGGCGTTGAACCAGATACCAGCCGAAGTAGCCTGGTGAACATAGTCCTCGTCGGGCGTGGGGTCGTGTCCATTGTGAAGCATGTCTGGGACGTAGAAAGAGTAAGTGGGGAGTTTGTGCGATTTCACATCCTTGTCGAACTGCGCAGTGGCATTGTAGATTTTGCTGCAGCGAGTGTAACTGCTGGTATATGTGGAGAACAACAGCGGTGGGACGTCCACACGGCGGTAGACGGGGCCGTTCCATTGCGGGTCTGTGTTGTCGAGGGGGCCCATAAACAACTCGTTGTTGCAGTCGTGGGGACCACGTGCGGTAGCAGCGGGGGTGTACCATTCAGCGTAAGTGGCATAGCTGAGACCTTTGGCATCAAGAAGGTCATAGACGGTCGTAGCGTTGATGTTGTACCAGTCTTGGTTCTCGATACCGAAGTAATCTCCAGCGACCAAGCTGACGTAGTTGCTGAACGAGGGGTGGGTCACACCGTGGCTGTTGGTCAAAAGCTTGCCACGGGTGGCCAAAAGCTTCCACCACATGTCATTCATCGTCCAGCTGTACACCTCGTTCTCGAAAATCACATGTAGGATCTTCTTAAACTTCCATGTACCACAGTTTTTGGACTCCGAGTCATCCGAGCCCGACTCGGAGTGACCATGACATTTGGGGTTTGTAGAAATCTTCTTCGGCTTTCCTTCGCTAACTTCGAAAAAAGCGTACTTGGTGTCGGTGGCATCCGCACCGCCAATCATCGTCAAACCTAGAGGTGAAACAACGGCGGTGGCGTTTTGGAGGGCTACGGTGTTGTTATTGGCAGCCCACTTGTAATAGCCTTGGTAATCGGTTGCGAACGGTGGAAGGAATTTAAAAGTGTAGTTGGCTAGCTGGGGGTCAGTTAGCTTTCCACACACCACCGCCTACGTTGGGCACCTGGCTGTCTGGAAGGACGCCCTGGGCAGAAGCGAGTATAGCGAACGTGATTGCACTCATCGCGGCCACGGCGGGGAGGTTGAACATGTTGGCTACAAGCATGGCGAAACCGGGTTGAGCGGATCCGACAGAAGTAAGGAACTTGACCGTGACGTCTATTTAACGGGAGGTAATGTTCTAGGAACGCAGTGCATCTGTGGAATGGTCGAATCGACTGTCTAAGTTGCATATTGCGCCAAATGCTTGGCGTGTCAGCGTGTATCTACGCGTTCGATTTCGCATGACCTTGATTCATCCCTGAAAAGCTCCACGCGATATAAATCACGAACGTGCACATATAAGTATGATCGTATTTCTCCGGACGACGGATCAGTATGTCTATAGGTAGAAATTATTCGTTCCCATGGAAAGCGGGTGCAGAGGCATGTAGCCAGACGCGGAAGCGGGCATTTACTTGCATTGTTGCAACGTGCGCCGTTTTCCACTTCTGTGAACGTGTACAAAGTAAGTCCACAAGGCGATGTCATTTTGCACATGCACACCATCATAAAAGTGTCCAGACATGGTAAAGTTGCACTTTAATTTAGTGAGTTTAAAGCTGGAGCATCAACATGACGACCATGTTCCCTGAGTTGGCCCTGAACAGGCTGAAAGTGTGCACGTGCGTGATGTTGTATGGGTTCCGGACTTCCGGCCCGAAGTTGCTGCCAGCGTTCCATCCGATGCGCGATTCCTTGCACCATTTGGTGGTGTACCCGTGGCTCTCAGTGAGTAGTTCTGTTCTATATCTCGACCGCTAGTTCATGCTTACCCTGCTGCAACAGTATTATCACCTCAACGCTATCAAGATCAACCGTGATCATCGGCGTCAACCATTTCGCTCGCTAAGTCTGCCCTAGAGACTCGTATGCTTGATCCTTAGGTAGTAGAACCGCGTTTTTTTCCTTCTCAATCCTCAACTTCTAATCCGTACATTCGACAGGAACGGAGAAATCTTCTGAACTTGTAGGGCTTACGACATTATCATTCGGATCGTCTTGGGGCCAGGGCGCGCCAGTCATCATGGTGATGATGACGAATGCCATGCAAGCCTACCTCTCCAGAGCTGAGGGACGGGAGATATTGGTTATAAACGTAAGTATCGACTCGCTTTCCTTCCCACCGATATGCACCAGCATTCACGGGACACCAGCACAGCAGAATCGACCCACCGGCCTTTGCTACTGCTGCATCATGCACCGTGACGCGCATATTATTCGTTCCACCCACAGGTGCAGCACCCGTGCACACATCGGCATTCATCCGCACGTATATATGCTTACCCTGTCCTATACCCTGCGACAAAGCAATTTCCCATGGAGATACCACTTCTGGCCTAATCGATACCTGATCTTATTGTCTGAGGTCGTTGACAAGCTCTTCGACACATCGAGAGCACCAATCATTCGTCGACAGGGAGTCGATGCTGCCCGTAAGGCGGTTGCAATTCGTCTATGTAATTACAGCCACTCCCGCCGTCCTGCTCGAGGGTCGTCTACGGTTTAGCCCGGGTGGATATACTGAGGATCCACGATAAGAGTAAGCTTCCTATTTCCGCTCGATCGGTTCATGTCTTATGCATAGCATTTCAGGACTCTCGTATCCCGCGTCAAGGAATTTGCAGGTCCAATGGATCAGACTACGTAGCCTGAAATCGATCGGCTTGTTCTCCATTGAACCTCTCCAACGATCTACTCGGTTTATTCT
Source organism: Amanita rubescens (assembly GCA_015039365.1). NCBI lineage: Eukaryota > Fungi > Basidiomycota > Agaricomycetes > Agaricales > Amanitaceae > Amanita > Amanita rubescens. Next base: position 222,151 of record WION01000034.1, read on the forward strand.
ACGCCAAATTTGAGGCACTAAAACGTGGAATAGCAGGTGGGGAGTGACGTTCTTAATTCTGATTCCACATGCTTCTCCCTCCATTGCATCTACCATGGCATGAGGTCCGGATTAAGCACCCAGACAGTGCATCAAGTATTTTTGAGGTGGTGGCTGTATATCCTGCTGTCGTAGTAGTAACTCAGGCATTGGGTAGTGCATATATAATCTAGCATTTCGACGTTCCCCCGTGCTGTTACGACATACATAATTTTAGAAACACATTTTCAAAGACCGCCGTGCCGAAGCCAAACGTGACAGCGCGCGTCTTTGTTGACGCATGTTATTTGCCAGTCCCTCCAGAGCGATATCATTACGTAAACTCAAGCTCTGCTGGGACTGGGGTAGGAGTCAGGTCAAACTCTAGATCTCTAGACTCGGACGCACGTTCCAATGCACGTGAAAGTATTTGATTCAGCTTTCGGGATCAAAGGCCATCTTAGTAACGGCTTTTACTTTCCCCCAGCGACAGGGATGGACTTCAGCGCTCAGACCATGAGGGTGGGAGGGGACGCCTTCGATGGGCTCTGTAGCTCCGACTCATTGTCACTGCCAGTGACAAAAGTTGGCTCCACCATTCTGACTCGTGGACCCCATCTGACATATTCGTTCTAGTTACTGTACAGCTGACATGTGTGTGGAGTAGCGCCGCGAAAAAGCATCCTTAACATTCAACCGCTTTACGTTCATTCAGCACCGATAGGTTTCTCCACGACCAATCATTAGGCTATGACATTGCTCTGATATCGGTGACGGGAATGGCAACTAAGATAGTCACTGTGTTATAACTTGTACGATAGGGGTGCTTCATTGTGGTGCGTCTTGCTCGTGGCCTGAAAATTACGTCATTCAATGACTGCTACCCGGAGGATAACCTGCGATGGGATATGATCGTACAGTTCCTATGTATCGATTTCTCTTTCGCCGGACTTGTAAGCATATATGCATATGAAAGATCCAGCACATTAGTGTGAACGTCCTGAGCATATACCATTGAATACGCACGTTAAGGACGCGCGGATGTCAAAAATCCGTGGAGCACGCGTAGTGTGTCAAATAGCAGTGTTGTAACAATTATTCGCGGGGAAAAATAGCTTTGGGCTCTCGTCGAGTCAGTGACGTGAACATTCACCGAAAGCGGAGAGTTTGAGAAGATCTTCGTTCGATGTAATGGAGATCATCTTCGATAGCCACATGTATATGACGCCAACTTCTCCGTTCCTTGACATCGAGGATCTAATGTCCAAGCAGCGTGATCTGGTAGGTGACGATCTCAAGGCACTATTGACCCCATCGACCAGGGCCCAGGGTGCAGTCGCAAAGAAACGTTCTCGCACACGTTCAATTCAAGATGCGCCTTCTAAGTTGCAACGCCCATGTTCTACTTCACGGTTAATCGCCGCTGAAGGACCAAGGGGAATCAAAGGCCGTCTTTGTTCCAGGAATGGTTTTTACTTACCGTACTATCTCCTGCGGCAGCGATGGTGGACACGTCTCCAAAGTTGACGTTTTCAAACTCCGATTCGGGATTGCTGCCTTCCATACAACTCGCTTGTGATTCTGTCGCTCACCATTCCCTTAGAGATCAGCTGCGACATTCATAACCCGATTCTTTGCTCAATTCCCAAAGTTTGACTATGACCCGACAGCACCTGTGAACCAAGAGTATCGCCACCTCAGAGACAGCAACGGTGGTCCAAAGAAGAAAAGAAAGCTTTCAAGCCGGCGATCGGTAGAGCGATGGGGAGGATCAAACGTGCATGACGTCAGAGCGTGGCGGGCTCTGTGCGCTGCTCTTGGCGTCAACTCGATCCCAAAAACAATTGAAGAATGCAAAACGTACGTATTCAAATTTTCAAGGTCGACTTGTTCGCACGAAAATCATCTACAGATCATCGATTCGACACATGTCAACCTTGGCGACTTGGAATTAGAACGATCCCGAATCAGAGTTTGAAAACGTCAACTTACAACTCGTTTGTGATTTCTGTCGCTTACCATCCCCTTAGAGATCAGCTATAACATTCATGGCCCATTTTTTTGCTCAATTCCCAAAGTTTGACTATGACCCGACGGCACCTGCGAACCAAGAGTATCAGAGACTTTTGCTATCAGCAAAGGTGTTTCATTGAAAGAAGAAAAGAAAGCTTTCAAGTCGGCGTTCGGTAAAGCGATGGGGAAGTAGTTTTCATCGTTCTACGGATCAAACGTGCATGAAACCAGAGCGTGGCGGCTCTGTGCGCGGCTCTAGGCGTCAACCCGATCCATGTCAACTTGGTTGGTTTTATTGATACCCGCATCACGGGCCAACCAGTCGAAACCTTCGAAACGGAAGAACTCCGAGAATATACTGTCGAGGAAGGAAAATATTACCCGAAAGAAAGCGCGAAGGAGAGCGGCGTGTTGAAACATTTACTTCGCAAAAATTTGAGCCTAGCATGAGGCCTGAGGATTGTGTCTTGATTGTGCATTTCTGATTTGTGAATTTAAAAGCTTATGCGAGATCGGCGTGTCGGTACGAACATCTTGAAAATCCTTATGATCATTAGATATCGTATTGGTTGAAATGGGATTCGTGAATAGTACGCACGAGCAGCAGGCATAGGTGACGCGGATTCGGCACCACGGTTACCGCCTGACCCAGATGATAAGCCTAACTTCTATATGGCTTGAACGCGCTTTTTACGCATACTTATTGACGCGGATAATCCGAAGAATGAAAGTCTGCAGGGTCGCCAATTGATGGTCGTGCACGTGCTGCCAGCTTGTAACACGGGAACTTGTAACCCTCAGGTTAACGGAACCACCAGAGGTGCCATATACATGGTCTTTCCTCCTTTCTCCCGTCTTGATCAGAGAAAATGCACTTATTCAGGTGGTAGTACAAGTGCGCATTGTCGCGCATTTCCCTGGACCCTGACCAAGTTCCCCACGTCAAACGCATAATCACGTTACTCAACCCAACCACCGCACAACTTCCATGCGACATGCCCAAGCACAAGGTTCTCCTCTCATTCGTCGCAGATGATCACGCCTTTAACCCATTCTTCAGAACTATAGCGCAACATTCATCGAAGGCTTCTTCGCCGAATACCCCGAATTTGAGTATGACGCGACGGGACCCGTCTCGCAAGAGTACCGGGTCCTGAGCGTTTCGACTGGATTGCTGTATCAATGTGTATGTTCTGGGTGACGTGATCAGAGTGCCCATCGTTCCACTCACCATTCCTTCTGTCAGGCAAACTTTTTGGAGATTGTCCGCCATAATCTGATGAACATGGACCCGTTTTTTTCGCTGAGGGGGTTGTCTGAATTTCAAATCCCGATTCGGTCCTCACAATGACATTTATAAAATCGCTCCTTGATCACGCTTTTCGATCCGTGTCGGCTGGTATTCGAATGAAGGCTTGCTTGCTCGCCGTATGGTCATAACGTAAGCATCAGAGGTGGATACATGCTGCTTTTTCCTTTTCTCCAGCTTCAGAGCGAGATTTATTGTCGTTAATAGCCGCAAGCCTATCTTACGCGTACGCACCACAAGTTTAATGCGCGTCAATTGCACTATGAATACACCTACCGGCCGCGCTCTTCCCTGGACCCTGGTCGCCAGGGTCCAGGCTCACCACGTCACACGCGTTCATAATGGCGTTAATGCACCGTTCCACGGCGGATGTCAACAACAAACTCAACCTTGCCCAAGTACCAGGTACTTGGCCCTACTCCTCTATTTCCCGCCCATAAACTTGCCTCTAATTTGTTTCTTAGAATTCCGGTGCGACTTTCATAGAAGGATTCTGCCAAGTACCCTGGGTTTGACTATGACACGACGACACCCATCTGACAAGAGTAAAGTCTCCTGAAAGAGGATACCACACTCAAAAGAGGATAAGCAGGCCAGTCTGCGTTTGAGACTACGACGGGAACAAAGTTTTCTTCGTTCTACGGGTCAAGCGTGCATGATCTCAACCATGCAAGCTCTCGGCGTTGGCCCAGTTCCAGTGCGGAGACGTGCGTATTCAACTTATTCCACCTCTTATGGTCATCCTGTTCTAATCAGGCCATGCATACGTCAGCTTGGTTGATTTTATTGATATTCGTAATCTTATTTGGGGAGGGCAAAAAGTCGTTCGTCATCACGAAAAAAGGGAAACGTGGAAAGGAAAATACACGTGATTACGACGCACTTTCTGAGTTTCAACGCTCTTCAACCTTGGTATCCAATTCTGCTTTCGAACAAATGCTATTTCTGTTTCAAGAATACAATTTTTAATAGCTTTTACTTGCCGTGGCGATCGCGACCTGGACATTCAATTATGTCGCTAGTCAACGTCACCAGGTCTATTACTATTGTCCAAGTGAAGATGTAGCATTGCAATGTACCTTTTATTATTGGTCTCTGAAAACGGGGTATTCGTGCTGTTGTGATGCTATTGTTGGAGGTATGTTGTTTAAAAGCCACAACATATCCGCAGCCTACTTTTGATGAGCCGGCGCTTCGCTATTGCAAGTGATGAAAATGCTGAACACTCGTATCAATGTGCCCTGCATTCTACACACCATTCCTAGCAGACAAGGCTCTGATTATAATCTGAATCTAGACTTGCGGTTAAAGACGTGCCATGCACTAAAAAAGCCGGGAAGCGTCAAATTGCAACTTTGTGACATTATTCGTAGTGCGACGCCGCTCCTGGCTGAATCATGCTGGGTTGATGGTACCAACATGTACCAGGCTGTCAAATACGCTCGCAGCGCGGGTTCATATTCCGCCCGTCTTACCTAAGAGAGGCGTAAGGTACTTGAGTCTTGTAGTTTCTGTCGCTCGTCATTCCAAACCCGTTCCTTAGAGATTAGCTATTATTCGTACTCAGATGCTTTGCTCATTACCTCGAGTTTGAACATGACACGACGACACCCGCAAACCAAGGGTATCGCCGCCTCAGAGACCCTTGCTATCAGCAACTACGATCTGAACAAGAAAAGAAAGCTTTCATGTTTGCGTTCGGTGGAGCGACGGGGAGACACTGTATTTGATATTGGTTTTGTCATTGTGGGTCTACGTTGTCGTCATTGGTGCTGTCCTTGTATAACAAATTTGAATTGTGTGATTACCTGCCGTATGAACGAACCTCAACCCCCGTCTAGACCCAGCACCCTACTGCATCGTCCTTCGACGCACTCGCATCATCCTTATCGTCCCCCCACGAAAGCGGCTGGAGAGAGGATGCCCCGTTTGCCGTTTGCCGATGGCCCGGATAGGGATCGTAACGAGAATGGGGCTGTGCGCCATGTGGTTCGTGCCGGGGTCTGCGCTAGAGTTTGTGTTACGTGATTAGGGTTAGAGTGGGTTGGGACGGGGTGCAATAATGAGGTTGCCGCCAGAGAACTTGAGGTGGTGAAAAACGGGCGCAGAAGCAGAAATGGGTGGGTGGAGACATTAGGAATAGTGATCACGGGCCAGTCCTGAAAGGAGTAAATGAAGGAAAGCCGGCCGATTCATATCTGCGAATGCTGTGTGTCGACTCTCAGAATTAGAATGCTTCTGGCGCCGTTCTCGATGGATTCGGGCGACTTGGAACGGTCGTGGAGGCTGTGCATGGGAAGTTCTATGGTTATACAATGGAATGGATTCACCCCGATGAGTCCAACCACAGTAATCATCCGTCCAAATCGTTCAGTTCCTATGCGGCACGAAAGCTTCCAGTTTACCCGCGTTGGCTGGATCTGTCACTTTCCGCAAGTGGCGGACTATGCCAGTGCCCTTTTCCACGGCAGTCAGTGTGACGTGTGTCACACCCTCTCTTTACCCTTGACCACGACGTGCCGAAGCTATTGAACATAGTCGGGTAATATTCGTTACATCACAACGGGTATCATACTGACAACTATATCCCTTTACCACTCAGCATGTCTGATCCTGTGAAACCCAGCTTTTTTCATGGCACTGGCCTTATCTCTGTGACTGGTGACCGGTTCGCATCGGAAACTGTTGGGTTCAAGCATCATCGACTTGTAGCGTGTTGATAACCCTTGCATAGATAGACTTTAACAATCTCCCAGCACCTGCTGAGGCTACTTTATCACCATTGGCACCCCTAAAACATTCTAGCACTTTCTTCACGGGTAGAGACAAATACTTGCAAACATTGAAGGATCATTTCAGCTCCCATGTCAAAGGCCAGAGGAATTCATTCCTTTTGATTGGTTCAGGAGGTATTGGCAAGACACAGATTTGCTTGAAATTCATTGAACAATATTCTAATTTGTAAGCACATCAAAATAATATTGATGCAAGATGAATGACTGCCCCAAGGTTTTCTGATATATTCTGGATTGATGCTTCTTCAGAAGCTACTATTGAACTTGCACTAATGCAAATAGCCCATGCCAAGAATGCTTCACAGGGAACAAGGCATTCACCTGGATCTGCTCTTCAATGGATCTCTCAGGGAACTAAATGGCTTATTGTATATGATAATGCAGATGGCCACCATTCAGTGATGGAAAAGTTCCTCCCACCAGGAAATGAAGGAAATATCTTGATAACCAGTAGGAATGTGGAATTGAAGAGGCTGGCATCTAAAACAAAGCATGTTGTTGGGATGGCAGATGATGAGGCTGTCTCCTTGCTTTTGAAGTCAGCCATGCTTGATGGTACATCTGACTATATCAAAGATCAGGCCAAAAAGCTTGAGCTGGAATTGAGTAGAATACCTCTTGCCCTTGATCAAGCAGGAGCATACATCCAAAGTTGTGGGTGTGGAATTGATGGTTATCTTGAACTATACAAAAAGCATCAGCATGTATTAATGTCAAAGAAAAGCTTCAAGGGTGGATCTGATCATGGAGAATCTACATATGGTACATGGAACATTTCAATGGAGCAAATTGAGGATATGGCTGAAAAAGGAAATGAAGAGGAATCTGTGGCAGCATGGAGTGCTATTGAGTTATTGAGGATTCTTTCCTTCTTAAATCATGAGGATATACCTGAAGAATTGTTCAAGAATGCTGCAGAGGGTCATATGAAAAGCAATATTAATGAGCAAGCCTCTGATTCATCTTTATCATCACAAAAAATAAGTTGTCCAATATTGTTCCTAGATAAAGAGGGAGAGTGGGAAAGAATACAATTCTTGGGTGGAACACAAGTTTTGCTTTCATTCTCATTGATCAAGGTTGTGAATAATATGTATTCAATGCATGCACTAGTGAATGCCTGGAGCAGGAACTTCATCCCAAAAGCAAGGACTATAGATTATTATCACAGAGCAAGATCACTGCTGTCCTATTCAATAATTCTTGGCCCACATGTTGATAATTATGCATTTTGTAGACTGCTTGCCACACACATCAAGTCAAATTATTTGCATGCAACTGAGCTAGGGCTGCAAGATGGGTACTATGACAATGATTATGACCAATTTGCACTTGTATTTCAATTTGTTGGTAATTGGGATGAAGGAGAGAAGATTTTGCAACTAGGGGTTGATGAGAGGACCTTGAAGCTTGGATCTGACCACCAATTGACTCTTGTCACAAAGCAAAAGTTGGCAATGACATATAAGAGTCAAGGGCAATGGGATAAAGCAGAAGGGCTGCAATTAGATGTTGTGAATGCAAGGAAAGAAAAAATTGGATCATACCACCCTGCTTGTCTGGACAGCATGAATAATTTGGCAATGATATACTGGGAACAGGGAAGATGGGACAAGGCAGAGAATCTGCAGATAAACATAATGGAAGGGAGAAAAGTTGTGCTTGGATCATACCACCCTGATTGTCTTGACAGTATGAATGATTTGGCAGTAATATACCAGGAACAGGGAAGATGGAATGAGGCAGAGAATCTGCAGATAGAAGTGATGGAGGCAAGGAAAATAGTTCTTGGATCAGACCATCCAGAAACTCTGACCACCATGAACAATTTGGCATTGACATATGATGAACAAGGAAGGTTGAATGAGGCAGAGAAGATACAGGAATATGTGCTAAATGCAGGTAGAGAAAAGCTGGGACTAGATCATCCAGTGATTCTGGATGCCATGGAGAATTTGGCATTGATATACCAAGGTCAGGGAGAGTGGTATGAAGCAGAAAAGCTCCAATTGGATGTAATAAATGTCAGGAAAGCCAAGCTTGGGTCAGACCACCCAAAAGCTTTGATGAGCATGCACAATCTTGGATGGACATACTACAATGAGGGGAGGTTGGATGAGGCAGAGAAGTTGCAGGTGGAGGTAATGAATGCAAGCAAAGTAAAGCTTAGATCAAATCACCTGGAGACTGTGAAAACCATGAACAATTTGGCATTGACCTATCAGCAAAAAGGAAGGTGGGATGAGGCAGAGAAAATGCAGGTGGATGTGATGGACATAAGAAAGGCAAGGCTTGGATCAGACCACCCAGAGACTCTGATTGCCATGAGCAATTTAGCATTAACATACCAGAAGAAAGGAAGGTGGGATGAAGCAGAAAAACTGCAGGTTGAAGTGTTGAATGTGAGAAAAGAAAAGCTTGGATTAGACCACCCAGCCACTCTCAGGAGCATGCATAGTGTGGCATGGTCATACAGGAATCGAGGAAAATGGCTTGAGGCAGAAAAGCTTGAAGTAGATGTAATGAATGTAAGGAAAACAAAGCTTGGATTGCAACATCCAGATACTTTGGCCTCAATGAACAATTTGGCAATGATGTACCAGGATCAAGGCAAGTGGGATGAAGCAGAAAGGCTGCAGTTGGATGTGATGAGTATAAACAAAGAGAAACATGGATCAGATCACCCAGAAACTCTGATCACTATGAACAATTTAGCATTGACATTCCAGAAAGAAGGAAGGTGGGATGAGGCAGAGAAATTGCTAGTGGATGTGATGAAAGTAAGAAAGGCAAAGTTTGGATCAAGCCATCCAGAAAGTTTGATTGCCATGAATAATTTGGCATGGACATACAGGAATCAGGGAAGGTGGAGTGAAGCAGAAAAGGTACAGGTAGATGTATTGAATGGGAGCAAGGCAAAGCTTGGATCAGACCACCCAGATACTCTTGTCATCATGGACAACTTGGCCATGATATACCAGAACCAGGGAAGGTTGGATGAAGCTGAGAAGATGCAAGTGAATGTGATGAAGGCAAGCAAAGAAAAGTTTGGATCAGAGCACCCATTGACTCTGACTGCAATGAATAACTTGGCATTGACATACCAGCAGCAAGGACAATGGGATGAGGCAGAAAATTTGCAGTTGGAAGCAATGAATGCAGGAAAAGCAAAGTTAGGAGTATCTCATCCAGAAACTCTGACCATCATGGACAATTTGGCATTGACATATAAGAAAAAAGAGAGATGGGATGAGGTAGAGAAACTGCAAGTGGATGTGATGAATATAAGAAAAGAAAAACTTGGGTTAGACCACCAACACACTCTCATGAGCATTCAGAATCTGGCAATGACATACCAGAATCAGGAAAGGTGGGATGAGGCAGAGAAACTGCTGGTGGATGTGAGTAATGCAGTCAAAGAGAAGCTTGGGTCAGACCGTTCAGACACCCCAGCCACCATGAGCACTTTGGCATTGATATATGGAATGCAAGGAAAATTTGATGAAGCAGAGTCTTTGCTGCCTCATACAGTCCAGCAAAATCAGAACCAAGATAGGGTCCCCATGGTATGTCATGCCAAGATTTTTGAATTCATTTTTAATCTGTTCTTTTGATGTAGGCTTCTAATTTCCATGAAAAACCACATGTTGCAGTGCAGCCTAAGCATAACTTTTGCAACACATTGAAGCATCAACTAAGAACCATTTTTGTCAAGATAAAATTGTTATCAGACTGATTTTTGTGAATTAGTGTAGATTCAGCACAATATATGTGACTGCATGTGGTATTGCTGTAACAGCCCCCTGTATGCATGTTCAAAAATGGCAGAAAGGAAGAGAAATCCAGAGTTGATACATGAGAACTAAGCAAGGTTTCGCAAGGCAGAGTCTTGCTGTCTCATATAGCCCAGACCATATGAATGATGTTATGAGATCTGAACATATCATCAGTGATGCTCTACTGCAATCTCTCCAAGAAAAGCAGAAAGGTCAGAACTTATAAAATTGGTATGTTGCTTGAATTGCCTTTGATATTCCCTTGAATTACCACAGTAGTGGTGCTGTGCTTGTGAGCAGTTTACATTTGTCATTGCCATCACCAACAGAAGGGTCACTGTGATGGTGTAAGTTGTAAATAGATATGCAAGGTTTTTGAAGCTGTGTCCTCTTCACTACAAATTTCTACATGCTGCCATGAAGATGAGTTTTCAAAACACCTTGCTAGCAGGCCTCTTTCATCTTTCAGGTGCATATGCTATGTTAGGTTCTCATCAAGCTGCTTTACAGCAGATTCTGTTACAAACTTGTTAATCTCAACTCAAGTTATGATTACAAGTCTAAGTCAAACAATGTGTATATAGTCACATGGCTTCTAATAGGACTTTGAAGTCACATGATTTGAACACAAATTGAGATACATTAAACACTAAGTTAAAACAATAACTTAGAATCTGAGAGCAATTGTGGATGATGAGATGAGTAAGATTGAACTGCTGAGATTGCAGCAACAGCTAAGCTGAACTTAGGGTTCAACTCTAAGATACAAGCAGCCTTTATACTAGTAAGTACAAAATGAGACATACTAATTAATGAATAAGGATGAATATGAGTGTAGGTATAAGGACAGCATCATATGTGGAACAAGGAAATGGTATAGTAAGGAATGAGCTTGTCCATACAAATCAAGCAAGAATATGGTGAGTAAAGTAGGACTGTCTACTAGGTGCTTATCTATACCATGGGGTTAGTATTATATTGTTTTGACCAAAGCTTAACAATATACATAAGACTCTTCAACTGACAGCTCAGATGTAGTACTGAACACAAAGAATAATGAACAAACTCAAGCCCAGATTCCTCTTGGTTTTTGGGATATATTAGAGTCATCACCAAAAAATTGTCAGATAAATACCAATCAATTTTTTTTGCTCATCAGATCAACATGTCATAGTACAACCTCATTCCAAGCCAATAGGATTGTCAGCTCAAACATGAACAACTTGATCAAGGGTTTTCATAGATTATGTGTATGTCTCAACATTTTCCACATGCCTTTAACTAAGCCCTTTGACCAATTTACTGTTACAAACGTACATCATAGCCTATCTTTTTCTTTATCACCTTCGTCATCCCTCCTACGTCATTGTTTGCATATGTGTTCCTTCTGGAACATTCATCATTTATCATATGCTATTTCTTTTTATCAGATGTATGTCAATTATCACATGTAAACCGTTTCATTATCACATGCATTCCTACTTACTATATTTGCATACATATCTTGTACTATAAAAGACATGCAAATATATGACTAGACCTCAGTCTAGTTTTAACAGTCAAAATCTGTCTCGTTATCGTCTAAACTCCCCTGGGACTTATCCAATAACACTCTTATTCTTTGAACATTCTTAAGTGCCGGAACTCCCTTGAGGAACCTACAGTACCTGATAGGCTTGACTTATCAGTGAACGAACAAACATAACATTTACACTTATACTGTCCTTCATTGTCCAGTCTTTCATGAAGATAAAAAACCTGCATTGAAGTATAGATTAGGTACTGAGGCCAAGTAAATATGCATGATGTACATACATCTCATCTCTATGTACCGCAAATACCAGAATCTGAGTCTGCTCTGCTGCTTTGCTGATGAAAGATTGTCAAGGTGTGAATGGGGGAGTTTGTTACCATAACAGTTTGTTCTGCAAGCAGTTGTAAAATACATAGATATTAATATGTGGGCCAAGAGCTGAACAAAACTATGGTGCTCTTGTTTTTGAGAATAGTCTATAACTTCTGCTCTTGGTATGCAGTTCCTACCCCAGGAATTTACTGATAAGTGCATTGAGTACAGATGATCAAGGAAAATGAGAGTATGACATGGCACATTGTTTATATGAGTATTACCAAGTCATTCTAAGCATAGGTATGATGAAAGGTAAAGTCATAATGAAATCATGGAGAAAAGATGAGCATAAGTGATGTAACAAGAAACATTAATCCACATAAGCATATATGAGCAAATCCAATGATAAAGCAACTAATGAAATGTAGGATCTGGGTTTTCTGCTGTGTTTTGGAAAGATTGTCAAGCTGTTGCTTGCAATAAAGTGTCATGGAATGTTCAGATCCCATAACTTGGTTCATGGTCTGGACTGTATGAGAAAGCAAAGACTCTGCTTCATCAAATTTTCCTTGCTTCTCATATATCAATGCCAAAGTGCTCATGGTGGCCAAGGTGTCTGGATCATTTGACCCAGGCTTCTCTTTGATTGCACTAATCACATCTGCCAGCAGCTTCTCTGCCTCATCCCACCTTTCCTGATGCTGGTATGTCATTGCCAGATTCTGAATGCTCATGAGAATGCTTTGGTGGTCTACCCCAAGCTTTTCTTTTCTTATATTGATCACATCCACTTGCAGCTTCTCTACCTCATCCCACCTCCCTTTCTTCTTATATGTCAATGCTAAATTGTCCATGATGATCAGAGTTTCTGGATGGGATATTCCTAGGTTTACTTTGCCTGCATTCATTGCATCCAACTGCAAACTTTCTGCCTCATCCCATTTTCCTTGCTGCTGGCATGTTAGTGCCAAGTTGTTCATTGCAGTAAGAGTCAATGGGTGGCCTGTTCCAAACTTTTCTTTGCTTGTCTTCACCACATTCACTTGGATTTTCTCTGCTTCATCCAATTTTCCCTGATTCTGGTATATCATGGCCAAGTTGTCCATGATAACAAGAGTATCTGGGTGGTCTGATCCAAGCTTTGCCTTGCTTGCATTCAATACATCCACCTGTAGCTTTTCTGCCTCACTCCACCTTCTTTGATGCCTGTATGTCCATGCCAAATTATTCATGGCAATCAAACTTTCTGGATGATCTGATCCAAGCTTTGCTTTCCTTCCATTCATCACATCCATCTGCAACTTCTCTGCCTCATCCCACTTTCCTCTTTTCTGGAATGTCAATGCTAAATTGTTCATAGTGATCAGAGTCTCTAGGTGGTCTGATCCATGTTTCTCTTTGTTCATCTTCATCACATCTAACTGCAGCCTTTCTGCTTCGTCCCACTTGCCCTGATCATGGTACATCATTGCCAAATTGGTTATTGCAGCCAAAGTACATGGATGCTGCAATCCAAGCTTTATCTTTCTCATATTTGTTACATCTATTTGCAGTTTCTCTGCCTCAACCCATTTTCCCTGATTCCTGTATGTCCATGCCAAAGTGTGCATGCTATTGAGAGTGGATGGGTGGTTTAGTCCAAGCTTTTTTTTTCTTACATTCAACACTTCAACCTGCAGTTGTTCTGCTTCATCCCACCTTCCTTTCTTCTGGTATGTCAATGCCAAATTATTCATGGAAATCAGAGTCTCTGGGTGGTCTGATCCTAGTTTTTCCTTTCCTATATCCATCACATCCACCTGTAGTTGCTCTGCCTCATCCCACCTTCCTTGTTGCTGATATGTTAATGCCAAATTGTTCATGGTTTTCAGAGTTTCTGGGTGATTTGATCTAAGCTTTACTTTGCTTGGATTCATCACCTCCACCTGCAACTTCTCTGCCTCATCCAACCTCTCCTCATTGTGGTATGTCCATCCAAGGTTGTGCATGCTCATCAAAGTTTGTGGGTGGTCTGACCCAAGCTTGGCTTTCCTGACGTTTACCACATCCAACTGGAGCTTTTCTGCTTCGTGCCATTTCCCCTGACCCTGGTATATCAATGCCAAATTGTTCATGGCATCTAGAATTACTGGATGATTTATGCCTAGCCTTTCTCTGCCCACATTTATCACACATTCCTGTATCTTCTCTGCCTTATTCAATCTTCCTTGTTCCTCATATGTCAATGACTGCAGACTTTCTGCATCATCCAATCTTCCTAGCCTCACATATGTCAATGCCAATCCATTCATGGTGGTCAGAGTTTCTGGATCATCTGATCCAAGGACTACTTTCCTTGCTTCCATCACATCTATCTGCAGATTCTCTGCCTCATCCCATCTTCCCTGTTCCTGGTATATCATTGCCAAATTATTCATGCTGTCCAGACAATCAGGGTGATCTGATCCAATTTTCTCTTTTCTTGCATTCACAATATCTAACTGTAGCACTTCTGCTTTATGCCACTGTCCTTGATTCTTATGTGTTATTGCCAATTTTTGCTTGGTAGCAAGAGTCAATGGGTGGTCTGCTCCAAGCTTCAAGGTCCTCTCATCAACTGCTAGTTGTAAAATATTTTCTTCTTCATCCCAACTACCAACATGCTTAAATACAAGTGCATATTTGTCATGATGATAGTCATAGTACCCATTTTGTAACCCTAGTTCAACTGCATGCAAATAGTTTGACCTAATATGTGGGGCAAGTAGCCTGCAAAATGCATAATTATCAACATGTGGGCCAAGAATTATTGAATAGGACAGCAGTGATCTTGCTCTGTGATAATAATCTATGATCCCTGCTTTTATGCAATTCCTGCTCCAGGCATTCACTAGTGCATGCATTGAATACAAGTTATTCACAACCTTAATCAGTGAAAATGAAAGTAAAACTTGTATTCCAGCCAAGAATTGTATTCTTTCCCATTCTCCCTCTTTATTTAGGAACAATGTTGGATAATTCAATTGTTTTGATGATATAAATGAATCAGAGGCATGCTCATCAATATGGCTTCTGACATAATTCTCTGCAGCATTCTTGAACAACTCTTCAGGTATATCCTCATGATTTAAAAATGAAAGAGTCCTCAATAGCCTGATGGCACTCTGTGCTGCCACAGATTCCTCTTCATTTCCTTCAGCCATACCCTCAATTTGTTTCATTGAAACGTCCCATGTACCATATGTAGATTCTCCATAATCAGATGCACCCTTGAATCTTTTATATGACATTAATACATCCTGATGTTTTTTGTATAGTTCAAGATAACCATCAATTCCACACCTACAACTTTGGATGTATGCTCCTGCTTGATCAAGGGCAAGAGGTATTTTACTCAATTTCAACACAAGCTTTTTGGCCTGATCTTTGATATAGTCAGATGTACCATCAAGCATGGCTGACTTCAAAAGCAAGGAGACAGCCTCATCATCTGTCATCTCAACAACATTCATGGTTTCCAATGCCAGCCTCTCCAATTCCACATTCCTACTGGTTATCAAGATATTTCCTTCACTTCCTGATGGGAGGAACTTTTCCACTACTGAATAATGACCATCTGCATTATCATATACAATAAGCCATTTAGTTCCCTGAGAGATCCATTGAAGAGCAGACCCAGGTGAATGCCTTGTTCCCTGTGAAGCATTCTTGGCATGGGCTATTTGCATTAGTGCAAATTCAATAGTGGCTTCTGAAGAAGCATCAATCCAGAATATATCAGAAAACCTTGTGGCAGTCATTCATCTTGCATCAATATTATTTTGATGAGCTTACAAATTAGAATATTGTTCAATGAATTTCAGGCAAATCTGTGTTTTGCCAATACCTCCTAGACCACGCAAAAGGAATGAATTCCTCTGGTCTTTGATGTGGGAGCTGAAATGATCCTTCAACTTTTGCAAGTATTCATTTCTACCCATGAAGGAAATACTAGAATGTCTTGGGTGAGGCAATGGTGGTAGGGTGGTCTCCACAAGGGCTGGATCATTATTAAAGTTTATCTATGTTGGGGTTAAAGTTGGTGTGCCATAAATAGACAATACCTCAACTCAACTATTGTGACACCATTGATCTCTGTAATATGTGCACCAATCACAGAGACATGGCCAGCACCATAAAAAAAGCCAGGGTTCACAGCTGGAGGATGGTCTGACATGCTGGCTACAAAATAATGAAGGATGGTAGAGACATAGATTCATCAGTATGATAATTGTTCTGGCCAAAGTGAATCATGTTAGTACCTGATAAATTTCAATAGTGTGGCATGTCGTAGTAAAGAAGAAAGAATGGATGTGACATGTCACACTGGTAAACGCCGTGGAAAGGGTGCCGGAAAAGTTCCGAATCACTCTTCATTCTCCGAAATTGTGAGGGGCTCAGCTCAAGTGATAATCCTCTAGAGATCATTAAATAGGAACCAGTGGGGCCACAGTTCTTGTGATCCGACACAGACTCAGCAGACCTCATCCACTTTTGCAGCCCATTCTCTAGGATTCAGCTTGTCATCATTATCAGTAAGTTCACTTAGGAGGCTAACACTACTAGCACTATGTTACACCGAGACTCAACACAAATCAATCTACTATCGCATACTTCAACTCGTGTACGGCATGATCCCCATTCGGACAACCAGTCTATCCAACACGAGCTGCTCCCCCTTTCCGGGGGCCCTGGCTGCACTAGTCCGACTCCACGACCCCACCCTAACCACTGGTTTTCTGGCCATCCAGCAGGGAATGCCCCCGTCGCCGTATGTCGCAGTAGATTCCTACCCGGTAACTTTCCATTTTAGCAATCCCCGGTCCTACAGTGAACGGCCACCCTCATTCAAATTCAGCAAGGCTCATTGGAACGTACGACGTACGCGATGGGTTAGTCAGTGAACAGGGTCCTTCAATCCTATCACTGCTACGTTCCTGTAGACCATAACTCAGCATTATGTACCAATGAAACAACTCGTCTCACTTTTATGCTAGTGTCATCTACTATTGGCAGCAGCTTGCTGCTGCTGCCGCCACCTTCCCCGCTGCTGCTGGCTTTCTTGCGACAAGTGCAGCCCTTGCCCGTACTAGTGAATCTGCAGCCACAGCCGCAGCTGCTGGCGCATCCGCATCCGCAGCCGCAGCCAGTGCCGGCGCCGCCACCGATGCCCATGTCGAAATGTAGACGGCGGTACAGGTAGACAGTGTGATTTTGCGATAAGGGTACACGTGCCTGCTTATATTGTGGTCCAATGGTCCGTAGACCCGGCTCACCGATATGGTACTCACACAAATCGATAGGAACATAAGTGTTGGAACGTCCCGGAACATCAGAAGTTGGCTATGCATGTCCAAATTCGGATAGAAGTGCCACTTTCCTTGAAGGTAATATATTGAACCAAATTGCCGTTGACGGCATTACATGGCGGGGATAGGAAGGTTTTGATCGTTGGTCCAGGCACGCCGCATGAACGTTGGCACCGGCAGTCAGATAGACGTGTCTCCACTATGGCAGACCTCAACAGAGGCTCAACTAAGATCCAACCATGCCCGAGCACAAGATCCCTTTACGAGTTTTGGTCAGAGGCCTCTAAAATGAAGGATTTTAAGTCGACCACCCAACTTTATGGACCCTTTAAATCCGCCGTGGCGCTGACAGCAGGTGACGGTCCACCGGGAGAAGCGCAGGGACGTATCAGCAAAACGGTATTTGACAAAGCGTGGTCTCGGAAGTTACCGCACACAGACTGGTGACGTCATCGATTATCTCTCGCAGCTCGCTCTGGTAGTGGCAACTTCGGCCGCTTTGGCTGTCGGTCAGTATATTCTCCAACCACTCCTGCTTTACCGCTCACGCGCCCAACCGCCAAGCTAACAAAACCTTCGCGTTTCCCTCTACTGCTCAGTGCTCGCTGCCCACCTTCGCAGGCGCTGGGCTTCACTTTCGCCAACACTCGTAGACGTCGCAAGACTTCATTGCAACATCAATTTGAAACAGGGCAAGACAAGCGTGCTCAACAAACTCGTCCAAATTACTTGAAGCGACCCGTTAGTATGTCGTATTCGGACCCCAGACCGTCCTTCCCTCGCAGACCTCTTCTAACCTACTGCGCCATAAGATCTGGCGTGTGGCTCAGTACTCGTTACCTCTCCCTCCCGTATCTTCCGCTGCTGCTCAACTCAAGCTAGCATACAACAGTTGCCCGCTCGAATTCTCGAGCAAAGAAGGCAATTACATCGACGAGCAGAAGCGAGTATGCGCGCCAGTCGCGGTAAGAAGGTGGATCTCAAATCGCCCATTGTTCAAGATCCGTGGTCCTCTCAACTTGATTGGAGCCAAAATGAAGGGACAAAGCGAAAGCGCCCGCCATATATTAACAAAGATGGTACTTGGACTCGACGAGACCCAAAAGTGCTTACATCGATGTCATGCCTCGAAATCGGATTCCACCGCTCTTGTTCAAGTTGGCGTGCAGAGGCTACCCTTTGTTCCATTCAAGAGAACACGGCTGGATGTACCGCGTTCCCTGATTCCCCCTCAAGTCGTTGCCATGGGCACTATCAGCCACCGCATGATCGAAAAGACTTGGCTAACACCTTCTAACGTGAAAAAGAATCGGGTCGAGTCAGAATCGAGAGCGATGGTCCGTGCGCCACCCGGCTACGCGATCATTGGTGCCGGTGTGAATTTGGAAGAGTGGATCTCGAGCTGTATGGGGGGACGCGGGATTTGGTATACACGGTGTTACGGTATTAGGGCGGATGACTCTCTGAGGGACCAAAAGCGCTGGGGTGCATTTGCCTTCGAAAACGGAAAGATAATTATCCCTCGACCAAGCTAGTAAAGTGATTAACTATATTCGGGGATTCCGATGGGGCTGGGATGTCGATCCGGAAGCTCAAAAACTCGCGACGGTGACAGATAGTGTGACTAATTTCGTTGATTTCTATCTTTTTCAAGTTGCGGTTCCTCAAAGGGGATACGATTCAGGTGAATTGGTTCAATGGGGAATGTTTTTGTGAATACTGAGCATGTCTTTTGCCGAGTCCGTGTCGTATTTGCTTGTCCTCATTTTTAGCCACGGATTGGACGAGGATCAAAGGCCACCTTTGTTCCAACTTAACCGTATAGCCACTACAGCGATCGCTGCTCGGATGTTCGATGACGTCGCAAGTCATTGGATCTATCAGTAAGGAAGCTCTCTATTCCTCCCGCTGTCGCGGTCGTTGGAAATACGATGTTGGCGTATCGCATTGGGCTGAGCCACACAAACTTGCCCACCGTCGGAGGATGTCCAATCTCAAAGTTCAAACTCCGATTCGGCACCGTTTGCCGCTTGACTTTGATAACTTCTTCTGCCATTATACTAAGATATACTTAATCAAACGCGCTTTTTGGACGCGGATTCTGGCCGTGCTGGCCCGTAACTTAACCCTAACAGTCTTTCCCCTTTCTTCCGCCTCAGTTCACAAACCACGTGTCAATTGTATTGGGAATGTCGCCGTGTTCCCTGGACCCTGACCATGTCAAAACGCGCTAATATAATGCTTTACGTTACTCAACCCAACCCACCGAACAACCATGCCCAAGAAGGTTCTCCTCTCAATTCGTCGCGTATCACGCCTCTAACCCATTCCTCAGAACTCTAGCGCAACATTCATCGAAGGGTTCTTCTCCGAATACCCCGAATTCGAGTACGACTCGACGGCACCCGTATCACAAGAATACCGACGTCTGAAAGACCATTTCGACTGGATGCCACGTTCCCAAGAAGAGAAAAAGGCGAAATCTGCGTTTGGTACTGCGATGGGAAAACAATTCGCGTCGTTTTACGGAACGAGCGTGAATGATATTGAAGCGTGGAAAGCTCTATGCGAGGCTCTTGGGGTGGATCCGGTTCCTGAAACGATAGCAGAGTGTAGAGACGTGCGTGTGTTTTCCCGTCTCGTGTTTGTGTGACCACCGTGCTAAACGAACACACGTAACAGCTCATCAAGTCCACTCACGTCAATCTGGTGGATTTTATCGATATTCGTATTTCAGGCAGGCCTGTCAAAATCTTTGAAACGGAGGGACAACTTCGAAAGTATACTTGCAAGAATGAAAAGTATTATCCGAAAGAGAGCGCGAAGGAAAGTGGCGTGTTGAGGTATTTGCTTCGTAAGATTCTGAGCTGAGCGTAGTGTATATAGTTTCGGGTTTGGAGGGTAATTTACTTGCTGTCAGAGTTCGATCCGAGCCACGCTAATAGGATTGCACCGCCACCACCGCAACCGATCGATCGTGGTCATCTCAGTTGATGCCCCTTTTTTACCCCACGCAGAGAAATTCTGTTATACATTATAGCCCAAATACATACAACACAAATCTCGTTCGTTAGCTAAGCGCACAAAAAAAGCAAACAACTCGACAACTTCAAAAATACAAAAAGCAACTCGACCAAAGCAGAAAAGACAGCATCGAAAAAATAAAGCAAAAAGCAAAAAAAAAAAAAAAGTCGTTTAGTTGCGATTACGACGTAGGGCTCTCCGAGGCGTACCACCCGTGGTCCGTGTTTGTGAATCCCCTCCGGAAGGTAAAGGTGAAGACGAAGGAGGGGGCGCAGCAACGGGCGCCCCTCCTAAAATCTTGATCCGATTCTTCAGCCTAGCTCGTTTTAGAGCACGTCTCCTCGCAGTCGTATTACTCCGATTCCCCAAACTCCCATGACTGCTATTCCGTTGCTTGAGATTCCTCCCCGTCGTCGTCGTCGGCGTCGTCGGCGGAGCAGCAGCGCCATTAACACCGGGCCCACTCCAAGGCCACGTCTCGACAACCTGCACCTCTTCCTCTTCCCCATCTTCTACATCAGGTCCCTCCGATTCGTCGTCCATCCTTTCTATAACCGATTCTTCCTCCCCGCTCGCGTCAGACGATCCGATCATGATGACATCCGCAGGCGGACTGGTATCCGACGACCGTCTCCGTTCCCTCCCTTTACTAGGCCTCAACACGAGCGAAGAAACGAGAAACATCTTTTCCTCCTCGGGTGTATACCCAGATTGACGTAAATTGAGGTACCTCACGCACCCCGAAGAGGACCTTCTATTATTGGTATTGCGTTTGCTGGTGGTGGTATTCGTATCATTGTTATATGCGAAATTGTAATTGTGATTTGAGTTTCTTGCCGGCGTGGTTGGTATCGGTATTGGCATTGTCATCGTCGGTGTTGTCGTCGTCATTGTCGGAAGTAGTAAAGCCGGAAGAGGAGGAAGAGGTATCGTCGCTTGAGGCAACAACAACGGCGGCGGCGGTAATGGCGGCTTATCCAAAACCACCTCAACCACATCATCCCCACTATCATCCACCACCTCCACACCATCATCACCATAAACATCAACATCAACATCACCCACCTCCACGTCTATCTCACTACCCTCCGCGGCGAGCGCGAGGAGCTGAAGGTCATCTCCCTCCCCCACCCCATCATCATCCCAATCATCATCATCGCTCCTCCCACTACTCGCATTCGCAGCAGACACAGTCCTCAACCACTGTTTAATAAACGCCTTTTTGCTCTGCTCGGCCTTGTCCAACCTCCGCTCTTGCGAAGCGTGTTTTTTCACTCGACTCCCGCCAAGTCCCAGGCGGTTCGCGAGGAGGAGGGCTTTCTTCCCTTGTCCTTTACTGGATACGAGGCTGGTTTGGCTCGCGGTGCGGAAGAGCGGGTTGGGAGTTGTCCTCGTGGTTGGGGTGGGCGTAGGTGTGAGGGTAGGGGTTAGAGTGGGTGTTGGGGTGATTGATAGGGTGGGTCTTGTTCCTAGACCTCTAAGAGGAGAAGACCCTAGAGAAGGAGAAGAAGAAGAAGCGGCAAAGAGCGGAGGAGGAGGAGGTGCAAAGAGACCTGAGGCGTGCTGATGGGGAACGGTGAAGACGGAACCTGAGCCAGTACGTCTCAAGCTGAGAGAGGCCAAGTCAGGCTCTCCAAAAGTGGCGGATCTAGTGTGTTTCGGAATAGAAGAAGAGCCGGGGTCCGCGACATGCTGAGCAGAGGTTGCACGACGGCCAAAGGCAGCAAAACCTAATTGGCGCACTTTGGATAAAAGCAAGTGCCGTGTGCTAGTTGGAGAAGAAACGGATGAATTAGGCGTCGTGATGGCGGAAGAGTGATCAGTTTTGAAATCGGTGATGGTCTGAGCGGAACGAAACAAGTTGTTTGTATTTGTTTGCATTCCAATATTAACGAAATAAAACCACTAGAACTAACACCAACCCAACTACACTTGCAACTCGCGTCTTGACGCTCACTTCATCAACTGATCTTGGACCATTCAATCCAACAAACTTGATTGACTCTCCCATTACATCCCGTATCATCTCCACCACATCAAGTGACACTCCATCGCTCTTCTTCCACGCCGTCTTGACATCCCACATATCTTCTTCTTCTTCTTCATCCTCATCGATCGTCCCTGCAGAGTTTGGACATGATAGAGTAGAACTTATCGTCGTCCGTGTCGATGATGACGAAGTACTAGACGTTCTTGATCGAGGTGGTGACGACCGTGACGTCTCAATGGGAGGAGGAAAGAGAATACACGCTTTATCGCATGATGGACATAGATTTCCAGATTCTTCTTTGCTTAGCCACTATAGCCGCCCACATTTAGATAATAACACAAAACACGCGGCCCGAACCAACCCACCTCGGTAATATGTTCCCAACAAAACACCGTACCACAACACCTCGTCCGACAAGGCGACACCGCCTTTCTTAAACTAAATCGTCGTCAGCATCCATACCAGTCATAAAAAAACAAACGTACCACATCCGACAATCCCAATTATAATCTTCCCGGACGACACTCGAGCTCTCAACAGCGCTCGTACTGGCGGCGACATCACCCAACATGGGCGGCTCCTCCAAAATCCTCTTCGTAAACGCCTCATCAGCATACGCCGACCCCAAATACGGCGACTCGACGCCTAAATCGAGTTTATACAAAACATCACAATATTCTTGATCGTCACTCGGACTAGGCAATCTCGTCCTAAGCGAAGCTGCAGAACGAGAATGAGATAAATTGAGTGGGTTAAAGGTTGGTTGCAATCGATAATGGTGGGATGAGCAAGAGGAAGAACGGCGAGGACGACGACGTGAGTTCATGTTTCTTTATTCGGTAGAAGAGAAGAGAGGAGGAAGAGAGAGGGAATTTACCAGAAGATGAAGGTGAAGGCAAAGAGAGGTGGGAACCCCAAGCTTTTTCAAAATCAAAGTAACCGCGAAAGTCATCTTCGTCACCCTCTGCGTATTCAAACGGGGTTGGAATGGAGGCTATTCTTGATCCGGTGGTGGTGTCATTAGAGGGTATTAGTACTATTGTTGGCGGTGCGGGTGATGGAGACGGCGGATCCCTTCTTCGTCTGCGCAAAGACGGGCCTAGTATTAGCGTTTCGGGTAGATCCTGGGATTCGTTATTGTTAATTGTTGGCAGGATCATATGGGCTAATTGTTATTGTTACCCACTTACCTCGGACTTGGTGTTATTGTCTACGCCAGCGGCGGGTGCCGTCGTGGCCGGGGGTGGGATCCTACTAGCCCCGATAGCGTGGTCCATTTTATTATTGTTGTTGGCCTTGCGGCCGTGCGGAGGATGGGAGAAGACGTGAAACTGTCACGTCACACGATCAGAATTCGGAACACTAGTACGCGTGCCAGCCTATCTTGTAGTATAGGTAATTTACTCCTTCTCCACCATCCTCCTCCTCAGTCTCACAAATAATGACTTCCTTTGATAATATACACAACCCCGTACTAGACGCTTCTGCAAATGGAAAAACCAACTCGACAGTGCTCGACTCCTTGACGTGCGTTGAACGGAGTGGAATGACCAGGTGGAACGTTCTACTGGGGTCTTTTTTCAAACCTGGCTTTTGGAGGAGGACGGAGAGACACGATTTTATCCATGTTGCGTGGTCGAGTTCGTAAATGATGTCTGCGCCCAATATAATGTCAAAAGGTTCGTCGAATGGTTTGGGTGGAGGAGCTCCCACAGACGCGTACGTCGATGAGAAGTGAGACCAATCAAGATGGTGGGACGTGATTGAGATGGACGGTTGGGGAAAGTTGGTGGTGATGTTGGATGCGAGGTTGTGCAGTACGGGTGAGTAATAGTCCGTTGCGATGACAATAGCTGATGATGGAGAAGGAGAAGTCGTGGAGAGATTCTGGAGAAGCTTGGCAACAGTAAGGCTAACGAGGCCGGTGCCTGCACCTAGTTCCAGAATACGAAAGGACGCAGATTCCTGCTGCGCAGGACAAAGTCCAAATTTCCAAGGCTCATCCACGATCGACTCGGCCAGCACACATGCACCTCCCCAAGTCTGCGCTCCAACACTAGCGTAATCTTGGTTATCCAACGGGATATCTTTGACGCGGACCGTAACTGAACACGACGGAACGCAGGTAGACGTGAACACGAAATCTCGATGGAACGTCCCTGCTCCGGCGGTCCCTGAACAAAGTGCGAGGATGGACGCAGCGAGTTGGATGAGTGATTCTACTTCCGAGTCTGCAGAGTCGTCCGAGTCACCGTAGTCTCGAGTCTCGAGATGAGAGATCAGCGCTGTGAGCCATCTAAGAGTGTAATTCCGCTCAAATGGGTCCAAATGAACACGCGGCTCTCTATTTGGAGTGGACCGACGTCGACGACTGCCCCTAACAGGTGGTTGGTACAGACTTTGCAAGTATCCCAAAGCATCGGCAAGGTTTTTCGTTGATTGTGACGGAATGCTCTGTATTTGAGGTAGTTTTGTCGTTGGTACCATCCTTTTAGTATGGAGTTTTAACCGGGAGGATGCTTACCTGTCCGTTTAACGATTTTCTTTTTCATAACGTGATCGATCGGACGGATAATTGGCTAATTATTTACATGTGTTATTTCCCAACGGTGTAGACGATGTGGCCCCAGCGGCTCGCCAAGGGCCAAGGCCCAAGGTAACTTTCCGACCCCGTCTCCTCCCGTCTCACTCAGTATCGCACTTTGCTATCAACGCTCATCATGCCCGTTGTAGCTCCAGGATCAAAAATACTCGTATCAGGCGCGAACGGCTTCATCGCCGTTTGGCTGGTCCGCAACCTCCTTGAACAAGGATATTCTGTTCGCGGTACCGTTCGATCAAAGGAAAAGAGCGCATTTCTCGTAGATATGTTCAAGTCGTACGGTGACAAGTTTGAGCTTGTCGTCGTTGAGGATATTACAAAGGTGAGTTTTGGCGGATGATTTACGGCACGATATCCTGACGTTACCGTAGGAAGGAGCGTTTGATGAAGCTGTAAAGGGTGTAGATGCTATCCAACATACAGCTTCTCCGTTCCACTTCAACGTTGACGATCCAAAGGGTGCGCAAATTTCATGATTCCCTTTCCATAACTTACGCATATAATCAAGAATTGATCGAGCCTGCCGTGAATGGAACCGTTGGCATACTCAAAAGCGCCATGAAGAACGCGTATGATTCGGTCAAGCGCATCACTGTTCTCTCCTCATGCGTTGCTGTCATGCGGGACTCTGTTACTGACCCACTCGTTCTCAATGAGAATGATTGGAATGACCCATCAATCGAGGCATGCGAAAGGCTGGGGCGGAACGCTCCGCCGCCGAAAAAATATCAAGCCTCCAAGACGCTCGCTGAGAAAGGTAAGAATACATCTTTGACGGTATATCCACCTAATAGCATTTAGCCGCTTGGACCATCTACCGCAAGAATGAAAAGAACGTAAAGTGGGATCTCGTCGTCATCAACCCTCCCTTTGTATGTTTTAAGCATTTCTCGTCTCAGTCACTAGCAATTTACAACGTTCGCTCAGGTCTTTGGGGCAAGTAAGCTACTGTTCGTAGCTAAGGCAGATGCTGATACCTGTATTCAATAGCCTATCCTGCACCCATGTTCATCTCCTGCGGAACTCAACACCTCAGCAAAGGCCTGGTACAACGCTATTGTGGTTCCTAACAGTTCAGGACAGTCAAACCAACAATTAGCCACCACGGGCAGTTGCTATATCGACGTCAGAGACCTCACAGACGCATTAGTCAGATCTCTATCTGTTGCCGAAGCTGCTGGAGAGCGCATTATCGTCAGTGCTGGTACGTCCCAAAAATTGTTTTGAGCACACTCATCCTCAAGTATATTTACCTGTAGGCCCGTTCCACTGGCAGGATTGGAGTAAGTAAATCAACTTATGATCATTTGACGGAGCGTCTGAAACACTCTTCTTACAAGTCGACGTTGCGAACTCGCTTTCTCCTCCCGCCGTTCCTGGTAAGACTCTTGCAGTGGGTAATCCAGGCGCTGGGAGAATGGCGCCATACATGCTCGACTATGATACAAGTAAGGAGAAGAGGATATTTGGATTGAAGTACAAGACAATGGAGGAAATATCAAAGGATATGTTGGTAGACTTTGATCGCAGAGGCTGGTCAGTGTTCAACTGAAATATTTCTGCATTGTTCTCAGCATCACCCTAGGTAAATTTGCGTACGGGCTGCCGGCCTGTCATAGAATATAATATTTGTACCAAGTATATCTTGAGCTGTGACAGCAACGAAAATGTAGTAGAGTCTTTAGGAAATATGTAAAGCAAAATCAATACAATGTAGTTATACAGACAGACTCAATTCTTGCTCTTCCCCCAAATTGCTTTTAACTTTTGCCAAGGACTATCTATTGCCTTCGAAATTATGTTGTTCCACAAAAATAAGGGTAGTTAATGTCAGTCCTAGCGGACTTAGGGATCGTCGAGGGTATACCCCTGCCATTCCCTGGAACTTAAATGTTCAGGCCATATAACTTGTTGCAGACAAAAAGATAAAAACTATACACACACATATATATATATATTCACATTACAAGGAAATTTGAGACAGATGCATGAATAACCAAAGGAAGGCATATGGTAGGTGATCTATGTACAAACTCAATGAGAAGGTAATGCAGCTAATAGTAAATCACCCAAATACCATGCTGGGTGTTTCACCCTGTCATAAATTGTTCATAAGTAGCACATGCCTAAGACAAAGTGGCTATGTACCATCAATGTGAGTCACCTGCTTGTAGAGTAATGGGACCAAATCTAGATGGCCAGGGTCCATAAATTGGGCAGTTATCTTAGTCTTCAGCTTTTGAACATAGCCTTTTTGCTTATATTGGTCCAAGGCTTCTGTAACTGATGGCAGAAATGCTTTATCAATCCAAAAGGATAGCTTGGCAATGATAACAATTGCTTGAAAGTTTAAGCATAAATACAGTAAATGAAAAGGAATAATTTACAAACTAAGACCTGGCAATCAGTTAGCTTGTTGGGATGGCATCAGTTGTGTACTTAGTAACCAAAAAAGAAGGGAAAAAATACCTTGACTGCAAATTCCCTTTGGCTGCCTTCATAGGTGACTGAAAATGCCTTGCCTTGCTTGTCTCCAAAGAGGGAGAAAAGCTCTTGCTACTTGTGATATTAGAACATAAAATCCAATATGTCATCAGACCTACACACTACCATGCAAACTAATATAAAAACCAATGCCTCATGAACCAGCATCACTCACCTGATATTTATATAAGTGAGAGGAATGATCACATGAGGTGGTAGTAGATCAGTTGAAATGAAATCTTACAATCTATATTGATAACAATCTAAGAGGAAGACATGGAAGATATGGCAACATGCTCACTTTCTGATATATATAGTTATATATCAAACATTGGTAAATTGAGGGATGCTAAGAATTCAGGTCACAAATCTTGTGATGTCACTCACAAGCTGTTGGCCCAAGGAAAAATATGTGATGAGACTGCCTTTCACAGCATGTGCAATGTCACTCACAAGCTGTTGGTCATATCAAAAGATCTGATGAGAGATCTTTAACAAAATATGCAATGTCACCCACAGGCTATTGGTTCATAGGAAAAGTTCTGATGAGATGTCCTTTCACAAAATATGCAATGCTATTCACTTGCTATTGGTCACAGGAAAAGATATGATGAGACTCTACAAAATGTGCAATGTCACTCACAAGCTGTTGATCATAGGAAAAGATGTGGAGAGACTGCCTTTCAAAAGAAAGTGCAATGTCACTCACAAACTGTTGGCCATAGGAAAGGGTGTGAAGAGACTGCCTTTCACAAAATGTGCAATGTCACCCACTTGCTGTCATAGAAAAATTGTGATGAGTCTGCCTTTCACCAAATGTGCAATTCCACTCACTGACTGTCAGTTGTAGGAAAAGATGTGATGAGACTGCCTTTCACAAATCAGGCAATGGGACTCACAAACTGTTGGTTGTAGGAAAAGATGTGATGAGACTGCTTTTCACAAGATATGCAATGTCACTCACTCGCTGTTGGTATAGAAAAAGATTGTGAGACTGCCATTCACAAAACATGCAATGTCACTCACTTCCTGTTGGTCATAGTAGGAAGAGATATGATGGGACTTCCTTTCACAAGATGTGCAGTGTTACTCACTTGCTGGAGGTCATAGGAAGAGATGCAAGGAGACTGCCATTTACAACATGTGCAATGTCACTTACAATCTGTTGGTCACAGGGGAAGATGTGATGAGACTGCCTTTCACAAAACATGCAATGTCACTCACATCCTGTTGGTCATAGGAAAGGATGTGATGAGACTGCCTATCACAAAACACACAATGATGTCACTCACTGGCTGTTGGATATCATAGGAAAAAATGTGATGGGACTGCATTGCACAAAATGTGCAGTGTCACTCACTCCCTGTTGGTCATAGAAAAAGATCTGACAAGACCATTTTTCATAAAGTGTGCAATGTCACTCACTGACTGTTGGTTACCAAAAAAAATGCAATAAGACAGTGAGACTGCAATTCACAAAATGTGCAATGTCACCCACTCCCTGTTGGTCAGAGGAAAAGGTGCAATGAGACTGCCTTTCACATCATGTGTGGTGTCACTCACTCGCTGTTGGTCATAGGAAAAGATGTGATTAGACTGCCTTTCACAAAATGTGCAATGTCACTGACATACTGTTGATTACAAAAAAGAATGTGATGAGACTGCCTTTGACAAAATGTGCAATGTCACTCACAAGCTGTTGGTCATATGAAAGGATGTGAAGAGACTGCCTTTCACAAAATGTGCAATGTCACTCACATGCTGTTCATCATAGGAAAAGATGTGATGAGACTCCCTTTGATAAAATGTGCAATTTCACTCACAAGCTGTTGGTCATAGGAACAGATGTGATAAGATTGCCTTTCATAAATTGTTACTCACTCCCTGTTGAACATGGGAAAAGACTCAGATGTGATGAGACTGCCTTTCACAAAACATGCAATGGCACTCACATCCTATTGGTCATAGGAAAAAATGTGATAAGACTCATTCACAAAATGTGTAATGTCACTCACAAACTGGTAGTTGCAGGAAAAGATGTAATCAGACTGCATTTCACATAATGTGTAATGTCACTGACTTGCTGATGGTCATAGGAAAAGATGTGGTGTGACTGCTTTCGCAAAATGTTTAAAGTACAGTAACTCACTTGCTGTTGGTCATAGGAAAAGATGTGATGAGACTGTCTTTCACAAATTGTACAATGTTGCTCACTGGCTGTTGGTCAGATTGATGAGACTGACTTTCACAACAGTTGCAATGTCACTCACTTGCTGTTGGTCATAGGAAAAGTGAGACCGCCTTTTCCATAATGTGCAATGCCACTCACAGGCTGATGGTCATGTGAGAACATGAAATAAGACTATCATTCACAAATTGTGCAATGTCACTGACATACTATTGGTCATAGGAAGATGTGATGAGACTGCCTTTCACAAGATGTGCAATATCACTCACTTGCTGTTCATAGGAAACAATGTGATGAGACTGCCTTTCACAAGAAGCACAATGCCACTCACAAGCTGTTGGCCATAGGAAAAAAGGTGAAAAGACCACCATTCACAAAATGTGCAGTGTCACTCACTTGCTGTTGGTTATAGGAAAAGACATGATGAGGATGCCTTTCACAAAATGTGCAATGTCACTTGCTGGCTATTGGTCATAGGAAAAGATGTGATAAGACTGCCTTTAACAGAATGTGCAATCTCACTCACATCCTGTTGTAAGACTCTTGCTGTGGGTAATCTGGGTGCTGGGAGAATGGTGCCATACATGCTTGACTATGATATGAGCAAGGAGAAGAGGATATTTGGATTGAAGTACAAGATGATGGAGGAAATATCAAAGGATATGTTGGTAGACTTTGATTGCAGAGGCTGGTCAGTGTCCAACCGAAATATTTCTGCATTGTTATCAGCATCACCCCAAGTGAATTTATGTACAGGCTGCAGGCCTGTCATAGAATACAATATTTGTACCATGTACATATATGTATCTCATGAGCTGTGACAGATTTGAACTGGTGCAATGAAAGTCTAGTAGAGCCTTTTGGAAATATGTAAAGCAAAATCAATACAATGTATTTTAAGAACTTATACACAGACAGACTCAATTCTTGCCCTTCCCCCAAATTAATTTTGCCCAAACTTATACCAAGGACTATCTGTTGCCTTGAAATAACCAAAGGAAGGTACTCGAGAAGTCATCTATGTACAAATAAATATGCAGCCAATCCAAAGGTAATGCAGTCAATAAATCACCTGATATTGTCCTGGGTGTTTCACCCTGCCATAAAGTGTTCATAAATAGTGCATTACTAGATAAAGTACCTACCATCAATGCAAGTCACCTGCTCATAGAACAATGAGACCAAATCTTGATGACCAGAGTGCAATAAGTCAGGAGTAATGTCAGTCTTGAGCTTCTGATCATAGCCTTTTTTCTTGTATTGATGCATGGCTTCTGTGACTGATTGCAAGAATGGTTTATTGATCCAAAAGGATAGCTTTGCAATGATGATAATTGCTTGAAGGTTTAAGCATAAATGGAGTAAATGAAAAGGAATTATTTACAAAG
The DNA here is from genome assembly GCA_015039365.1 of Amanita rubescens. Taxonomy (NCBI): domain Eukaryota; kingdom Fungi; phylum Basidiomycota; class Agaricomycetes; order Agaricales; family Amanitaceae; genus Amanita; species Amanita rubescens. Next base: position 252,914 of record WION01000034.1, read on the forward strand.
GAGGACCTGGCAATTGGTAGGCTTATTACAATGGCATCAGTTGTGTGCTACCCACAAAAAAAAATACCTTGACTGAAAAATTCTTTTGCTTGCCTCCAAACAAGGAGAAAAGTTCAAGCTATTCATGAGATAGAATCCAATGTAAGATCAATGGTCAGACCTACACACTAGCATGCAAAATGATATGAAAATGTCAATACTGTATGAACCAACATCACTCACCTGGAAATCAAAGAAAGTGATATAAGTTAGGGGAATGGTCACATGAGATGCAAGTAGGTGACCTGAAATCAAAACTTACAATCTATGATGATAACAATATGAAAGGCTTGGAAATGGGCAACATCCTCACTTTCTGATTTACAAAGGATATAATCATATATCAAACATTCATGAATCAGAGTATGAGGTCAGAGAATTGGGAATCTCACTCACTTGCTGTGGGTCAAAGGAAAAAATGTCATGAGACTCCCTTTCACAAAATATTCAATGTCACTCACAAACTGTTGGCCATAGGAAAGGATGTGATGAGGCTGCCTTTCACAATATGTTCAATGTCACACACTTTCTGTTGGTCACAATATGATGCCATGCCTTCTACAAAGTGGGCAAGGTCACTCACTTTCTGTTGGTCATAGGATAGGATGTGATGAGACTGCCTATCACAAAATGTGCAATGTCACACACTTTCTGTTGGTCCGGAAAAAATGTGATGAGACTGCCTTTCACAAAATGTGCAAAGTCACTCACAACCTGTTGGTCATGGGAAAGGATGATGAGACTGCCTTTCACAAAACATGCAATGTCACTCACCTCCTGTCAGTCATAGGGAAAGATGTAATGAGACTACTTGTTACAAGAAGTACAATGGCACTGACTTCCTGTTGGTCAGAGCAAAAGATGTAATGAGATCATTGCCTTTCATGAAATGTGCAGCCCACTCACTTGCTATTAGTCATAGGAGAAAATGTGGTGAATTGCCTTTCAAAAAAGTGTGAAATGTGACTCACTTGCTGTTGGTCATGGAAAAAGAAGGGATGAGACTGCATTTCACAACACTTGTAACACCACTCACTTTCTGTTGGTCATTGGAAATGATCTGATGAGACTGTGGCAGGTCATAAAATGTGCAATGTCACTCACTTGCTGATGGTCATAGGAAAAGAAATGATGAGATTGCTTTTCACAAAATGGGAAATGTTACTCACAACCTGTTGGACATAGGGAAAGATGTGATGAAACTGCTTTCACAAAATGTGCAATGTCACTTGCCCACTGTTGATCAGAGCAAAAATGTAATGAAACTGCATTTCACAACATGTGCAATGTCACCCACTTCCTGTTGGTCATAGGAAAAGACTGCCTTTCACAAAATAGGCAATGTAACTTACATCCTATTAGTCATATGAATAGATGTGGTGAGACTGCTTTTCACAAGATGTGCAATGTCACTCACAAGCTGTTGACCATAGGAACAGTGACAAGACAGCATTTCACAAAATGCACAACATCACTCACATACTTTAATCATATAAAAAGAAGTGATGAGACTACCTTTCAAGAAATGTGTAATGTCACTCACTTTCTGTTGGTCACAGCAAAAGATGTGATGAGACTGCTTTTTACAAAATGTGCAATGTCACCCACTTGCTGTTGGTCATGTGATAAGATTGCTTTTCCCAAAATGTGCAATGTCACTTACTTCCTGGTGGTCATAGGAAAACATGTGAGGATGCTGCCTTCCATAAAGTGTGAATGTCACTCACATGCTGTCAGTAATATGATGAGACTGCCTTTCACAAAATGTGCAATGTCATTCACATACTGCCATTGGTCATAGGAAAAGATGTTGCAAGATTGCCCTACACAAAATGTGCAATGTGACTCACATCCTGTTGGTCATAAGACAAGATTTGATGATGAGAATTCCTTTCATGAAGTCTGTAAGTGACTCACAAGCTATTGGTCATAGGAATTGAAGATGTGATGAGAGTGCACAAAATGTGCAATGCCACTTACTGGCTGTTGATTATAGGAAGATATTTAATGAGGCAGTGTCTCACAAAATATGTATGTCACGCAATGTTACTCACTTTCTGTTGGCCATATGAAAAGATTTGATGAGACTACTGTTCATAAACTGTGCAATGTTGCTCACTCCCTGTTGGTCATAGGAAATGACTTTTTCACAAATGTGTGATGTCACTCACTCCCTGATAGGAAATGACCTGAGGAGACTGCCTTTCACAAAAGGTGCAATGCCACCTACACGCTGCCATTCATGGTCATAGGAGAAGATGTGATGAGACTATTTCACAAATGTATGGTGTCACTCACATTCTGTTGGTCATAGGAAAGGATCTTATGACACTGCCTTTCACAAAATCTGCAATGTTTCTTACAAACTGTTGGTCATAGGAAAACATACAGTACAATGAGACCATGTGTGACAAAATGTACATATAATGTCACTCACCCACTGTTGATCACAGGAAAAGTTGTGATGAGCTGACTTTCACAAAGTCTGCAATGTCACTCACAAACTGTTGGTTGTAGAAAAGATATGATGAGACTGCCTTTCACAAAATGTGCAATGTCACTCACATTCTGTTAGACATAGGAAAAGAAATGATGAGACTGCCTGTCACAATTGTGCAGTGTCACTCACTTTCTGTCGGCCCTAGGAAAAGAAGATCAGATTGCATTTCACAAAATGTTCAATAATTATATCACTCACAAACTATTGGTCACAGGAAAGGAGGTGATGAGACTGACTTTCACAACATGGGCAATGCCACTCACAAACTATTGGTCATAGGAAAAGATGTGATTTCACAACATGTGCAACATCACTCACTTTCTGTTGGTTATAAGAACAGATGCAGTGATTCTGGCTTTCATGACATGTCCCAGTGTACTCACTTCCTTTTGGTCATAGGAAAGATGTGATACTAAGACTGCCTTTCAAAAAACGTGCATTGGAGGTCACTCACTTCCTGTTGGTCATAGGAAAAGATGCAGTGAGACTGTCTTTCACCAAATTTGCAATGTCACTTACTTCCTGTTTGTCATAGACAAAATGTGACAAAGCTGCCTTTCACAAAATGTACAATGTTGCTCACTTGCTGTTGGTCATATGAAATGATGAGATGAGACTGCCATTCATAAAATGTGCAATATAACTCACTTCCTGTTAGTCATAGGAAAAGATGTGATGAGACTGCCTTTCACAAATTGTGCAATGTCACTCACATTCTGTTGGTCATATGAACAGATGTGGTGATGCCTGTCACAACATGTTACTTACAACCTGTTGGTCATAGGAAAAGATCTGGTGAAACTTCCACAACATATGTATTGTCACTCACTTGCTGTTGGTCATAGAAAATGAATTGATGAGACTACCTTGCACATTTTGTGCAATATCACTCACTTTCTGTTGGTCATAGGAAATAATCTCATGAGACTGCCTTTCACAAAATGTGCAATGCCACTTACTTGCTGTTGGTCATAGGAAAAGATGTAATGAGACTGCTTTCACAAAATGTGCAATGTCACTCACAAGCTGTTGGTCATAGAAAGGATGTGATGGGACTGTTTTTCACAAATATGTGGTGTACTTGCATTCTGTTGGTCATAGGAAAAAAATGTGATGGAGCTGCCTTTCACAAAATGTGCACTGTCACTCACTTGCTGTTGGTCATATGAAAACATGTGATGAGACTGCTTTGCAAAATGTGCAATGTTACTTACAAACTGTTGGTCAAAGGATGTGATGAGACTACCTTTCACAAACATGTGCTGTCACTCACATTCTGTTGGACAACATGTGATAAGACTGCCTTCCTAGCATTGTGCAATATCACTCACTTGCTGTTGGTCATAGGAAAGCATGTGTTGAGACTGTCTTTCACAACATGTGCACCATTGCTCACTTCCTTTTGGCCAAAGGAACAGATTCAGTGTCACCACCTTTCACAACATGTGCAATGTTACTCACATTCTGTTGGTAATAGGAAAAGATGTGATAACACTACCATTCATAAAATGTACAATATCACTTACTTCCTGTTGGTCATAAGAAAAAATGTGATTAGACTGCCTTTCACAAAATGTACAATGTCAAGGCTCACTTGCTGTTGGCCATAGGAAAATATGTAATGGCACTGCCTTGACACATTGTGTAATGTCACTCACTTGCTGTTGGAACTGGTCATAGGAATAAAAGTGATAAGATTGCCTTTCACAAAATGGGCAATGTTACTCACAACCTGTTGGTCATAAGGCAAAATATAATGAGGCTGCATTCACAAATGTGTGGTTTTACTTGCATTCTGTTGGTCATGGAAATAATGTAATGAGAACCTTTCACAACATTTGCAATTTCACTCACTTCCTGTTGGTCAGTGATGAGACTGCCTTTCTCAAAATGTACAAAGTCACTCACAAGCTGTTGGTCATAGGAAAAAAGTGGTAATTCAGCCTATCATAAAATATATAGTCACTGACTTGCTGTTTGTCATATGATGAGAGTGACTTTTACAAAACATGCAATGTCACTCACAAGCTGTTGGTCATAGGAAATGATCTGATGAGATTGCCTTCCACAAAATGAGCAATGTCACTTGCAATCTGTTGGACATCAAAACAGAAGTGATGAGACTGCCTTTCACAAAATGTGCAATATCACTCACATCCTGTTGATTGTGGGAAATGATCTGATGGGACTGCCTTTCACAAAATGTACAATGCCACTCACAAGCTGTTGGTCATGGGAAAAGATGTGATGAGACTGCCTTTCACAAAATATTCAATATTACTCACTCTCTGTTGTTCATAGGAAAAAATGTGATGAGATAGGCTTTCACAAAATGTGCAATGCCACTCACCTTCTGTTGGTCATATGAAAAGATGTGATGAGACTGCCTTTCACAAACTCTGTAATGTCACTCACTTTCTGTTGGCCATAGGAAACATGTGATGAGACTGCCTTTCACAAACTCTGTAATGTCACTCACTTTCTGTTGGTCATAGGAAAGATGTGATGAGACTGCCTTGATATGTCACTCACTTGCTGCTGGTCATAGGAAAAGATGTGATGAGATTGCCTTACGAATGGGTAATGTCACTCACAACCTGTTGGACATAGGGAAAGATGTGATGAGACTGCTTTCACAAATGGGTAGTGTCACTTGCTTTCTATTGGTCATAAGAAAAAATGTGATTAAGCTGCCTTTTACAACATGTGCAATGTCACTCACTTGCTGTTCATCATATGAAAAAATGTGATGAGACTCCTTTTTTGCCACTCACTTTCTGTTGGTCATATGAAAGGAAGTGATGAGACTTCATGTCACAAAATGTGCAATGTCACTCACAACCTGTTGGTCATAGGAAAAGAAGTGATGAGATTGCATTTCACACAGTGGGCAATGTTACTCACAAGCTATTGGTCATAGGGACAGATGTGAGACTGCCTTTCACAAAATGTGCAGTGTCACTCACTTGCTGTTGGCCATATGAAAACATGTGATGAGACTGCTTTCACCAATGTGTGGTATCATTCACATTCTGTTGGTCACAGGAAAAATGTGATAAGACAGCCTTTCAAACATTGGGCAATGTCACTGACAAGCTGTTGGTCATAGGAAAGGACACATAGAGCAGCCTTTCAGGAATACTTGAAATGTTACTCACATAGAACTGTTGGCCATTATAGGCAAACTTTTCATATGGTCATCTTTTGAATCATTAAACCAGTATGACATGATGCTAACCCCCTATGTTTATACAAAAAAATTCAGTGCTTTTCACAAAACAGCCAGTATCATTCACAATCTGTAGAGCAAAAGGATTGTCCAGATTGTCTTGTAGCAGATTGGCCTGCATCACTTACTTCCTTTTAAAAGAATTAGGATAATAAAATTGAATGAAAGAAAACAATCCCACTGACTCTCTTTTAAAGTATTGCATATGATGAGCTCATATCTCACAAAAATATTACATACATCCTGTTTGTTTTGTAATTGCTTGTGATGAATGTTTGAAAAGGAGACATATTTACTGTCTGTTATTTTGGGACTCATGTAATGTTTATGAGCAGACAGAAAGGAAATCTCACTGACTTTCTGTTATTAATCCAATGAGGCTTGTTGAGACCATCTTTCAGATAACATTATGTCACTAACCTTCTATTGTTCATTGGGTTGTGTTTGATAAACTGCTGCACAATGAAGTTGCTTACTTTCTTTAAGCAGGTCAAATGTTGTGTGAGGCAGTCACACTGTATCACTCACTCCCTGCCCATGAGAGACTGGGTTGACAAGTCTGCTTACAACGATTATAGATTAACTCACTTCCTATTGGTCATATGATGCACCATGGGATCATTTACCCAAATCAAAATTGAGTCATGTCACTCACTTCCTGTAGATTATGGGACAACCCTGCTGATCACAAAAAAAAGCATTACTCACAAACTGTTGTCATGAGACAATATATCAGATCTATCTTAGTTCAATGTCACTTACCCACTGATATCAATATCATTAGATCCTGCCACCAAGAATATGGCAACAACTAACCTGTGCTTCATTGGCCATCTGAACAATGACTAATCTTGTTTTCATGTGAAGGTATCAGAGTGTTACTTACCTCCTGATGCACTTGTTGCAAAGATTTATCATTCCAGACCAAGGTCACCTACCTTCCTGTCCACCTATTTCTGTGCATTCTTTCTATGGTGATATGTAGTTTGACAAAATACATACCCAGAAATGTGGAAATTTTGAAAAAACCATGAGAAAGCCATGATCCCATGTCCAATCTTTACATCCCAGAGCATGTCTGAGCAATGTCAATGTTAGTGAGTGACATTTTGAATATGACATTCACCAAAGTGCAGATTTAATACAAAGACCAAGATTATTCATCTGTGTTGAAACAAACAGCTGATGTATGCTTTCATTGTCTATTGCATCAGCAGTTTGCTGAGTTAATTCAGCACAATTCTTCTCAGGTAAATCCATGTCTATGAAATGACATTACTACCATGTTTCAGGAAGAAATCTTGTCATTCTCACCTTCCAACTGCACATATGCCTTGGGAGGATATTTGGCATCCAAAACTTTAGGAAGATAAACTTTCTGAAAAGTGATTTCAGCAATTTCCCTGGCTCTCTCCCACTTATCTTCATCCTTTGAATCAGTCAAGTTGACAAATTCACTTGCTATTTGACCATCAAACTTAGTGAATATAACCACCAAAGGAACTGTAAAGGACTAGTCAGTGCACTGTGGTGAATTTTGTGGAAATTTGGCCAATGGAAAGCAGATAACAACAAGATAAGGACTTACCACTGCCTGTCCCTTTATTGAAGAATTCAAGTTCTGTGGGCAGAATGGGATGAGGGCTGTCCATGGGTATACAGTACCTACAGGAAGTCAGGTCAGACAGTACTGTAAAGGGAAAATGCAAAATACCAAATTGCATGCAACTGATTCTTCAGCTCAGTTTCTGCAGACCTCTTTTCAATGAACTTCCAAGCAAGCTCCAATTCATCAGTTGAACCAGATTCAAAACCCATAGAGTCATGGAAGATAAAGTCACTTCCAGGGTATGTAATTTGATGCTCAATATCATGCATGCCTCTCTGTTATCCTTGATTGTGAATGGATACATCTATACATCATTATCTGGCTCACCTCAATTGATGGCACCAAATGAATCACAGACTGTTCAAGCTGATTACCTGCAAGAAACTTGACAGTCAAAGGAAGCACAAAGTCCAACTGACATACCATCCTTGTCATATATGCTGGTCTTTGTCCCCTTTGCTACACCACAAACCTTCTCAAGGATGGTTGTCTTGCCTGCATTAGCCCTTCCAATGACAAGGATGCGAAAGTGTGGGCATAGATAGCGTTCCCTGAGTACTTGAACATGTGTCTCATGATCATCTGCATCTGATATGTGTCAATCAGGGATTAACAATGCTGAGACATATAAATTAGCCTACTCAAAGAAGGTGCACTAGTTGTAGCTGCCATGACTGATGTTCTGCTATAGCCTATGATCATTGTCTGATGAGGGTATGATGGAAAGGAAATGCACACCAGAGATGATGGAAAAAAGCAATGATAGCCAGTGTGTGAATCAATTATCAAGTTGAAGTGTCCTGGACTTGATAGGAGCAATGGATGATGTGTCTGGCTTCTGGATTAAGAAATCAGAGAACAGTGGTGAGTTAGATGATGTAGTTTACTAGATGTAGGTGAGGTTCAGAGTGTGTGTGCTCAAGATCGAAGAGATAACGGTGTGTCGGGTGACCGTGGGGCTGCGCGTGAGAACGAACTTCTCCATTCGGCAACTCGGGTACCCCACCCACTCATCGTTTTTGTTACATTGGGAAAAAGACCTGGAACGCATTTCGGATCTTGAGCTGAGCACATACTACCGTGACCATGGTGCCGTCAGTCTCAACTTCTCAGCCATGCACTAGTCCACCATACGCATGCAAGACACGCTCAGGCCGCCGCCTGCTCGAACACAGTAGTACGCCCACTCTAGGCCCGGAGACGATCAACTCACCTCGGCCGGCTGTGGAATGATTCTGCCTCTCAATAATCCAACTCAATCTCTACCAGTCCAGAACTCCCTTGTTCATGTCTCCCGTCCCTGCCAGTCCCGTCATTATTGCCACCTCCGCGGACACCGTCTTCTTCCCATGTAAAAACCGCCGCTCCCTTCCTTTTTCCTCTCCTCGTCGTCATCTATCTGGGACAAGATCAAACGACGCCAAGGCTGGTCCGAGATGGTCGACTTACCATATCATGTTCGCAGCTTCCATCCGACACTACATAGCCGCCAGCGCTCGCAACTCGGAATTTTTCGTTCAACCCTATTCGTCCCCTTACTTCCCCCTCACACAACATGGCTCAGATTCACTGTCAAGGTACAGGTCTGCGGAACGCCGCTCTAGCTGAGGCGATGAACGCATATCTCGCCTTTCATTTGCAGATACTGCTACCCACATCTCCTCCGCTACCCACATCTCCTCTGCTACCGACCTCGCCTTTCCAGACCCTCGTCATACAGCCTTCACTTCCTGTGCCGCTCGCGCATTTCCATTCTGTATGCGTCGCCTCCTGTCCCCTATAGTATCAACCAACGTGATGATCGGACGGATTCGGGCCAGCGGCTCGCCAAGCTTTCCGTCCCCGTCTTCTCAGCATAAGCTCATCATGCCCGTCGTAGCTCCAGGATCAAAAATACTCGTATCAGGCGCGAACGACTTCATCGCACCCTCCTTGAACAAGGGTGCTCTGTTCATGGTACCGTTCGGTCAAGGGAAAAGAGTGCTTTTCTAGTAGATGTGTTCAAGTCGTACGTGGGACAATTTTGAGCTTGTCGTTGAGGATACCACAAAAGTGAGTTTGGCGGATGATTTATGGCGCGATATCCTGACGTTATCATAGGAAGGAGCGTTTGATGATGCTGTAAAGGGTATAGATGCCATCCAACATGCGGCTTCTCCGTTCCATTACAACGTCGACGATCCAAAGGGTGCGCAAATCTCATCACTCCTTTTCTATAACTTATGCATATAATCAAGAACTAATCGAGCCTGACGTGAATGGAGCCGTTGGAATGCTCAAAAGCGCCATGAAGAACGCGTAGCTCGCTTACTACTCGGAACTCCTCAAACTTCCGTCTCGACTCTCATTCTCCCTTTCACCCCCGCTCTCATGTCTCCCATTTAAACCTGAACTTTCACTTAGCCCAGTTTCTCCTCATCTACACTCATACCAAGTTGCTAATGCATACATTCGCCTGGGCACAAAGTGGATTTCAACGCGAACGGGCGATCTTGGACACGTTCCCAAGTTTGTCTGCTCCGGGATGCGGCCGGGCGTCATTTCGGCTCAGCAGTTGTTTAGGCCGAAGGATTTGAGGGAGGAGATGGTGCATCCGTAGATTGGTTGATCATGTTCCCAGGGCGCTGAAGGAGGTGCCTTGGATCAGCGCGACGTTGCCTGGAGAGGGAGATTAGGATTGCTGAGTTGACGATAGGATTCAAGTTGGGGCTTGTGAGCCATTCAATCTGTGATATGCAACCGAAGGACGGGATGAATTGTGATGATGATCCGTCGGAGGTTTATTGCACTTCGTTGGGAGTCTGGTGAGTTGTCGTTCCGCATTTCCGACCTAGGGCTAAGAAAAGTGGATTTTGTCCCAAAAGTTTGGCCGCAGCCCTACGCTCACCGGATGCCTCAGTCAATCTCAGCGTTTTTGGAAGCAACTCGCGCGACATACTCAAGCCTTTCACACCTAATATACCTTCAAAACCTTCGTCTCAACCATCTTCCGGACGTCCGACGGTTCGCTTTCAAACCTCATCTACTCTACCAGTCTCTCCCGTTCAAACCCATACTATCACCCAACCTGATTTCTACGCAATTCTCCTATCGAACAAAATTTGTTGGCGCATACATGTTATCCTCGGGCGAACACGGTAATCGGGTTGAAAAGGGGCAGAAGTTGAAGTTCAGGTTGAACGAGCATAGGAGCTCGGACCTCGCCCAAAGTATGTTGAACATCACAACGCTATCTCGGCGTGCTAAGTGCCGAACATTGTTCGCATTGACGCACTTTATAGGTATAAAGCGCGTCTCCACCTCTTTCACCTCTTTCATACATTCATTCGCTTACCCTTTGTTACATGTCTCTCTACGCTTTACGGACCTCTTGGTAAACATATAAATAGCATACTTCTCTACCCTCTCACCTCAGTACGAATATCCGTAACTGAGGTGAGACGTTCCTTACAATTCTTACAAAACCCTTTCTAACATACATCACGTAGGTTACTCTTAGGTATGAACCCAATACTAGTACGAATATCCGTAACTGAGGTTACTCTTAGCGTGTTACCGTTTAACAAAGTAACCTCATCAGATATGCGAATGGGTCGTTCCCAGATATGCTGCGCTTCTCTTCGCTCCAGGATACAAGGAGCTGCGGGAGCGCACTCGACCGGTGACATGTCGACGAAATGCGGTAAACAATAACGGGTTCAACCCTGGTTCGGGAGGAGCAGCTTCGGAGTACGTTTGTGAGGTTTGTCGTTAGGCAGGAATACGAGAAGGGATGATGAGGATCCCTTGGCGGTTTATCGTGTTTCGTTGGGGAGTTTGGGGCAAGGTGAGTGGGCGCTTGGGTACTTATGGTGATGGCTAAAAGATGCCGGTATCGATAGTTGCCGTTGCAAGATGCGCAGCTTTCGTAGTATTCGACCTTGTTTGTCAAAGTGCAGGTGTTAAAAATCATGTGCTCCTTGGTCAAGTACAGATTGTATCAGTTCTATTCTACTCGTAAAGTCAAATGAACCCAATGCAGCTGATGACGATGTATTTGATAGATCTTGTTTTCATGTTAATCTTGTCGATCATCCATCATCTATCAGATGATGAATTGACAGATATCACGGACATCATGACGATGTGTCAACAGATACGGCCCCGCCACTTGCGCATAGCATTCTAAAAAGGTCGGCACATGTAGAGCAGGAACTGAAGGGGTGACTGTTTAGTTCAGTCAGATAAAGTTGGCGGGCCAAACAACTCACCACGTCGAATTCATCTGTCAGCAGGTGACTCAGTAATGGGGAAAGCAAAATCACATCAATGACGGGGCGAGGTGTGAACCACGCATTGAGGTGATAAGCTTGTGCAGGTGATCAAATTGTCCGTGGTGGGAGGAGCTGCCGTAGCCTGCACTAAATGGTCAGATATATGCGATTGTTTGTTCATCAGTTGCACCATGTGCCGGACTGCGCCGAGACTCGAGAGCCCTTTACCACGAAGTTTCATGTGACATGTGACATCACTTCCTTTCTTCTTGACCACCATATAGCACATCATTCATTGCACAACACCCAGGTAGCCTCATTTTTGCTTATTCCAAGCATAACTCTCAATTCCATATATGATTTTTTCATAGACTGTGGTCACCATCATGATGTCAGCAGACCCACCTCAGGTAGCAGTGAATACTGGTATCTTTTCTGGATTCCAGAATGTCATTGTTATGGATGGCCAATTCATAGAGGTATTGCATTTCAGCATTATTACACCAGGATTTTGTCAATAATGAAGACTCATACATAGATGAACTACTATCTTTCAGACCCTTCTGACATTGATCTACCTCCTTTACCTGCTATTAAACATTCTAGTACTTTCTTTACAGGTCAAGATAAGTACTTGCAGAAGCTTAAGGACCATTTTACCTCCCAAGATCAAGGACAAAGGAATTTTTTCCTATTGCATGGTTTAGGTGGGATTGGAAAGACACAGATTTGCCTTAAATTCATTGAAGAAAATACTGATTTGTGAGTATCTTATAATATTAATATGGCAATTTAAGTAACTGTCATTATAATGAACCTCTTCAAGGTTCTCTGACATATTCTGGATCAATGCTTCTTCAGAGAAAAGTGTTGAATTCATGCTCACACAAATATCCTCAACCTACTGTACTTCACCAGATGGTAGACCCTCAGCCAGATCTGCTCTTCATTGGATCTCTCAAAGGCACAATTTTTTGATGGTGTATGATGGAGCAGATGAACATTACTCAGTAGTTGAGAATTTCCTTCCACCAGGAAATGGAGGAAATGTTATGATAACAAGTAGGAATATTGGGTTGAAGAAGTTTGCATTGAGCAAGAACTCAATGGAGATTCATGGGATGGAAGATGAGGATGCTATTTCTTTGCTTCTGAAGTCAGCCATGCTTGATGACACAGATGATGATATCTATAATCTGGCACAGAAGTTTGTGTCACAATTGGATGGAATACCCCTTGCCATTGACCAAGCAGGAGCATATATGCATTCCTGTGGTTGCAGCATTAATGACTATTTGGCATTGTACACAAGATACAAGCACAAATTAATGAGGGACACTCCTGGATTTGAGGGTGCCTCAGATTATGGAACATCTACATATGGGACATGGGACATTTCCATAAAAAAGATGGAGGATATGGCTGCAAAAAATAGTTCACAGGAATCTGTTGGAGCACAAAGTGCCATCAAGCTCTTGAGGATTTTTGCTTTCCTGGATCATGCTAATATACCACAAGAATTATTCAAAAATGCTGCTGAGAATTACAAGGAAAGAAATATTGAGGATCATGTGTATGTTTCATCATCATTGAGTTTACTGGATGATGAAACTGTGTTCTTGGGGGAAGACGGGGATTGGGACAAATTACATTTTCTGCATGGCATCCAGGTTTTACTCTCCTTCTCTTTAATCAGGAGTCATAATCAGTTGTATTCTATGCACCTACTAGTAAATACCTGGAGTAGGAACTGCATACCAAAAACACAAGTAACTGATCAATATTACAGAGCAAGAGCACTTTTATCCTGTTCAATAGCCCTTGACTGGAATACTGATAATTATGAATTCTGTCAATCACTCACACCACACATCAGGTCAAACTTTTTGCATGGATTGGAATTAAAGTTGAATGACAAGTACTATGATGATGAATATGCAAGATTTGCACTTGCATTTGATCGTGCTGGGAGCTGGGATGAACAAGAAAAATTGTTACATGTTGCAGTGCATCAAAGAAAAATGAAACTTGGATTGGACCACCCAGACACTCTTATTAGCATGGGAAATTTGGCAACAGCATACAGGAATCAGGGAAGGTGGGATGAGGCAGAGAAGCTTCAGATTGATGTAATGAATGCATTCAAAGTAAACTTTGGATCAGACCACCCAGGTACTCTCACCAGCATGTCCAATCTGACATCAACATACATAAATCAGGGAAGGTGGGATGAGGCAGAGAAGCATCAAATAGGTGTGATTGATGCATTCAAAACAAAGCTTGGATCAGATCACACGGACACATTCACCAGCATGGCCAATTTGGCATCAATATATAGGAATCAAGGGAAGTGGGATGAGGCAGAGAAGCTTCAGATGGATGTAATAGATGGATTCAAAATAAACCTTGGATCAGACCACCCATCCACTCTCATCAGCATTGCCAATCTGGCATCAACATACAGGAATCAGGGAAAGTGGGACAAGGCAGAGAAGCTTGAGATGGATGTGATGAATGCATTCAACACAAAGCTTGGATCAAACCACCCTTCCACACTCACAAGCATGGCCAATTTGGCATCAACATATAGGAGTCAGGGAAGGTGGGATGAGGCAGAGAAGCTTGAGATGGATGTGATGAATGCATTCAAAACAAAGTTTGGATCTGACCACCCAAACACTCTCAGTAGCATGGACAATTTGGCATCAACATACAGGAATAAGGGAAGGTGGGATGAGGCAGAGAAGCTTGAGGTGGATGTGATGAATGCAAGAAAAACAAAGTTTCAATCAGTCCATCCTTCCATTCTCACCAGCATGTCCAATTTGGCATTAACATACAAGAACCAGGGAAAGTGGGATGAGGCAGAGAAGCTTCAGACAGATGTGATGGATGTGTTCAAAACAAAGTTTGGATCAGACCACCCTTCCACTCTCAGCAGCATGGTCAATTTGGCATCAACATACAGGGATCAGGGTAGGTGGAATGAGGCAGAGAAGCTTCAGATAGAAGTGACAAATGCATTTAAAACAAAGCTTGGACCAGATCATCCATCCACTCTTGGCAGCATGGCCAATTTGGCATCAACATACCAGAATCAGGGAAGGTGGGATGAAGCAGAGAAGCTTGAGATAGATGTGATGAACACATCCAAAACAGAACTTGGATTAGACCACCCAGATACACTCACCAGCATAGCCAATTTGGCATCAACATATAGGAACCAGGGAAGGTGGGATGAGGCAGAAAAACTTCAGATGGATGTGATGAATGCAAGAAAAATAAAGCTGGGCTCAGACCACCCTTCCAGTCTCAGCAGCATGGCTAATTTGGCATTAATATACTGGAATCAGGGAATGTGGGATGAGGCAGAGAAGCTTCAGACAGATGTGATGGATGCAAGAAAAATAAAATTTGGATCAGACCACCAAGACACTCTTGCTGCCATGTCAAGTCTGGCATCAACATACAGGGGTCAGGGAAGGTGGGATGAGGCAGAAAAGCTTGAGATAGATGTGATGAGTGCATTCAAAACAAAGCTTGGATCAGACCACCCTTCCACTCTCAGCAGCATGGTCAATTTGGCATCAACATACTGGAATCAGGGAAGGTTGGATGAAGCAGAGAAGCTTCAGATAGATGCATTGAATGAGTTCATAACAAAGTTTGGGTCAGACCACCCAGACACTCTCACCACCATGTCCAATCTGGCATCAACATACTGGAATCAGGGAAGCTGTGATAAGGCAGAGAAGCTTGAGGTGGATGTGATGAATGCAAGAAAAGTAAAGCTTGGATCAGACCATCCAGATACTCTTGTCAGCATGTCCAACTTGGCATTAACATACTTCAACCAGGAAAGGTGGGATGAAGCACAAAAGCTGCAGATAGAGGTGATGAATGCAAAAACAACAAAGCTTGGATCAGACCACCTAGACACTCTTACCACCATGTCCAATCTGGCATCAACATACAAGAATCAGGGAAGGTGGGATGAGGCAGAAAAGCTTGAGATAGATGTGATGAATGAATTCAAAACAAAGTTTGGATCAGACCACCCAGACACAGTCAGTAGTATGGCCACTTTGGCATCAACATATAGGAATCAGGAAAAGTGGGATGAGGCAGAGAAGCTTGAGACAGATGTGATGAATGTATTCAAAACAGAGTTTGGATCAGACCACCCAGACACTCTCACCACTATGGCCAATCTGGCATCAACTTACTGGAATCAGGGAAGGTTGAGTGAGGCAGAGATGCTTGAGACAAATGTGATGAATACAAGAAAAACAAAGCTTGGATCAGACCACCCAGACACTCTTCTCAGCATGTCTGATTTGGCATTAACTTACTTCAACCAGGAAAGGTGGGATGAAGCACAGAAGCTGCAGCTAGAGGTGATGAATGTGAGAAAAACAAAGCTTGGATCAAACCATTCAGACACTCTTAGCAGCATGACCAATTTGGCATCAACATACAAGATTCAGGGAAGGTGGGATGAGGCAGAGAAGCTTGAGATAGATGTGATGGATGGACTTAAAACAAAGTTTGGATCAGACCACCCATACACTCTCACCACCATGGCCAATCTGGCATCAACATACAGGAACCAGGGAAGGTTGGATGAGGCAGAGAAGCTTCAGATGGATGTGATGAATGCATTCAAAACAGAGTTTGGATCAGACCACCCAGACACTCTCACTGGCATGTCTAATTTGGCATCAACCTACAGGGATCAGGGAAGATGGGATGAGGCAGAGAAGCTTGAGACAGATGTGATGAATGCATTCAAAGCAAAGCTTGGACCAGACCACCCATCTACTCTTGCTAGTATGTCCAATTTGGCATTAATATATGTGAAGCAAGAAAGGTGGGATGAAGCACAGAAGCTGCCAATGGAGATGTTGAATGAAGAAGGGTTGAATGATGCAGAGGAACTGGAGTTGGATGTGATAAATGCCAAAACAGTGAAGCCTGAATCAGGCCATCTGGATGCAACTGTCACCAGTATCACCAACCAAGCCCCTTCCAATCAAGTTCTTCTGACAGTTCAGCAAGATCATAACCAACATGAGAACATGGTAAACTAAGCAAGCTGACCTTCACTTATATCTAATAACTTCTTTTGCTTAGTCAAAGCCCCTTGACCAACTATCTGAGATCCAACAACCTGAAGAACAAGAGCCCAAAGTAGGTCGCATGCACATTCATTTTAATTGTCATACTAGATTTGTATTCTGTATAGATCCCCAGTACCTTTGACCATTTCAAAGAGGTTGCCCGTCAGGTACATGGGCAGGGTCAAGATTTGGTGCCCATGGTATTCTATCATAGCACACCAACTGCCAAGTTACTGACCAGTTCTTTGATGTAGCCTTCCAATCCTGGTCACAGTGAACAACAACTTGAACACATTGCAACACAACCTAAGAATAAGTTTGTTAAGGAACTCAAAGGCATATGGAGAAAACTGAAGTGTTAAGTACACCTTACTTAACATTTTCAATATGATAGCATACAGATTGTGATGGGGCACTTATCATTCATACACATTGATAGAACAATAGCAGGATCATCGGATGGGAGTCCAGCAATCTCATCTGGGAATACATACCAATTGTGCTCCTCGAGATTGCGGACCTGCGGTGCCTCATAGCTACGGCGCGAGCGGAAGCAGACGACCTAATCCATGCCTTTCCAAGGCAACACACTCTTGAAAGCTTGAACCATAGCTCAGACAACTAATGGTTGATCACCATCTTGGCCACGTCAACGTCAGCGACCAAGGCTGCACGAAATCGATCATCTCTTCCCTATCCAGCGCGTCAGGATGTCCCATGATGGCCGAGTTTCTGGATGTAAGATACGTGAAATGGGAGAAGCGATCCAAACAAGTGTCCACACGCGTTATATAGTATTGAGGGCGAAAGGCGCATTGCTCTCACGTCTAACTTAATCACTCGCTTCTATCGCATCATCGTCATTGCATCATGAATTATAGCTTTCGAGAGAAAGAATTACATTGCGGGTGTTCCTTACGTCCGTTGAATCACTTCGTCATCCCAACCACTCATGATGAGTGGTGTCTCGTAAAAGATTGGTTCCGGTATCAGCTCTATGCTAAAACCCACATAGATTAATTACAACATGACAACATGCAGGAATTCCATACCTTAGTTTGAGGGTATTTATCGCGTTTTGAGCTATTGTGTCGGCATCATCGAAATACGCCGCTTGACGCATTAGTTCTGCTCCACGGGACTTACTTAGCGCCTCCTCCGCACGTTGGACTGCCAAATTCCATTTGTCCAAGCTCTTTATTGGTTCTCCCTGTTTGATACCTTGCCTGAACGACCGGTCACGATAAGCTGTCAAGCTTGATATATATCCAACCACCATTATATCAAAGATGGACTCGCATATCGGCCGCAAGTCACAGATGAATTGTGTAGTCTTCTCCATCAATGTGAAATCGCTGAGCCGCAGACCTCGTCGAAGATGTTTAGGATCTCCTGGGAAGCATCCCCGGTAAAAGTCGGACGGTCGGGTACTTCCATCAAACAAGAAGAATTCGAACGTTATACCGTCACAGAGAATGCCGTAGATAGGGATGCCGCAAAAGTTTGCTTGCGTGTTATCCCAGTCACATGCTACAGGATTGCTTGGATCAGATTAGAGTTGTGCGTCAAAATGAAAACTAACCTTCGCATTCGGCTATGACTTGAGCGATCGCATTTAAACGCCCATCTTTGTCTCCAATTTCAGGCTTGATTTCGATGCAGAGAATTGCGACGGCGCCAAATGCTTTGAAGTAATATTCAATCCTTCCTCTTGTAGTGATGCGGCTTTCGATTACTGGCTCAGGTTCATTTCTGAGAATGAAACCGAATTGCGCTACGAGGTTATTGAATATCTGCGCACATCTTGAGATTTGTGTCGTAAATGAAATCATAAAGTACTTACAGGAGAGAGGAAGCGAGATCTAGTTTCTTCAGTTTGATGATCATGGAATGGGCCATACTGAACGAGCATAACGTCCAAATCTTGCACTATGGACTTGAGAAGTGGTGTCGGGATGCGAGAGCGATGGAGTGTGAAAGTTTTGGCGTCAGAAAACCGTTTCCAATAGTCAAGTCCAACGAACGGAGCGATATGTTTGTATTTGACTTTAGAAAAGCTGACTTGCAAGCCTTCCTCTGAAATAGATATTAAAATTCAACCTCGACCCGAGAATATTGAACGAGGGACTAACCGGACAAGATTTGTTCCAATTGGCCAGGATGGAAATTAAACTGCTTCATGATGTGAAGCACTGCAATTTCGGCTGACTGGTGAGTTGTAATAGCTGATGAGAGCCGCTGTCGAAGGTTATTGCTGGGTTGTAGGAGCTGTTTAATGTCCCCGGCGCGTTTTATTTTACTCGCCATTTGTCCTTCAGCCTTATGTTGACGTTCTGCCTGAATCCGCATCTTCACGGTTGGGGGGCTCTCCCCCTGCGGTACTATTCCTGAACATTTGGTTTCCAGTCAAGGGCATACGCGACCGCACCTCATCCTCATTCATAGACTCGCCCCTTTCGAAGCCTTCGTCTACACACTCGCTCCCTCCGTCAGCATTTTGACTTGGCTAGACATCATATTCAATCAAAATTTTCAAAAATTGCGGAAATACGAACTTGTCTAGAGACGAGATTGCTTGATGCGACATCAACTTCTTCCATTGTCTCAACGCCTGAATCTAATAGTGGGGCTACTCCTCTTGTCCAATGTCGGCGGATGACTCCAAGCCCGTGTGTTAGCTAAGAGCGAACAGTGATCGGTCACCGGTCACAGTGCACGGGTATCGTCGAGAAAATCCTGTGTGTCACGCGTCGGGATGCGTAGCGTATTAAGTCTTACGCCCGCCTGCGCGGCAGTACCCGCAATGCCTTTTCCATAATCAGATTTGTCAAGCTGTACAGAAAGGAATACATTATGCGGCATGCCAATGAAGCCATAGAAAGAATAATAGTCCAAAGAGAGGGTTTTTTTTTTACGTTTTTCTTCGTTATAAATTTTTTTTCTACTCATTCTTATTACGAACCATTTTCCTTTTTTGTTTTTGTTTTCTGGTATTGATTGTTTGGAGACGTTGCCGGATGGGATGGTGGAGGAATTCGATTGGGTTAGGGTTGTTCATCGTGGTACGTCCTAGTACATCTTTCCGTTCGTGTCATTAAACAAACCACTCGGGGCAGGCTAAGAATTGTTTGCAATTGCTTCATCTTTGGTTGATGAAACGTGAGTTGGAGACGTGCCGCGTGAAAAA
This sequence comes from Amanita rubescens, assembly GCA_015039365.1. Lineage (NCBI taxonomy): Eukaryota > Fungi > Basidiomycota > Agaricomycetes > Agaricales > Amanitaceae > Amanita > Amanita rubescens. Next base: position 272,851 of record WION01000034.1, read on the forward strand.
CAGAGGTTTCTCGGGGGTGCCGAAATTAAAACGGGCGCCCATTACGATCCTCGTCTTCTTCCGGACTGCGGTGGCCATTGCTCAATCATAACCAGGCTAAACTGGTCCAAAGGAACATTGTCGACAAAGATGATAATCTGACGGCTCCTTGGCTTGAGTACGATAAACTGCACACCGGAACCGTCGTTCTAATGAGGATCTCGTTGCGTACATATTCTATTCCTCAAAGTTACACACAGAAAAAGGTACTTATTCCGTTTCCGATGACCTGACGACCATTGATCCCTCTCAGATCTATCAGATTTACGCCGACATAGTCAAAGTAATCATGCATGCGGAGGAACCGATCAATCGTCGTTCTATACGTGTCTCGATCAACGACTACACTAGTAACGAAGAATCCAACAGCGACAATGATTGCTTAAGAGCTTTTGCCACTGTCATGCCTGTCGCTGATGTACAAAATAATGCAGCGGTAAGGACATCTTGTCTAGTTCACCTGCTTTTGCTCACCATTCCTTTCGCAGTCGTCCATGTCCTCTGCCTTTAGTAGCACGGCACCGGCATCCCCCGTCAAACAGGCCAAGACCTTGGCAAAGAAAGCCGGGAAGAAACGTGATACGGATAACATGAATCTCGTTTGACATGGACACTCTTCGATTGTTTCTTTTCGCGCTACTGTTTAAAAAAAATGGCGGTGGTCCATAATTCTATGGGCTGCCGTTTAGACTATACTGTGCTGACGTCGTGAGTTAGTTGTTGCTCTTGGTCCAGAGAACGAGGGGGACATCGCTTGTGGCTGGCGGTGCTATCCACGACTCGACATCCCAAAAAGAATCACCGACGTCGACTGGCGTGTCGTTTGAAAATCGTTTGCGGAGTACTGGTACGGTTAATGCAGACTTCAGGCCATTGTAAAACAGTATGCCTGTACGAAACGCATGCTACATGATCGACTTCAACATCCTATCAAAGTGTGACAATGAATTCATACAGGGTCTGCATCGCCTTCGCGCCGCAAAGCCTCTTCAAGTCTTCGGCGGATAATTGGTACGTGGTCGTAAACGACGATGTTGGTTGTAAACATGGCACTTGCTGTTTGAATCGTTCCAATCATTGCGATCTCTCCCCCAGGGCCCAAATACAGTTTTGCATTGCAAAACATTATACTGATCATGTCTCCCTTCGATATTGTCACAGACGAGTTCACCTCACGTCGTCTCGCGGACCGTTCCTGTTTTTGTGAGGGAGATATCTGCTGAAACCCAAATTGAAGTGGTGGAATCGTCAATGGAAATGGACGCGTGGATTGCGCCACCACCGAGTGGTTCCAAAGTCCAGTGGACAAAGCTTATGAGAATGACGGATAGACATGCATTGGCTATATGCGCTTTAGTGGACGAAACGGCGTGACTCGGTTATGGTTCATGGGGCGGGCGGTGCTCGAGGCACTGATTCCTAAAGGCCGTGCACCGGATAGTACTACGAGTAAGACCCTAATTCACTCGCGTCGGAGTTGCAGATTATGAGCATTAGTAGACGAAACGGAACTCGGATATGGCTCAGCACTAGTGGGCGTGACGTGCAATGTACATGGCGCGGCGGCACGTGCTCGATACATTTCGCTTGACGTGCTACAGTCTACTGGCTTAGCTAACGGACGTCACAAAGATCACAGGCCGGCACGTGCTCGATGATTTTTGCCTGGCGGAGGCTGCTTCCTAAAACCCTTCACCTTTCAGGTTGCGGGGATGTCGAGTCATCTCCGACGGGGTGCCTTACGTCGGCCCCTTCTTCTCAGCCTGTAGTGTTGCCGCCGGCAGCTCAATGCCACGAGCCAGCTTAGCTCAGCCAATCGGGAGAGCCGAAGCCTATTTTTGGCTAAGGCTTGAAATGCGCTCTATCTTTAGAGCGGTCGTCGCCTCTCGCTCGTGCGCTCTTCAAACCAACGTTCCTGCCATCCCGGAGAGTCCCAGAAACTCTACTTGCAGTTGCTTTCCGGGGCCTATCAGTCACCTGTGATCTCGTCAACGCGTGCACTGGTTCCTCTGCCACCCAAAAAAGTTCGTAAATCCCCTGCTTATTTGTTTCATTATCTAGCTCCAGCTCCATGTCACCCGCTACGAACACCTGCTACTTGTGTTCTCGAGGCAGAACCAACCCGACCCTCAGGCTTCCCGCAATTCCCCCAACATCACGCCACACACCACTCCCCACGGTCTCCCCAACAACACCCAACCTCCGGAACATGCAGGCGATCACGATTGAAGGACCAATTTCCGTATGCACTACTTTTTCATTGTTTGCAATTCAACTCACAACTCCTAGGACGAGTTTATGGGCAGCCACTCCACTCCAGCTATCACCGCATCTCCCGATCGCGCCCCGCAAACCGTAACGCCACTCCCTGCCGAAGCGATCGACACCACCGTCCTCAACGCCACTGCCAGGTACCTCAGCTGAACGTGCCCGTGTGCGCTCACCCGGGCCACGTGTTGAGCCTCCCGTAGGCCTCAGGTCCTTCATTCAGGCTTACAACATCCTTTATCCACACCCTGCGCCCATCCACCAGGTTCCATCCCCCACCCGCGGATTACTGCCCATCTCGTCGAACTTTTGCCCCGGTTGTGGAACGATTCTGCCTCTCAATTACTCCAACTCAATTTCATGTCTCCCCTGCCAGTCACATCATTACTGCCAACCACTCCGCTTCATCAGGCTCGGTCCCTGCCGCCGCGAACGTGTCTCTCAACACGGCCGCATCTTCCGCGCCTGTCTCCCAATCTTCTTCTTCCCACGGAAAGCCCACCACTGTCGTCCTTCTTCCTCTCCTCGTCGTCACCGGCGCCATCGTGATCTGGAATCAAACGACGCCAAAGCAAAGAAAAACTCCCTGCTGCAGACGGATTCCAGATATGGTTCGTAGAGGGAAGTGCAGATCCTCCGCCACCCATTGAGCCAGGTCCAGTGGATCGTCCCAAGTCGCATCGTCCCTGAGCAGGTTTGGACAGGAAATTCTCAAAAAGATTGTAATTTGAGCTTTCTGAGGGACGGGGGCTTCTGGCGGAAATCGCCCGTTTGTAATGAGATGAAGAGGAATACATGATTTGCGTCTTGTAGCCCACTCGAGTCGATGATATAGACGAGTCCCAGTTGGCGACCAGTTCGGTGCGAGATGCCAGGAAGTTGACTAAGCGGAGCATAGCTTGTTAAATTGTCTCCGACGCGATCGGTAGAATCAAGTTGCCAGCCAACTTGAATAACGGTGCTCTACCACTTTAGGTCGACAACGTGTAGGCAGCTGTGGCTTGATATCAACCTTTATCATGACTGTCGTAGCCCCAGGATCCAAGATACTTGTCTCCGGCGCGAATGGTTTCATTGCCGCCTGGTTGGTCCGTATTCTCCTAGAACAAGGGTATTCTGTTCGTGGTACCGTTCGCTCGAAAGAAAAGGGTGCCTTCCTCGAAGACAAATTCAAGTCATATGGTGATAAGTTTGAGCTTGTTGTTGTTGAAGACATAACCAAGGTTCGGTTAAAGTTTGCGCTCGCTTCGTGGAAATGATTTGGTCGTAGGAAGGAGCATTTGATGAAGCTGTAAAGGGCGTCGATGCTATTCAGCATACCGCTTCCCCCGTCCACTTCTGGAACATTGACGATCCGAAGGGTGAGCAAAGCCAGCCGTTGCCTTTTCGTTGATTTACGCAGTTGGTCAAGAATTGATTGAACCTGCTGTGCGCGGAACCGTTGGATTACTCAAGAGTGCAACGAATAACGCGTACGCTCCCTGTTCTTAATGATTTGTAGTCGCGATCCCTGATGCGTATGAACATGCTTTTCAGGCCAGAAGTCAAGCGCATCGTTATCCTATCCTCAATCTCTTGCGTCATGCGGGATGTCGGAAATGAACCCCTCGTTTTGAACGAGAATGATTGGAACACTTCAGCGATCGAGGCGTGTGAGAAGCTGGGACGGAATGCTATGCCCGGACAAAAATATCTAGCTTCCAAGGCACTCGCTGAAAAGGGTGAGATCTCAGTCTTCGGGGCGTGACAAGTTGATGGAGGTCGTGTAGCTGCCTGGGCTTTCTACCACGAGAACAAGAAAAACGTGAACTGGGATCTCGTTGTAATCGTCCCGCCTTATGTATGTTTCCGCGTGCCGCTGTTTCAGACCGTGAATTGCTTACTGAAAACGTGTACACAGGTCTTTGGGGCAAGTTACTATCCATTCGTGCTTAAAGCGTTTTCTGATGCGAGCGTAAAATAGCCTATCCTGTACCCGTGTTCATCTCCTGCGGTGCTCAACTTCTCAATTAAGGCCTGGTACAACACTGTTGCTACTCCCAACAGTGCCGGTCAATCCAATGAACAATTGGCCACTACCGGAGGCTCTTATGTCGATGTCAGGGATTTGGTAACTGCATTAATCAAAACGCAGTCTGTGCCAGAAGCTTCCGGAGAGCGAATTATTGTCAATGCTGGTAAGCATCATAAGCCATGTTTTTCGTACACCCTTGCTCAAGCGCCTGTATGTAGGCGAGTTCCACTGGCAAGATTGGAGTAAGTAATATGATGCTTGCTTACCGAAGTGGACTGATGGGTTCTGTTTACAAGTCGACGTAGCAAACTCGCTTTCTCCTCCTGCGGCTCCTGGTAAGACTCTCCCAGTGGGTAATCCAGGTGCTGGGAGGACGGCAACTCATATGTATACCTATGACACAAGTAAGGAGAAGAGAATCTTAGGATTGAAATATAAGACAATGCATGAAATTGCCAGGGATATGCTAGTTGACTTCAATAACCGAGGCTGGTGAGTGTTCAAGTAAAATTTCACCTACACCATTCTCAGCACGCTTCAAGGTGAAACCTTACCCTTACAATAAAATTTGTATTATATACAACATATCTCATGGGCCGTAAATGACTGCTCCGAAAACGTAAAAGGATAAGAACTCATATCATATATTTATGTGCTTCGACACACCAACTCGTGCGAGACGCGTACATACGTTCCATCCCGTTTCTGACCATCTATTGTTCCTTCTGTAGAAAGGCAGATTAGTTCTGACTGTTCCCGCAAATTCAAATTGAATTTGGTATTCTCTCCTACTCGATGTTGGGCCAAAGGTGGGCCGTTGCCCACAGCAAACAATATGGGCGCGGACATTCCACCGCCCGTACGACAGGTGACGCGGAAACATTAAGCTTCATTCTCGTCGCTGATGTTTGTGGAGACTGAGAGCGCCTTGTCTGACATGCTGCTCGGTGTCAACGGGGTGATGTTGTCCAGTAAGGTCAAAAGGGTGAAAGGCAGATTTATCCTAACGATTCAACTGATGGTCCTGGATATGTGGGGAATCGCACTCTGAACTAATTAGAACTTTCCGATGGAACGAGGGCTTCTGGCGGATATCGCCCGTCAGTGATTCGAGATGAAAAGGGGAATGTTTCTCACCATCTCTTCCAGACTGGGACGCTAGGGTGCTAAAAAAAGCGGACGCCGGCGAGGGTTCAACACCTCCTTCACTTGCCCCTCATCTTTTCTCTGATTCCTCTCTCTTTCAAGTTGATCATACTTTCGTGTCTTACCAACGATACACCAGGTTGGATCCGAATCGCCAGAAAAGACCGACTTATAGGCCCACCTCGATGATATTGACGGGTCCGAGTCGGCGAGAAGTGGTTGACTAAACTCAGCCTCTGCCGCAATCCGTTAACGGGCACCATCTCGGAGGAGAGGAGCCGCTTTCAACTGAGACGCGAGCACCGATGCTGTTCGCTACCTTCGCATGTGCATTCAATATATATGTTCTGACCGGTACAAATTAATAGTTTGCATGAGTGGAAATGAAGGGAGAACGATGTCTGTATACAAGAATTCTCCGTACTGATAGCGATTGCCATAACTATCGTCAATTGTTTATGTTGTGCTTGTGTTTTTCCTCACAGCCATAGAAGCCGCACGAACGACTTTGGCAGCTTGAGGAGATCGAGGGGCAATAGTGCATTTGAATGGCTTTGGGGAGCTTTTAAGATCCCGGTTAACTTCAGCATAGCTATCCGAAAATGTATGACCGTGACATACCTTGAGAGTCCGTTGCTAAATGCATCCAGATCAATATCAATCTCCCTTCCGTTTTCATCCTTTGCTTTCGAAATGTTGAAGACCGATAGCACTGAAGCAATCATGAACCACATCTATTGAACAATATCAGAGAGACTACTAGTATATCTTTGAATGTGCGAGACTTACGACATGTCTAGCCATGAACTTTCCGGGACAGAACCTGTTAAGTAGCGAATGACGGATAGTAGAACATGTCCAGGAAAGGTGCACACCTGCGTCCATAGCCAAAAGTATATTCAACCGTGTCGTCGACCAGATCGCCGTCCGGATTAAGAAAGCGTTCAGGATAGAACGAGTTGGCTTTCTCATATACTGTTTCATCCTGGCTGATTGCCCTGAGAACGTGTTGGAAATGAACCAGATGATCCACAAAAAGCTTGGAAACCTACCACGCGTTCGCCATAACCAGCGTGCCTGAAGAATAAAGAATACGAGTAGTAATGGTAACTTGGACGTGACGAAATCAGCTTACCATTTGGAATGTAATAGCCTTTGTATACATCATCCTTAACTGTGGCATGGGGAACACCAAGAGGTACAACGGGCCTCCAGCGTAAGGTCTCCCTCACTACAGCCTCGACAATAGGCAACGAGGGCTTATCCTCGTACGAGGGTAGTCGATCCGTTCCCACAACTCTGTCAATCTCATCCTGAACTCGTTTTTGTACCGAAGGGTAAAGCGCCATGGCCATAAAGAACACCAGTTGTGTGGCTTGAATCTGTTCAAGGTTAGTTGGCGAGAGTAATAACATATAATACCCATTGCTGCATACCGTTTCTATGCTAGCTGATCTTCGCGTTCAGCAACTTTGCAAGAAATGAAATTTGAGGAAAAGCGTACCGAGATAAGCCTGTGCCATCGTATCCCTAAGGCTTTCTTCATCTTCGAATGTCACACCATCATCCTTGAGACGATGGCTCATCAACCTCGTCAATACGCAATCTTTAGCGGTCCCTGCGAGCTGAGAACAACTTTCAGCTTACTCCAAACACGGGAAGCGAGGTGAGTAAGTACAAATCTCGATTTGACCCATTCAAATGGCTCAGTCTTGTATGCCATCGTGGCTTTCCTTGCGTTTGCTGCGTATCTCTGTGTAAACGCTCCAGGAAACCAAGGGGGTATATGCCTGAGGATTGGAATCGCATTGATAATTGTCCCTGACGGGGAACAAAGGACAGTCACTGCGGCCAAAATCCGTTCCGCCGAAGTAATATATTTATGATGTACATCTCCGGCGGGAATATCGTACCCAAATGTCGTTGACATGGTAATGGCAACGCTTAGCCTATAAGGTGAAATAAGCAGCTGTCAATCGAAGTATATCTAGAAAACGCACCATTTGCATTGTTCTCTGAAATCGTTTGGATTGTCAAGCAGCTGATCGATCATGAGATGGACTTTTTCTGTATGTGTTCCCTCGTAAAGTGGCATTTGTTCCTTTCTGAGACCTTCGTGAAAGAAATTCCTGTGCCTTCGCCATTCATTGCCGTAAGGAATTAAACCGGTGATATTGTCAACGCCGAGCCTTGAAAATGCGTGTCAGAATTGGACGTCATTGTCAAAGGCCTCCTCACAGTTCAGTAATTGGGATATAGGGACGGTTGCTGTATATAGCCGAGCGCTTCTCTAAGAGCTCGTTTATATCTTCCATCTTGTGTAGGACGACGATGTGCTTGCCCAACGCTGACATGTGAACAATGTCGCCTAAAATATGGTATCGTCCAGATATTCGATAGTCTCTGATACCAAGAGTAAAACATACTATTAAGACGCTTCGACCATTCCAAGTACTTGACCCATGGCAGGTCAATGGGAATATCAAGCGCATTACGGATGAATGGTTTTGGCCGCGGTCCAGGAGGGTAAGGAAGACGTGATTTCTTGCGCGGGATGAGTGCAAGAACAGCAGCAAGGCTGAAAAGAAGACATAGCACTAGAGTTAGCATACCCTGGGGATGGCAGCTTGGAGAGGGAGCCTTGGCAGTGTCGACATCTGGTGATTGTTTTATATTCGTCGCTACCCTAGTTTTGACATACTGTAACAGAGTCCAGGGATCTGGACACAGCTGCAAGGGCGACGTAATGCCGGCGGTTGATGATCGATTTCATGATCGATTTCATGGTACGAAACAATATGAATTCAACATACTACCTCACGGATTAGCAGTTATATGCGTACCTGGGGATATGTGGAAGACGGAAGGAATAAGAGCTTGAACCCGCAGGAATTGGCGTGTCCCAGTGCCTTACACTGTTACTACACAAAACGAACATCAATAGTCATGGGAACATTACCTGCTATAACATGTATTTACGGGAGTAGCCGTTGGTCGTAGTACTGAATCTTGCCAGAAAATCCTAGTTGAGATGCGCATACTACCCTCTTCAGTCAAGCTCAGCCGGAGTACTGATTGTTGTTTCAATTGTTCTAGCTCACATGTTCACACATATAAGGCACACATACATGATGACCATCCCCATCTGTCTGTCCAGCGAGCTCATCGGGCCAAGCTGATCCCACGTTTTAAGACGCAGTGTGAAGTGTTCGTCTTGGCATGCTATTAAACAGATGGTCGTAACGGTCATATAGCTCACTGATTAAAACGTTGGTTCGCTCGGAGGCAGGTTGCTTGTGTGAGCGTTGGCAGGTCCAAATAAGTAATAACGTGAGAATCATCCTCGTCAACCATGCTGGTCTTGGTACGGTTTTGGAGACCTCAGTAGCTGTCCACTCTTTCTAAAAATAAGATCAAAGCCTGGACCAATGTGCCTAACAGACTCACGGGTGGTACGAATTGAGCACCCTCACGCCCCCGCGACCTTGCTCTCCGTTGCAACCTTTCCTGGCGCCCATGCTGGCACATCTCAGCCACTGTTGCAACATAGTATACCTACTCTGACACTTACCAACGATACGCCAGGTTGAATCCGAATCGCCAGAAAAGACCGACTTGTAGGCCCACCTCGATGATATTGACGAGTCCGAGTCGGCGAGAAGTGGTTGACTAAACTTGAGCGCTCCGGGATCGTAGCTTGTCACGTTGTCGACCATCTGACGCGATCGGCCGAACAGATCAAGATGCCGGCCGACTCCTCGTCGGTTCCACCACTTACCGTGTAGGTAGCCGTGGCTTGATCATCAACCTTCATCATGACCGTCATAGCACCAGGATCCAAGATACTTGTCTCCGGCGCGAATGGCTTCATCGCCGTCTGGCTGGTCCGTATTCTCCTAGAACAAGGGTATTCTGTTCGTGGTACCGTTCGCTCGAAGGAAAAGGGTGCCTTCCTCGAAGATATGTTCAAGTCATATGGTGATAAGTTTGAGCTTGTTGTTGTTGAAGACCTAACCAAAGTGCGTTCAATGCTTGTATGTGCTCGCTTTGTGGAAATAATTTGGTCATAGGAAGGAGCATTTGATGAAGCTGTAAAGGGCGTCGATGCCATTCAGCACACCGCTTCTCCCTTCCACTGGAATGCTGACGATCCGAAGGGTGAGCAAAGCCAGCCATTGTTTTTTCGTTGATTTATGCAGTTGCTCAAGAAATGATTGAACCTGCCGTGAACGGGACCGTTGGAATACTCAAGAGCGCCGCGAATAACGCGTACGCTTCTTATCCTTAACGATTTGTAGTCACGGTACCTGATACGTATGAACATGTTTTTCAGGCTGGAAGTCAAGCGCATCATTGTCCTTGCCTCAACCGCTTGTATCATGCGGGATGCCGGAAATGAACCAATCGTTCTCAACGAAAACGATTGGAACACTTCAGCAATCGAGGCGTGTGAGAAGCTGGGACGGAATGCTACACCTGGACATAAATATCGAGCTTCCAAGACACTCGCTGAAAAGGGTGAGACCTCAGTCTGCGGGGCGTGACAAGTTGATGATGGAGGCCGTGTAGCTGCCTGGGCTTTCTACCACGAGAACGAGAAAAACGTGAACTGGGATCTCGTTGTAATCAACCCGCCTTTTGTATGTTTACGCCTGCCGCTGTTTCAAACAGTGAATCGCTTACAACTTGTCATGATTCACACAGGTCTTTGGGGCAAGTCATGGTCTGTTCGTAGTTAAAGCGTTTTCTGATGCGAGCGTCAAATAGCCTATCCTACACCCATGTTCATCCCCTTCGGAGCTCAACACTTCCGTTAAGGGCTGGTTCGACGCTGTTGCTACTCCCAACAGTGCTGGTCAATTCAATGAACAATTGGCCACTGGCGGAGGATCTTATGTCGATGTCAGGGATTTGGTAGCTGCATTAATCAAATCGCAGTCTGTGCCAGAAGCTTCCGGAGAACGAATTATTGTCAACGCTGGTAAGTATCATAACCACGTTTCTCACACATTCATGCTCAAGCGCCCGTATGCAGGTGCGTTCCACTGGCAGGATTGGAGTGCGTAATATGGTATTCACTTAACGATGGAGACTGACGTGATCTGTTCATAAGTCGACGTTGCAAACTCGCTTTCTCCTCCTGCGGCTCCTGGTAAGACTCTCCCAGTGGGTAATCCAGGTGCCGGGAGAATGGCACCTCACAATTTAACCTATGACACGAGTAAGGAGAAGAGAATCTTAGGATTGAAGTATAAGACAATGCATGAAGTTGCTAGGGATATGTTAATCGACTTCCATACCAGAGGCTGGTGAGTGTCCAAGCAAAGTTTCGTCTACATCATTCTCAGCATGCTTCAAGGTGAATCTGCATGGCTTACCCCCTTAAAATAAAATCTGTTTATATGCAATATATCTCATGAGCAGTGAATGACTGCTCCGAAACAGGATAAGATATAATCATCCCATTGCTCTGCTCCAGGTGGGACTGTCTCTTGAATCAAATGGGCATTTACAAGGTGAGGAGAAAGAAAGTGCTTTCACTATTACGAATTATATGCGTATTGTATGCGTATGTATCTATTCGTATCGTCAAGTCATACTGTACAAGTTTCTGAAGTGGAATAACGTGGTCCATACCTCAATGTCAACAGGGCTGAACAGCCACGTCTTCCCGCCAGTGGGCCAATCTCACCGCACGCTCCTTCTGTATCTGTTTTTTCTGCTTCTCCTCTTCTTGCAAGTATCTTCTAAGCTCTCCCTTCCATACCGGATCGTCGTGCGCCAACAATGTGAGTTCGTCTAGCATGGTAGCATCGGGGCCCTCCGCGTCCTCATCGACACCTTCGAGAACCAGGAGACCGTACTTGGCGGAGAATTGCTCTACCCCCGCCTCAGCTACCTCCTCTCCCTCTCCATCAGCGATAGTGGAGGTGGTTACCGACGATACTCCGGAGGCCGCCGGTCCTCCCCCGTCTCCAGGAGGGTTGGAGCTTCCTTGTTCATCTCCGCTCCGATTGTGGGCATTTGTGATCTGTGTGCTCCAGCGCAAGGTTTCCCGGTAACGATCGATACGGTACAACACCCAGCCAGGCATTATGAGGGGAGGCTCCATTCGTTTAAACTGAATCCAATAGCAATCAAAAAACCTGTCATTGATCAAACAAAAGACTGACCGGCCTGGACCTGGGCATAGTGAGCTGCCTAGAAATGACATGAAGAAATGCATCTCTATGGTCTGACCAGCCCCCGAAATCAAGCGGATTAAGCGGTGCACCAAAAGCGTTAGGCGAGGGGTGACGCGATGACAAAGGTGGGAGTGGGAGAAGTGTCGCTTTGCCGGCGTCGGTCAGTTGATGGAAGCCGCGAACAGCTCCCCCGCTCCTGGAGAAGGAAACTAGAGGGTAGACGTCAAGCACGTAACTACCATCCTGCAGATGGTACTTTTGACGAATGAATGCTAAGTGCTGAGGGCTTTGTCCCCTTGAAGTGGGCGGGAGATCGGTTCCAACGGCGGTCCCTTCGTCATCATATTCAGGGTCTACCTCAATGCGACCAGGAATCGGGACAAAAACGCACTCGCCAGTGGTAAATGGAAGAGCTCCGTCCTGCAGCGAAAGAGAGGGTCCCAGGCGGTGGTGGTGTGCTGAATCCATCAAGGTTGAAAGAAAGATAAATCGTGACGCGTTTGGTCAATGTGATGTCATCACAGTGCTGCTCCTTTTCTGCAAGCATCTCAGATCTCAATGATGTTTCCCAGCATTTCATTACGCCGTTGAGTTCGTGGAGCTGATCATTTTTCAAAGAGAGGGAATTGTAAACTCGAGTTACCTTTGGACTGTGGCAGCTCATCGTTCTCTCAACAGAAATAGGAATTGGGCAAGCAGCAGGTTTTTTTTCGGGAATAACAGGGTGCCAATAGTTATGTGTGCTGCGTGAAACCTGACAATGATCATTAACATTCCTCTAACCACTGCTTTTCTCGTCGCTCGACGGAAAATAAGGCCTCAAGGGGCGAATGTGATGGTGGCTGTGCTAGTAGGAAGTGGCTGACAAAGCGATCACACGCGCTCACACGACGATGATACGCACACGCCAAACTCGCTAGCCGAGGTCCGATTCGGAATATATAAGCCAAGCCACGGTACGCCTTGCCTTCTTCCAACCCCGTCCTCGCCATGTCTGCTAACGGAGATTCAGGAAAGCTATACCACACAAAATGCACTGGCGATGCGGCAGTCACGGCCGAAGCTCATACCGCGGATGCTCCTTTCACGCTCTTCGGGAGCTGCTTTTGCCCATTCGTGCAGAGGGCTTGGGTCGCATTTGAGTATCTTGGAATCCCGTACAAGGTGAGTACATATATGATGTCCTGTACTGCCGGTATGCAATTGGATTGATTGATCTCTACAGTACTGTAAGTTTCGGGACGTTATTCGATCTGATTGGCAAGGTCTGATACGTAGCTGGCAGACGAAATCAATCCCTATCAGTCTCCCAAACCCCAGGAACTCCTCGAGATCTCGCCCAAGGGTCTCGTACCGGCTCTAAAGTTGAACGAGTACAGCCCACCCCGAGCTCTCAACGAGAGCACTATCATCGTCGAGTTTCTCGAAGAGTAGGTTCTACGTTTTTCTGTATGCAATATCCTGATAATCATCCTTCCGTGTATAGTCTCGCTACACAAAGCGGCAAGGAGCATACCTTGCTGCCCCCTGTCAGCGAACCGTGTATGTACACAACGCCCTATCATAATCTCCTCGACTGACCGTATAATCACAGATGCACGTGCTCTCATCCGTCTTCAAAGTGATCATATTGGCCGAACACTTGTTCCATCATTCTACCGCTACCTCCAGGCTCAGGATCCCGAAAAACAGGTCGCGGGGGGTCGCGAATTCCACCAAGCCATCGAGACCCTCGTAGGGTTGTTTGAACGAGCGACCGCTGAGCTCGGGAATGATCCGAAATTGAAAAAGCATTTGGGCTTGTACGCTGGGGGTGAATTGGGTCTCGCAGATGTCTTAGTGGCGCCTTGTACGTGTCATCTCTCGCTGTTCAGTGAATGGGGCAATTTCATTTCGCATTTATATTATAGGGATATTCAGAGCGACGAACACACTCAAGCATTACCGCGGGTTTGAACTTCCCAAGGGCAACAAGTTTTCTGCGTGGGTGCAACGATTGTTCGACCACCCTGCCTTCAAGGCGACGTGCAGCACTGAACAATTGTATCTCGATAGTTACGAGAGGTACGTGGTTAATGTTGCTGTCAGCGCTACGTGATTCAATTTTTTTTTCTTGGTAGGTACGCGTACAATAGGCCGAACACAAGCCAAGTTGCGGATGCTATCAATTCTGGAAGGGCGCTTCCTTGATACTACGATATGTATGAAAAATTCAACTACATAATTCAATGTACGATATTTGGACGATGTGAATGTCGATATGTCAGTGACCGAAATGCTGTAAACCGTTAGTACGGCAGCAATGGCTGTGAAGGAAAACGCAGGCGTAGGCACCAGAAAAATGTTTAGCGATGTTGAGAGATCACCCAGTTGGGAAGAATATGTATATAAGGAGCTGTATCTTGCTGTTAAAACTTTTTAGAGGGGCAGGGGATCATGTTACTAGTTCGAAGAGAACTAGACATTTGTGGATAACAATGTGATACTTAAAATTATTTACTTAGCGTGCCGTTCTGGAGCTGTGATAAAATCTTACTCCGCTCAACAACAAACATGATTCGGGAGAGACGCTTGGCAGTGAGAAGCAGATCAAACTCAACTCGGCAATGACCGAACTTTAGCGTTGACGCTTTTCAACGTTCAAATTTATGCCACTCACGGGTTTCTACAATTCCTTGCAACCCTGATCACCCGCTTCACGAAATCGCGACCACGGATTCCGGCTAAAAAGGAAACTCAGTCACATTTCGGACAGCAAGCAGGTACGATACTAGTATACCTTAACGCGGTAGTGATTCTGACACGGCTACCACGAGGCAGTCTTGCGTACGGACATTCGCTGAGATGGAAGAGCCAAACGATATGATGACAGTTGACTCCCTTCATCAGGAAAACGCCAAGTTCGGAATTAGATATAATTACATGTAGGGCATATTATAGTGTGTTAAGAGGTCTAGGTACTCGTATCGTCAGTTAAATATACAAATTACGCTGAATTACAAAGAATTACAAATGGTGCTATTTAGGACCGTGAAATAACATGTAAGTATGAGAGTCTGTACAAGAATTGACGAGGAATGTATTACACTTATCCAGAACGGTATTACTATTCCAGTCACGAGGTATTGTTCTTCCGGGGAGAGGTGATAGATGGATGCTTTGCCGGATTCTTGTCACAGGAATGATGCTTGCGACACGCGCATTATGTTGTAACATCCGAGACACTTTGTATAGCCCAGTTTTAGACTCGGGCTGTCTTTGGAACGGCGTGAACCACTCCACATATGCTAGATGTTGTGATGGGTGGTTGTGCTCGCCAAACAAGAGCTGGCATGCCCTTGGTTTGATACTGAATATGACACGGATCTGGGCGACGTAATACGCTAGTAGTGATGTGCAGGGCCCGGCTCGAAGCCGTCAAGCCCCGGCTGCCGAGCCCTTGAAGCCGAGCCCAAGCCGAGCCCTACTGAACGGCTCTGTAGGGCTCAGGGCTCGGCTTCCACTGGAGGAAGCCGTGAGCCGGGCCGTCGAGCCGCGGCTTTCCAGTGTCAACGAGGAGAGTCTCCTCAGTGATTGATGTGATTCCTGCATGTCGAAATTTTGACGTACCTGGAAGGCTGGTGGTCATGTGATGATATGACGCACTACCGGGTTTATCGCCAGGTAGCACCTAGCGGCGAGGGGAGCTCTCACAAGCGAGATCTCACCATGGATGACGGCTACGAGAGCCGTTTTAGTCCCATTTGTGCACCGGTGATCTGAGGAGGTGAGAAGGAGGGGGACAACCGTGTAAGGGCGATTACAGGTGAGTTCCTCATCTGTCACATTCCTTCTTTCATTCTTGCGCAACTGACTGACGGTGTGTGGCAGTAGAGACGAGCCCCAAACTTCTGCATCACCACAAATTTCTGATACGCAAGAAATGCCTAACGCCATCATAGTGCCCCTGTCCCCAGCAGCGTCGTCGAGCGATGATGGCGCCACAGTCACAGGCTTCTGGCGCGCTTGCGGACACAACAGCTCAATTACCGCCCACCACGTCATCCGTCCACGAGCCTACAACGAATATCTACCCAACAGACCAACCTACAGCCAGCAGTATTCTATCTGAGACGTCAACAATCTTAGCTGGTGTATCCACAGACGAAGCTTTCGCGTCATCCTCATCGGAAGCAGTTACAACATCATCGGATTCATTGCAACCGTATCTTCCAACAACAGTCTCCTCTGAAACTCGAAACCTGAAGTCTATATGGTTATCGTTCTAGGCACAATCCCAGGTGTAGCATGTGTTACGGCGCTTTTTGCGTGGTGGGTTCAAATTCGTTCACACGCCAAACGCCGTCATCTATATGGCGACACGGATGTGCCTTGGGCATCATCAGAAAACGGTGACAGTGGCTTGGAAGAAGCTAGAGATATGACGCAAACTCGCTCTAACCTGGAGTTTATTGGACCGGGCGGCCCAGAAGATCTTGCGCAGGTTGAAGCATGGGAGCCGAGGGCTTGCAGGTCAATGAAGGTATGCCTAGGATGCCAATCACAATGACGGAAGGCCGGAACACGAGCGCGCGCTCGAGGAACTACTCAATCGAGAGTTTGCGCGCTCGTTCCCTGACTAGCACCTTCACAGCTTCCCAGGCACCAACTTCACGAACGAGGACGCAAGGTTTGTCGATACAAAAGACTGGCACTCGCAAGGCACTTGATCGAGCAGGTAAATCATCATTTCTGCTTCCTCGGCATTCGCTAACCGCATTTCATAGACGTGTTCACTCTTGGCTGGGCCAACGTGAATAGGACAACTCTCGACTTCAGCGACTACCCCAGCAACCACCCCATCCCGACAAGGATCTCATCGCGCGGTCCCTCGTGATGTTCCCCCCGCCACCTGCAGACCCCAGATGTCAACGTCAAACCTTCCCCACCCCAATTCCCCCACAGACGCTGCATGCCAAGCCCCGGCCCTATTCACCAAGCCCCGGCCTATACCAAGCCCCGGCCTGAGCCCAAGCCGGGCCTGAGCCGGCCGTGGGCCCTCTGCTGGGGCCCGGCCTGCATTTCCTACAGGCCCGAGCCGGGTCAAGCCGAGCCCAAGCCGGGGCTTTTGAGCCGAGCCGGGCCCTGCACATCACTATACGCTAGACACTATAATGTTAGTTGCTACGGTATTGACGTCGGACGCTCAACATACCTTGGAGTCCCGCTGCCTCGTCAACCTCACCAGAGTAAAAAAGACCGGTATCAAACCGGCCTGCTATCATCTGGCCTTTCCTATCCTTCTTGTGAGGCTGTATATGGACTGAGTCCACCACAGGCCCATCGGCAGTATCTTCCCTGAACCGGATGTGGTGATATACCGAGATGTGGGTAAAAGGGATGTGAATGTCTAGAATGTCTTGCTCCAGACGAGCATGCGTAATTGGTTGATTTTTTTGTTGATGTCGCCAAAGAACAACAAACCTTGCAAAGGCCCCATAGAAAAACTCGGCCCCATATTGAGTTATAACGTCTTCGACAGATATGGTCTGGACATTCGGAAATTTTGACATCTTGACGTATCGGCGGGGTGATAGAAGGGAGAATTGAGATGGGGTCTGTAGGTTAGAGTCGGGGCCACAATTTTGCCATGTAATATATTCTGTATGACGCTCAACCTTTTCATGCCGCTCAACGCAATTTGTCATTTGCGGAAGCTCGTCTCGCTTGTTTGTGGCGCGGTAGGGATCCTTAGCCAGGTTTCTATGTAGGCGCTCAGTGTACTGCGTATCATAGTTGTCTGTAGTTCCGAAAAGCCGCATAGAGTGGGCATAGTGTAAGCACGCATGCAACTTCGGAATATTGAACTTGTCGCGGATGCCTAGATCAACAAATATCTGTTTATTTTTATGGAAGGTGTCGAGAGCCTGATCCATAATGAAAAGATGTCGCGTCGAGATGATAGGAAGTTGAGCAATAAACATAAAGTCGAGAAGTGCGCGAACGGCCCGTAAAAGTCGTGTCGCGTCAAAGCCATTCGGCAGGCTCATGTCGGCAATGACACCAAGTATAATGTGCCCGATCATGGCATGTTCCTTTCCTGTAAGCCGAGAAAGCCCACTTATCCCTCCTTTGAAAATACGAATGTGGTGGTTGGGCACAAGCCGCTGACAGCGTGCGTCAATCTCGGCACCACCATACGATTTCACCAACCACTTGATGACGTGTTTGAGGACACCTTGATGAAGTTGATGTAATATATCTGGGGTGATGGCTTGGAAGATGTCGACGAATGGTAGCGGGGCCCAGAACGGGCCAGGTATTGGCTTGAAACGTAATTCCTTGCACGCTTTCACATAGTCTTGATAATCCACCTGCGCTTTTGATAGTAGATCATGGACAGCATGTATGTCTCGTAGATTTGATGGTGCCTGCGGGTTGCCCAGCTCTTTGTAAGAAATCGTACACTTGGGGCAATCTCCGCTCCTCACACCTGTCACCAGGACTTGTTCGGGATAATCCCCGACAAAGGAAGCGAGTACTGGATGGACGCGGCGGACAACGCCGAGGCCATCAGACATGTCCTTTCCACGGGCTCCAGCATCATCAAGAGGTGCTAGGATGTGACGAAGGCAAAAATGAAATAAATTCGTAATCATGCGCTGTCGAGCTGCCTTATTAGTAACTTGCATTAGTTTGGTCTCGGGTAAGTACGCCAGTAGTATCTGACCACCACAGGATGGCTTGCGTCGAATTGCCTTGGGCAAATTACCTATTGTCAGGTAGAATGGATAGGCGGTCTTTGAGCCAAATAAAGTGACTTTCGTGCGATCCGTCGAGACGATAACCGGTATTACTGATGCACCCGGCTTCTGCGCTTCAAGGAATGTCTAAATGTGCTTAAAATTCGTAAAAAAAAAAGGGGGATAGGATAGACTGTAAGCACACACCTGAATGCTCCACCACCATTGACCGGTGTGCATATCATGAAAGACTTGAACACGCCTGCCCCCAACTCGTGCGTAGTGGCGCTCCGGCTTGTGTATAAGGTGTCGCGCAAACTCGGGTTTGCTGTATATGTATTTGATGCATTGTAAAACATCTCGTGAATATAATTCCACCATCTCGTCGCCAATCTGAATTTGCTGGCTATTAAAACGGGGGTGGCCAGGCAGCTTCTGGTCAATAAGACGGTTCAACTCCCGGCTATTCCGGAATGTGAGTCCCAGCGCTTCTGCAAACTTCAAAATTGTTAATACTGACCATTTTTATAGTAAATCACCTACCCCTTCAATTTTAAATAACTCGTCTAATGCAGATGATGAGGGTCCACGAAGTTTGGCCCATCTCGCCACTTCCCAATCTAATTTTGACGCGAATGGGGCATATACACTATCCCCTTTAAGCTGTTCCTGGTATTTGGTATAGGTAGATTTGCGAGCGGTCGGTGTCGCTATGGGCATGCCAGCTTGCATGCCTGGGAAGTGCTTGATTTCATACTCTTCTGTATCATGTGCAAAATCCAACTGCACCAACAGCTCATCTAAATCATCGGCCCCGTCGGAATCACCTGAATCGGTGTCAAGTGAATATTCGTCTACAATCCCATCTAAAAGTTGCTCAAAGGCAATATCCTCCTCCACGCCATTCACTTGGGTGGCTTCCGCATCATTTGCACCGAAAGCGTTAACATCTTGGACTTCGGCATCATTTGCACAGAAAGCACCAACATCTTTTAGGTGGATTGTGCGGCATACCAAGTTTGCAGAGCGGATGACATGTTGTTTGTAACCAGATGAGGTAAAATCCCGGTTACAGCCTTTGCACTGGACCATAATTGGCGAGGTAGTTGGTTGTCGAGTGTGAACGGGTCAAGCACGTATGCGATAAATCGGGGTAGCTTCGGTTGTCGAGGTGATTACAGCACGTTATGAAATGGTCTGAGGTAGCTTCAGTTGTTGAGCGTGAACTTAGCGGGACAGGTGAAGAGGAATGTGATGAATCGTACACGAAGACGGGCAACGGGTTCAAGACCGTAAAAATGCGAAAACAGGTCAAGCGCGTATGCGATAAATCGGGGTAGCTTCGGTTGGTGTATGAGATGGACTCCGGCAGCTTCGGTTGTTGAGTGTGAACTTAGCGTGACAGGTGAAGAGGAATGTGATGAATCGTACACTAAGACGGGCGACAAGTTCGAGACCGTAAAACAGATCGGACAGAAATTCCACGTTGAGTCGCTGTAAAAGAACGAGTCCAGTGAATACAACCGAAGGTTGTAGTGATGGGCGAAAGGATTGGATGGAAATCGCGCCTTGAGTCGCTGTAAAAGAACAAGTCCAGCGAGGAAATCGCGTCTTGAGTTGCTGTGAAGTCGCTGTAAAAGAACAAGTCCAGCGAATACGACCAAGAATTGTAGTTGTGGAGGGCGTAGGCAATGAACTGAGGTAGCTTCAGTTGTTGAGTGTGAGAGATGGACTGAGGCAGCTTCGGTTGTTGAGCGTGAACTTAGCGCGACAGGTGAAGAGGAATGTGATGAATCGTACACTAAGACGGCGACAAGTTCGAGACCGTAAAACAGATCGGATAGAAATTGACGAGTCCAGTGAATACGACCAAAGGTTGTAGTGATGGGCAAAAGAATTGGGTGGAAATCGCGCCTTGAGTCGCTGTAAAAGAACGAGTCCTTAGCGCGACAGGTGAAGAGGAATGTGATGAATCGTACACTAAGACGGGTGACAAGTTCGAGACCGTAAAACAGATCGGATAGAAATTGACGAGTCCAGTGAATACGACCGAAGGTTGTAGTGATGGGCAAAAGAATTGGGCGGAAATCGCGCCTTGAGTCGCTGTAAAAGAACAAGTCCTTAGCGCGACAGGTGAAGAGGAATGTGATGAATCGTACACTAAGACGGGTGACAAGTTCGAGACCGTAAAACAGATCGGATAGAAATTGACGAGTCTAGTGAATACAACCGAAGGTTGTAGTGATGGGCAAAAGAATTGGGTGGAAATCGCGCCTTGAGTCGCTGTAAAAGAACAAGTCCTTAGCGCGACAGGTGAAGAGGAATGTGATGAATCGTACACTAAGACGGGTGACAAGTTCGAGACCGTAAAACAGATCGGATAGAAATTGATGAGTCCAGTGAATACAACCAAAGGTTGTAGTGATGGGCAAAAGGATTAGACGGAAATCGCGCCTTGAGTCGCTGTAAAAGAACGAGTCCTTAGCGTGACAGGTGAAGAGGAATGTGATGAATCGTACACTAAGACGGGCGACAAGTTCGAGACCGTAAAACAGATCGGATAGAAATTGCACCCTGAGTCGCTGTAAAAGAACGAGTCCAGTGAATACAACCAAAGGTCGTAGTGATGGGCAAAAGGATTGGACGGAAATCGCGCCTTGAGTCGCTGTAAAAGAACGAGTCCAGCGAGGAAATCGCGTCTTGAGTTACTGTAAAGTCGCTGTAAAAGAACGAGTCCAGCGAATACGACCAAGAATTGTGGTTTTTTGGGGGTGGAGGGCGTAGGCAATGAACTGAGGCCCTAGCTTCAGTTGTTGAGCGTGAACTTAGCGTGATAGGCGAAGAGGAATGTGATGAATCGTACACTAAGACGGGCGACAAGTTCGAGACCGTAAAATAGATTGGGCGACAAGTTTGTGACTGTAAAACAGATCGGACAGAAATCGCGCCCTGAATTGCTGTAAAACGGATCGGGCGACAAGTTTGTGACCGTAAAACAGATCGGACGGAAAACGCGCCCTGAGTTGCTGTAAAAGAACGAGTCCAGTGAATACAACTGAGGGTTGTAGTGATGGGCAAAAGGATCAGACGGAAATCGCGTCTTGAGTCGCTGTAAAGTGTGGGAAGGGTTCCCAGATGCGCTCAAGTGCATATGCGATGAATTGCCAGGGTAGTCGGCACGCAAAAGGTTCAAATCGGGATGATTGGTAGAAATCTGGAGCGGCAATGAGCGCGAGCGCTGCATTCCAGGCACAGCGCAACAGATTAAATGGAGAAAAAATCTTTAAAGTCAATTAGTTTAATGGGCCAGGATTGCAGGAGGCCAGACCGATCTAACCTTTTATCGTAATTCTTCCGCCTCTCAGTCACTACTCCTTGCCCTGTTTCTCCCTGGGCCTGGGCCTGTAGCCATATAAAGTATGGGGCATTGAGCGGTGTTTTGACGGTTTGCAATGGTAGCCATATAAACGCTGACCGGTATTTTGATAATTCGCAATGGCATACACACAGAGCAATAAACCTGAGGGTCTGTAATGAGAGAGGTGGTGGGATTGGCTGTCCAGCGTTGCGTAAGTTCACAGTGGCAATGCTACCCTGTTGACGACATTGAGAGAGGGCCACTCCTAGTGGTCAGCAGTCACGAGGGCATTGACTATAAAAGCAAGCCAGTTAGACGGTGCTACTCACCCCCATATCCAGTTTGTCAAACTTACCTCTCGAACACACTCGTTACATTTCTCAAACGTACTCCACTCGTTTATCTTTTATACTATGCCTCGTGCTTGCGACAATGCACCGGCGGCGTCTACGGACCAGCAAGATGACCTAGGACCACGACGCGCAAAGGTAGATGCCTTGAATAATGCAGGTCAGTATTTACCAACTACTTCCAGTTATGAGGCTCACCTGAGACAGTCTGGAAGCAATCTGGTCGCAAGAGGCAGGCATCGCCGGCTGCAAAGGCAGTGCAGAAACGCAAGAAGTCTAAATCTAGTAAGCACGTGCCTTTGTTGATTGTCGTGCGGCTTCTCACGCACGGTTCAGGCAAACGTGTTGAAAAAGAGAATGGTAAGTTCACACCGTTGCTCCTTCCCATCATCTCTCCCCATGTTTACTCTTACCCACCGTTATGCCTTTTGCTTACAAACACAGTCCCCAATGACCTAGAGACAGACAAGGAGGACTTTGTCTCTATCCACGTCCCTGCAGCTCGCAAGAAGCGTTCTCGACCCATCAAGACCGGTCGTAGCCAGTCGTCTAAGGGGAACAACCAAAAGAGTATGTGCCTCCCTGTGATTTGACCCCAACCTAATGCCATCCACAGTCGCTAAGGACCCTTCCATCGACGAAGGCTCCGAATCGTCTGCGACCGAGCCTGATGTATCTACTGAACCCGGCGAGTCAGAGACCGAATCAGATGCCTCGTGGATCGAAATTGATAGCGACAGTGACAATGGAGATGTCGATGATGACAAGAAGACAGTCACCAAGAATCGATATGCTAACGAGGTATGTAATATTAGTTTGCCGGCTTTAGTAATGACTTTTATCCCTCCAATATCCAGAAACCTATTCTATCTGACAATGGGGTAGATAAGCCCAGTGCGAGCACTCGTAAAAGCTTCATTCACCGAGCGGCAATAGAAATACCGGATGATGACGATGAAGTTGACTCGTCACTCTTGGTAGTCAAAAAAGGTACAGATTAACTTTACGACTGGTATAGATTTCTAATCTAAGGCACTGCTAGAACCGCTCCAATCGTCCAACGTTCTGAATACTAAGCACTGGCCGTGGTATACGGACATCGTCAAAGGTCCCAAAGGAGATCTTTCACTCAATTTTCAAATGTACGAGCTAAGACTCATTGTTCGCAAGGCTATCCGGCTGTTAGAAGAGAAGGTTAGATTTGAACATGGATTCCCGAGTGCGATCCAACGTGACGGATGGGGCCGTACTTGCCTTCAGAAGGCGTGCGAGAATATCAGGGAGTGGTCCGATGGTGAAGTGAAATATAGGTACAAGATGTTTCACGAGCGTTTCACTGCCGACGACGAGTATGTTGGCGAGATCTCAACACTTGTAAGCTTCGTTACCCATCATAAACTTAGGCTGACCCACTGTTGTGAGCTTGACCCTCGCATTAGCCTTTTGCGAGGAGCTACCAAAGCGGCGGCTGTCATCAACACCCGCAACGCTTACGATCTTGGCAAGGGAAATACCCAGCAACTGATACAGGAGCTGTTACAAAGTAAACGTTACATTTACCCTCCCACCCCGAATGTTAGTATGTTTAGTTTGTTTTCAGTACATGACTCACCATCCCTAAGGGCCTAGGCTACCAACGAGAGAAGCCATTTGAGCATAATGCAATTATCGGAACGCTTCGCGATGATCTTTTCGGCGGTGCCAATACAATTATCCACTTGTTTCCGGACCATTTCAAGTTAGGTGAACAAGCCTCGTATGCGTTGACACCCGCTATGGTTGCGCTTGCGGCTACTGCGGTATGTGTGGTATGATACAATTTGTAAAGCTTACTTAGTTTCTCGCAGGTTTACGCAGCGATCCGAGAATGGGAGACGGGACGTTATGTTTCTACACATTTCTCTGCGAATATTTTTGCAGACATATATCGTAACCATGTGACACACCTGTTGGAGATTCAGGCGAAAAACAGGCCTGCGTATGAATCACTCATGCGTCGCCTGTTCCGTTTGGCTTCGTACGTGCTTGGTTGGGTTTGAGTAATACATGAACTAATCCCATGATAGCAACATGGGCTTTGGTCCTGAAGTTGTCCATAGCTCCATCACGGATATTGAGAACATGCCAGTTGACGTATAATGGTCATTTGAGTCTCTAGGTCTTATGTATATATATCCATCCCCAATACCCGCACATATACAGCCATGAGAAAAAGTTGCCGAAAAAAGTTGATAATTACATAAACCAAAAAAATGTTACGCAGTATACCTACACCTTATTTAATGAATATACATAGTTCATTCGTTGTAAAACCTGGCTATGCCTTGATAGGGTGAATAAGTGGGAAGCATAGTAGCCTTATTTCACTGCAATTAGCATGAATTTACCTGTAAATTACGGGTAGCAGTTAAGGACTGCCTTGATTAAAGTGTAAGAAAAATTGCGGGTAATTGTGGGTAATTAGGGGTAAGTTCCCTTAATTCACGATTCGGCGTTTTCCTGATGTTCTGTAAGTTTTCTTTCTCAACTTGAGGCGATCATCCGAATATATGGGGCATTGCTTTGACTCGGGGCTCCTCCCCATCTCACTACGATACCCATGGAGAATAATGGAATCTAAACTATTACTCGAGGCCTATAAATGTGACGAACTCCGGGGAGCCCTTGTCTAACCCAGCACATTGCACTAATGTCTCACTCGTCTAAATCTTCAATCGATAGCACTCATAGGCTGTAGCGCTCGCAGTACTGACAGCGCGTTAACCTCGTTATCATCATCATCAACGACATCCAGGGCGTCAGCCATCACCATCTTAACGGATGACTTCAAACAACGTTACGCGGAAGTTGATAACAAGAGTCTCCCGATACCCCAGCTCGTTTCACAAGCTGAACGTCTCATCAGAGCACTGGGCGCCTCAAACCTCGACAACGTGATCGAATACGAGAGCGTCAAGGTCCAAGCAGACAAGGTACTTGAGGCGATGCTTGCGCACGCTGAAAGCTGTGGCGGGGAAAATGGCAAACGATACACCGCTACAGCAATTTGCGCATGTGTTCACGAGAAACGATGGAACAGCCCAGAGACACTCCAGGCGCTTCATGGCCTCGCCCTGACATGGGTAACCCACCTCCTTTTTGTTTGTGAGTAATTAATCATCGGCTCGATCGGCTCTGATCAGGCGTAAATAGTCAGGTGCGGTAACCACTCTCAACGTACTCCATCGGATATAGCAACACCTACTATTGATGACACTTCCACGTTTATGGACACAACGTCAGGCGCTCGTCATCGAAGAGATGGTCTCAGAGATGAGGTGAATTCTATCTATTGTTCCAATGTTACATTCATGGATTGTGGGTACCACTTGCAGATACTGAAACGAGACGGCTACCAGTGTGTTGTGACAGAATTGAGAGAGATTGAACATCCACTTTACAAGCACTTGGATCATCCCGATCCGCGCTTTCGTTTGGAGGCATGTCATATTCTACGCCGAGCGACTGCAGTATTTGGCTCTGGCCGTGATAATTCATCTGTGCGTCTTATATGAGAGCATTCCCCTTTGTACCATTCTGAGTTCACTCAACAGTATATATCTGCAACGTCTACTTTCGATATACTGCGGAACTACGCTAGTCTGTCGGAGCAGGTCATAAACAATCTAAAGGACGTCATTGATGCACCTTCAAATGCTATTTTGTTAGCACCGCAAGTGCATCATGGTTGGGATATTTTCAAGTGGTGTTTGAAGCCTACAGAGGTACCGTGAATGAAAATTCTCGCTCCTAAATTCCTAATGCTAAAGTCCTTAATGACAGACTCCAAACAAATATATTGTCAAGTCATTCGGAGCTGCGTCCGGCTTATATCCAAATCAAATGAACCGGATCGTTGTATTCCGAGATCGCAGTGCGGAATTTGAGAAATCTAGCTCCCGTAAACGCAAGGCTCCCGATATTGACCTCCCTGACACCAAATTTATTGCGATACATGCTGCCATTGCAGAGATCTTGCATATGAGTGGTGCGGGAAGGTTCTTCGATGAACTATTTAGAAAGTTTGGCCCAAGCGGAGAGTCTTCTCCTGTCGGGTGTTGGGAGGATTTCGAGATGATGGTTCGGGATGCCAAATTAACAAAGAGCTGTGAACAAGTTATACACGTACCATGAACATCGTCAAACTGCCGTATTCTTTTGCTCAATATATACCATTTGTTAGCATGAGCGCATGGCAAAGCCTCTAGCGACTCAAATGTTCAAGGGGCCGGTTCTCGGGCTCGGTAGGGCAGCGGCGTGGTCGCCCCATTAAGAATCGCCCCCCCTTCACACTCCGCTCGGATATCTCTGCCCTGCCCAGTTGAACACATCTGCCAGGAACGAAGCTATCAAGTATCTCGACAGATCTCGACTCATCCCACTGCCGATCGTAGGTGAGATCAGTTTAAAGTTATTGGTGGTTGTTGTAGGTTGTTCCGAGTTGGCACGCGTGACACGCGTGGGAACGTGACTGCTCATTCGGACACGAGAACTTTGTCCAAGGCAGAATTCTGACCTATCCCGGCTACATGCAACATGTTGCCTACTTCCGAGCGAACCGATGTTTCAACCTGTGAAGTTACATAACTGTCTGTACACTTAATACAACCTACTTAATTTCCCGACTAGAGGATATCAGCAGTATTCTGTAACCAACATTTGGCGGCGTCCGACAACGTGGGATTCGCTTGGTCTGGTGTACTCGTGGGGCAAGCGGATGGGGGTATACTGGACCCACGAGGTAAGTTACTAAGTATACTTACATATGACCGAGAACAATAGAAATAACAATAAAACTACCACAGTGCAACTCGAAAATGATAGCCTGTTCCCGGCTCCCGCTTTTCCAATACTCAGTGCTACCCAAATCCCATTGGCACACACGTCCTCATGTGCGATAGCTACTGGAAGTGCGTTCATGTTTCCAGGAGTATTGACGTTTGTTTGGGGCAGGGCACTTGGGACATGCCCGGCTCGCGCTTTTCATAGTATTCCTTCCAGCTTACGGGATCATGTATGCCTCAGGTACGCATGCTCACCGCTTTCCAAATTTGGGACTACGCTGAATCCTTATTGTTTCGAACCATAGTGTCATTCATTACGTCGTCCCTGCATTAGAATCCGTGATCCCTGCTGCATCCGATCGCGCTCAGCAAGGACAATAAAACGATATCCCATCACTGAAACTGTGACGAATATATAACAATGCCCTTGCATCACGGGCCATCGACGCCACTACTCCCCCTCCAAGCTGCCGTCCGCAAGACATGCTGACTTCGCTATTATGCCTTCTTTTTGGCCTTGTCGTCATTTTTGTGCTCGTCTCGCGCAAAAAATCACGTCTCCCCTACCCTCCTGGACCGCCACCAAAACCATTCATCGGCAATGCGCTCGATATTCCCACTGATATGCCATGGGTGAAGTACTTGGAATGGTCGAAGCGTCTTAATAGTATGTTTCCCTCCTGCAACAAGTGACTCTCAAATATCTGACTATCGTGTTTTAGGCGACATCATCCACATGACAGCATTGGGCAAGCACATCGTCGTTTTGAACAAGTTGGAAGACATAAATGAGCTCATGGAGAAGCGCTCGGCTATATACAGCAACCGTCCCTGGATCCCAGCTACTGAAATGTAAGGAGGCTTTCGATAATGACGTCCAGTTCTGACTTGCACTTTCAAGGCTCGGCGTCGACAATATCACCGGTCTAATTCCTTACGGCAGCGAATGGCGAAAGCACAGGAATATTCTCCATGAAGGTCTCAGAAAGGAACAGCTGCCGCATTACGAGGGAACACATACGAACCAGATCCGTCTCATGATTGATCAACTCCTCGATAATCCAACCGAGTTTAGAGACCATTGCAAATGGTGCGTTTCTAGCTTTACTTCAATTGACGGCTGCTCATTCCATTATTTAGGCTGAGCGTCGCTGTTACCATGTCGACCACGTTCGGGTACGACATCCCTGCTGGAGATATACACCATAAATATATCACTTCGGCGGAAGAGATTTTGGGCGCCGTCTCTGTACTTTGTCATCCATCAGGGACCATTATCAATGCAATTCCGTTCCTCAGACATATACCCACTTGGCTTCCCGGAGCGTTTACACAGAGATACGCGGCAAACGCAAAGCAAGTTGCGATGGCATACAAAACTGAGCCGTTTGAATGGGTTAAATCAAGATTTGTGATTATTTACGTTACTCGTGTATTCAAGAAGCTGAAAGATGTTCGCAGCTTGCAGGGACCGCAAAAGATTGTGTATTGGCGAGGTTGTTGAGTCGTCGGCTGAAGCATGACGGCTTGACATTCGAAGATGAGGTCAGTCTTAGGGATACGATGGCACAAGTTTATCTTGGTACGCGCTATTATCAGATTTCATGTCCTGCTGTTGCTAAACCCGAAGATTAGCTAGTATAGAAACCGTATGTGGAGCCAAGAATCCGCTATTTACTTACCAACTAACAAAAGAACAGATTCAAGCAACCCAATTAGTTTTCCTGATGGCAATGGCGCTTTACCCTGCTGTACAGAAACGGGCTCAGGATGAGATTGACAGAGTCGTTGGAAGGGAACGACTGCCTTCCTACGAGGATAGGGCTTCATTGCCTATTGTCGAGGCTTTAGTGAGGGAAGCCTTACGGTGGAGACCCGTTGGGCCTCTTGCCATTCCCCATACGGCAGCTAAGGATGATATATACAAGGGCTACTACATTCCAAAAGGTAAGCTAACGTCGTAACGTTCAAGTCACTAATACTCATGTGCGTTATTCCTTCAGGCACGCTTGTTATGGGGAACGCGTGGTAGGTTTCCGGACGTTGTGGATCATTTCCTTCGTTTCGAACACGTTTTTCAGGGCAGTCAGCCAGGACGAATCGTTATACACGAATGCCAACTCGTTCTGTCCAGAACGATTTCTTAACCCGGACGGTACCCTGACAGACGACAAGGTTGAGCATGCTTTTGGCTACGGACGCAGGTATGTATTTTGTACCAGTTACATCCCTCACCGCTCACTACGCATCAGGTTTTGCCCCGGAAAATATATGGCTAGAGATGTCGTAAGTAGTCGCCACACGCAAAGTCGTAGATTCTTCTGATAACGTTCCATAGATGTGGTTGATGGTTGCTTCAGTGCTATCCGTCTTCAACGTTTCGAAAGCCAAGGACGAGAATGGAGTTGAGATTGATATCGATCCTGATGCGTTTAACAGTGGACTTTCAAGGTACGTCACATTGCAAAGTTTCGATTATCGTGAAGTTTAACCGTGATCTTGAAGTCCCCCTAAACCGTTCAAATGCGCGATTGCCCCTCGATCGCCTCAAGCTGCGAGACTCGTTCGTGCGGGTGCCGTGACCGCGAAGAAAAGGCAAGCGTAACAGTTGGTGATGGATGAAAATGAACATTCACTCAATTTTGTCTGGTAAATCCGGAGGGCGGATTGTATTATTAGGCAAATTATTGTAAACAGACATCTACTATACTTCGTTCTTCCACTTCTACCCATGCAAACCTCCGAATGACTTTCATTAGAATGTACGCATTGAATGTAACTGCCATGAGGCCCATAATCTGCCCCGACGATTCGGAGATCACGAGCTCAGGGTAGGTATGCAACAGTGGCTGAGGTAGCAACGGCAAATGAGGGACGGTGGCATGGGCGCCAGGAAAGGTGTTGCAATGTTGCAACGGAGAACAAGGTCGCGGGCGGCGGCTGCGCGAGGTTCACCCATTCTTATTAGAAAGAGGCATAATGGACGAGCACGATCGCGTGTTGATCGGTTGACGAGACAATTGTGGGAACATTATTACTTATTTGGACCTGCCAACGCTCATAAGTTACGCGGCCTCCCACAAGCGCCTCGCAGCGAACCAACGTTTTAATCAGTGAGCTATACGACCGTTACACTTAATGCCATCTGTTTAGTAGCATGCAAAGACGAACACTTGACACTGCGTCTTAAAACGTAGGATTAGCTTCAAGGCCTGATGAGAGGCTCGCTGGACAGACAGATGAGGATGGTCGTCATGTATGTATACTTTATATATGTGACCTAGAACAGTTGAAACAATAATCACCAGACGTAGCTGAGCTTGACTGAAGAGGGTATTATGCGGCGCATCTCAACTAGGATTTTCTGGCAAGATTCAAGGTGTCCTCATGTGCAACGGCTACTCCCGTAAATTCACAGGTAATGTTCCCATGACTATTGATGTTCGTTTTGTGTAAGGCACAGGGACGCGCCCAGTTCCAAGTTGCAGGCTCAAGCTCTTATTCCTTCCGTCTTCCACATATCCCCGGGTACGCATATAACTGCTAATCCGGGAGGTAGTTGTTGAATTCCTCCATCAAATCGATCATCAAATCGATACCGCCGGCATTACGTCGCCCTTGCAGCTGTGTCCAGATCCCTGGACTCTATTACAGTATGCCATAACTAAGGTAGCGACGAATATAAAACAATGCCCCCGTATCACCAGCTGTCGACACTGTGCCACTCCCTCTCCAAGCTGCCATCCCTAGGGTATGCTAACTTTAGTGCTATGTCTTCTTTTCGGCCTCGCCGCTGTTCTTGCACTCATCTCGCGCAAGAAATCACGTCTTCCTTATCCTCCTGGACCGCGGCCAAAACCATTCATCCGTAATGCGCTTGATATTCCCATTGACCTGCCATGGGTCAAGTACTTGGAATGGTCGAAGCGTCTTAATAGTATGTTTTACTCTTGGTATCAGAGACTACCGAATATCTGAACGATACCATATTTTAGGCGACATCATTCACATGTCAGCGTTGGGCAGGCACATCGTCGTTCCACACAAGATGGAAGATATAAACGAGCTCTTAGAGAAGCGCTCAGCTATATACAGCAACCGTCCCTATATCCCAGCTACTGAACTGTGAGGAGGCCTTTGACAATGACGTCCAATTCTGACTCGCATTTTCAAGGCTCGGCGTTGACAATATCACCGGTTTAATTCCTTACGGCAATGAATGGCGAAAGCACAGGAACTTCTTCCACGAAGGTCTCAGAAAGGAACAAATGCCACTTTACGAGGGAACACATACAGAAAAAGTCCATCTCATGATCGATCAGCTGCTTGACAATCCAAACGATTTCAGAGAACAATGCAAATGGTCCGTTTTCTAGATATATTTCGATTGACAGCTGCTTATTTCACCTTATAGGCTAAGCGTTGCAGTTACCATGTCAACGACGTTTGGGTACGATATTCCCGCCGGAGATATACATCATAAATATATTACTACGGCGGAACGGATTTTGGCCGCAGTAACTGCACTTTGTCACCCGTCAGGGACAATTATCAATGCGATTCCAATCCTCAGGCATATACCCCCTTGGTTTCCCGGAGCGTTTACACAGAGGTACGCAGCGAACGTAAGGGAAGTCACGATGGCATACAAGACTGAGCCGTTCGAACGGGTCAAATCGAGATTTGTACTTACTCACCTCGCTTCGCGCGTTTGGAGTAAGCTGAAAGTTGTTCTCAGCTCGCAGGGAATGCTAAAGATTGCGTATTGACGAGGTTGATGAGCCATCGTCTCAAGGATGATGGTGTGACGTTCGAAGATGAAGTCAGCCTTAAGGATACGATGGCACAAGTTTATCTCGGTAAGCTTTTCCTCAAATTTCATTTCTTGCAAAGTTGCTGAACGCGAAGATCAGCTAGCACAGAAACGGTATGCAGCAATGGGCATTGTATCTTATTACTCTCGCCAACTAACCTTGAGCAGATTCAAGCCACACAACTAGTGTTCTTTATGGCCATGGCGCTTTACCCTTCGGTACAAAAACGAGTTCAGGATGAGATTGACAGAGTTGTGGGAACGGATCGACTACCCTCGTACGAGGATAGGGCCTCGTTGCCTATTGTCGAGGCTGTAGTGAGGGAGACCTTACGCTGGAGACCCGTTGCACCTCTTGCTGTTCCACATACCACAGTTAAGGATGACGTATACAAAGGCTATTACATTCCAAAAGGTAAGCTGACTTCGTCACGTCCAAGTTACCATTACTACTCGTTTATTCTTCAGGCACGCTGGTTATGGCGAACGTGTGGTAGGTTTCCAAGCTTTTTGTGGATCATCTGGTTCATTTCCAACACGTTCTCAGGGCAATCAGCCAGGACGAAACGGTATATGAGAAAGCCAACTCGTTCTATCCTGAACGATTTCTTAACCCGGACGGCGATCTGGTCGACGACACGGTTGAATATACTTTTGGCTATGGACGCAGGTGTGCATCTTTCCCGGACATGTTCTACTATCCGTCATTCGCTACTTAACAGGTTCTGTCCCGGAAAGTTTATGGCTAGAGATGTCGTAAGTCTCGCACATTCAAAGATATAGTCTCTCTGATATTGTTCAATAGATGTGGTTCATGATTGCTTCAGTGCTATCGGTCTTCAACATTTCGAAAGCAAAGGACGAAAACGGAAGGGAGATTGATATTGATCCGGATGCATTCAGCACCGGACTCTCAAGGTATGTCACGGTCATACATTTTCGGATAGCTATGCTGAAGTTAACCGGGATCTTAAAAGCGCCCCAAGGCCATTCAAATGCACTATTGCCCCTCGATCTCCTCAAGCTGCCAAAGTCGTTCGTGCAGCTGTGAGGAATAACACAAGCACAACATAAACAGTTGACGATAATTATGGCAACTTTGGCTATCAGTACGGAGAATTATTGTATACAGACATTGTTCTCCCTTCATTTCCACTCATGCAAACTATTAATTGGTACCGGTCAGAACATATATATTGAATGCACATGCAAAGGTAGCGAACAGCATCGGTGCTCACGTCTCAGTTGAAAGGGGCTCCCCTCCGAGATGGTGCCCGGTAACGGATTGCGGCAGAGGCTGAACGTACTCTTGAACCTCCAGCTCCCGTTCTCCATCTGGCTTTGCTGATTTTCACTGTTGATGATGCTAATGAGTCCACATCATCGCTCTCAACAAGTCACTCGACAAGCTCGTCAAGATGAAGGTCAACGAAAGAAGGCTAGCGACGCGCCATTTGCGAGGTATACTTAGGGATTCTAATGCTAGGCAATTGAGATAGAAAAACGACGAGATGAGGGGCAGTGAAAACTTCACGAATGTTAAACTGAAAAAGTCTCTGCCTCGTCCTCGCACTCTCAGCTCGCCGAGGTGATACGATGTGTGGATATACGTAATTTCCTCGTTCCAGCCTTCATGAAGAATTAAAGATATTGGAAACTTATTTTTTATTCCAAACATGAAGTTTTCTGCAATAGCCGGATCCCCAGCCGTGAGTCCAATTTCCAGAACCAAAGATAGAAGCCCAAACGCAGTACTGGAGTCCTGTCGAGAGAGCGTGGCAACAAGGCACGAGAAGTCGGCGACAGGGCGGGCGTCACACTGGCGTCACAACCGCCAAAGCCTGCCTCCGTCCCGCATCCTCCTGAGCCCTGGCAATACATAGCATGAAGTCATTCATCGTTCATTACAATAATCACATCATCCATGCGGTGAAATTCGTCATCGTGCTCGACAATGAAAAGCTGTACCATTACTCGGATTGCGGCGGGCATACTATGCCTCAGTCTTCAGATATGCTTGCCCGCTGGATTCCTATTGGTTCGTACCATCAAGTCATTATATTCATCACCTGGCATTACGTCGTCCCGCATTGGGATCCGTGGTCTCTGTACGCCGTTACATCCGATCACGAACGCTCAGAATGTACAAATTGATATGCCATAACTCCCTGACAGATAGCAAATATATACCTTTACATACCGGGCCGTAACGCTGCCTTGCTCCAAACCGTCGTTCGCGGGACATGCTAGCCCCACTTTTATGTCTTCTCTTTGGCCTCGCTACCATTCTTGTACTCATCTGGCACAAGAAACCACATCTCCCTTATCCTCCGGGACCTCCACCAAAACCCATCATCGGTAATGTGCTCGAGATTCCCACTGAGATGCCATGGATCAAGTACTTGGAATGGTCGAAGCGTCTCAATAGTATGTTTCCCTCCTGCAACAAGAAGTATTTGACGATATCAAATTTTGGCAGGCGACATCATCCACATGTCGGCGTTCGGCAAGCACATCGTCGTTCTACACAAGATGGAAGATATAAACGAGCTCATGGAAAAGCGCTCGGCCATATACAGCAACCGTCCCTATATCCCAGCCACTGAACTGTAAGGAGGTCTTCGACAATGACATCCAATTCTGACTCGCACTTTCAAGACTTGGCATCGACACTATCACCATTGTAATCCCTTATGGTGCCGAATGGCGAAAACATAGGAATTTCCTTCACGAAGGACTCAGAAAAGAACAAATGCCACTTTATGAAGGAACGCATACGGATCAAGTTCGTCTCATGATTGATCAGCTGCTTGACAATCCAAACGATTTTAGAGACCAATGCAGATGGTGCATTTCTAGTTGTACTTACTTCGATTGACGGCTGCTTATTCCATTTTTTAGGCTAAGCGTCGCCATTACCATGTCGACGACATTTGGGTACGATATTCCCGCCGGAGATTTATACCATAAATATATTACTTCGGCGGAACGGATTTTGGCCGCAGCCGTTGCACTTTGTCACCCATCAGGGACAATTATCAATGCGATTCCATTCCTTAGACATATACCTCCTTGGTTCCCTGGAGCGTTTACACAGAGATACGCAGCAAACGCAAGGGAAGCCGCGATAGCGTACAAGACTGAACCATTCGAATGGGTTAAATCGAGATTTGTAAGTCGTCAGCTTGCGCGCGTCTGTATAAGGCTGAAAGTTATTCGAAGCTCTCAGGGACCGCAAAAGATTGTGTATTGACAAGGTTACTGAGTCGTCGTCTGAAAGATGACGGCGCGACGTTCGAAGATGAAGAAAGCCTTAGGGATACGATGGCACAAGTGTATCTCGGTACGCGCTATCTTGGATCTCACGTTCTGCATTGCTAAGCCGAACATCAGCTAGCATAGAAACGGTACGCAGCAATGAGTATTATATCTTATTACTCTCGCCAACTAACCATGAGCAGATTCAGTCCACGAAACTCGTGTTCTTTATGGCCATGGCCCTTTACCCTTCGGTACAAAAACGAGTTCAGGATGAGATCGACAGAGTTGTGGGATTAGACCGATTACCTACCTATGAGGATAGGCCTTTACTGCCTATCGTTGAGGCTGTAGTAAGGGAAACCTTTCGGTGGAGACCCGTTGGACCTCTTGCTATGCCCCACACCGCGGTTAAAGATGACGTATACAAAGGTTACTACATTCCGAAAGGTATGATGTTGTAGCCTCTTTGCGAGCTACCATTACTCATTTATGTTATTCTTCTTCAGGTACAATTGTTTTGGCGAATGGGTGGTAGGTTTCCGACCTTGATGTATCTTCTTGTTCGCTTCAAACATGTTATCCGAAGGGTAGTCAGCCAGGACGAAACGTTATATCCAAACGCCAACTCTTTCTGTCCAGAACGATTTTTTAACCTGGATGGCACCCTGACGGACGATAAGGTTGAGTATGCTTTCGGATATGGACGCAGGTATGTGTTATCATTTACTGGATATGTTCTACTGTTCGTCGCTCACCATTCAATAGATTCTGTCCTGGAAAATATATGGCTAGAGATATTGTAAGTCATTACAATCACAGACGCAGTCCCTCTGATATCGTTCACAGATGTGGTTGATGGTCGCTTCGGTGCTATCAGTCTTCACAATTTCGAAAGCAAAGGACGAGAACGGAGTTGAGATTGATATCGATCCAGATGCGTTTAGCACAGGACTCTCCAGGTAAATCACAGTTTTATGTTTTTCGAATTGCCGTGAGTTTTAATCGGGATTAAGCCAACCCAAACCGTTCAAATGCGCTATTATTCATCGGTCGCCTCAAGCTGCGAAACTCGTTCGTGCGGCTGCTCTAGTTGCGAAGAAAAACGCAAGCGTCGCATAAACAGCTGGCAGTAGTCGTGGATGGTAGTGGCTTTCTCGGGTTGACCTGGAAGGTGGATTGTATTACTAAGAGATTATTATACATCACAGACATCTTTCGCGCTTCATCTCTACTTATGCACAGTTTCGAATGGCATTGATTAGAGTGAATTCCGCTAATCCTTCGTCTAGCATGGCTCCTCGTGGCGATGACTGGAGTGGTATATTCCAGAGTCCTGATCGGAAGGGCCCAGAACTTCCGGTGTGAGATGCGAAGTCCAGATGATGGCCTAATGGAGAAATGCCACTCCAGGGGTCAGTTACCTCGTGAACTGCCTAAATTGCTGTCACACGGCGTGACATAGGCTGTGCCAAACCAATCAATCTCTACGATCTCGAGCCTCAGGCTGACGCACACTGCCAGTAGGTCGAGCCATATAAACTGCCATACTCTGCAAGAGCCAGGACCATTCTTGCTTCATACACTCAATTCCCAAGCCAAACACTCCATTACTCTGTTCTCTCTCAGGTTGGATAGATCTCTCCTGGGCCCTCCCTCTTGCACACCACCATCAAAGCAAAAATTGTCAGTGATGGGAAATACTGCTAGTGCACTGTCAGGTAATTCAATATTCATGTCTTGACATTGTCTATATTTGCCAATTGCTGCAGATATAGATGATGCACATGTTAAAATGCTCAGGGAACGATACCTATGCCCACACTTTCGCATCCTGGTCATTGGGAGGGCCAATTCTGGAAAGACAACTATCCTTGAGAAGGTCTGTGGTGTATTAAAGGGAACAAAGCCTATCATATATGACAAGAATGGTAAGTTAGCTGAGTTTTGTGCTTCCTCTAAATATTCAATTCCTTGTAGGTGAAATACTTGCTGAAACTCATTTCCTTGAGAAAGTTTCAAAAGGAATAAAGTCCATCATAAGTGACAAGAATGGTAAATTAGCTGGACTTGGTTCTTCCTCTAAGTATTCAGTTCCCCATAGGTAAAGAACTATTGGCTGCTGGGACTACCCATTTGGTCCCATCTATTGAGGTGAGTCAAATGATAATATATGAATGTTTGAGTCATTCCTGTTCTTCTTGTTAACAGAGAGGCTCACATGATATTGAACATCAAATTACATACCCTGAGAGTAACTTCATTTTTCATGACTCTGAGGGATTTGAATCTGGTTCTGCTAAGGAACTAGAGATTGTTTGGAAGTTTATTGAAACAAGATCTACAGAAACTGAGCTGAAAAATCAGTTGCATGCAATTTGGTATTTTGTTTTGGCCCTTTGGAGAACTGGCTGACCAAGCCCCATGAAGGTACTGCATACCCATGGACAGCTCTCATCCTATTTTACCTACAGAATTTGAATTCTTTAACAAGGGGACAGGCAGAGGTGGGTCAATTGACCAAGTATATTATCACACACACACACATTATGATTGGCTGTCACTTTAAAAAAATAATATATCAAGCACCAAAGGTACTGACTAGCAAATTGTTCCTCATTACAGTTCCTTTGGTTGTTATCTTTACCAAATTTGATGCTCAAATGATCAAGGAATTTGCCAACTTGGCTGATTCAGAAGATAAATATAGGTGGGAGAGGGCTAGGGAAAATGCTGAAAGTGCTTTTCAGACACTTTATCTTCCTAAAGTTTTGGATACCAAATATCCCCCAAAGGCATATCTCCGATTGGAAGGTGAGAATGATGAACATTGTTTCATCAAAACAGACATAATGTTGCTCAATATGTAGACATGCATTTACCAGAGAAGAATTGTCCTGAGTTGACTCAGTGCACTGCTGATATAATTGATGATGCTAGCATGCATCAACTATTTGTGACAACACAGATGAATAACCTTGATCTCTGCATTATGTCTGCAATTCAGTGAGCACTGAGGTTCACATTCACATATCTCTTTCTAACATTAGCCTTGTTCAGACATGTCATGAATAAAAACTATTTCATGTGGAGTGATGTTACTACAGTTTTTGCTAAATTTCCACATTTCTGGGTCAGCATCTTCTTCCAACATATCCATATGAGCATAAAAATTAACTGCCAGCAGAAGGAGAGAGTGGTGGGTAGCTTTTATACAAAATGATAAATAGTTCACAAAATGCAACAGGAGGTAAGTAACACTTCAATGCTTTACTGTGGAAGATAAATTATGTTTCAGATGTCTGGCAAACAATTGGATGAAATACCAGTGAGTTTTTATCATATCTTTGGTGGCAGGATCTGATGTTATGTATATGTAAATAACAGTTAGTATGTGACATTTAACTAGCATACGTCTGGTGTTTCTCTTATGAGAATAGTTTGTGAGTGATGTTTCCTTTGATTATTAGCATTCTTGTGTCATGATTAATAGGAAGTGAGTGGCAATGCTCAGTTTCTAGTGGATTGTTTCATGTTACATCATGCAACCAACAGGAAGTGAGTACATATGTACATATGTGTCTTTGTAAGCAGTCTCATCATTCCCATTTTCTAATCAACAGGAAGTGAGTGACACAACACTTTTTTTATCTTACATTCACATATCATGCCACATCAAATTTGCAAAA
This sequence comes from Amanita rubescens, assembly GCA_015039365.1. Lineage (NCBI taxonomy): Eukaryota > Fungi > Basidiomycota > Agaricomycetes > Agaricales > Amanitaceae > Amanita > Amanita rubescens. The sequence goes on from WION01000034.1 coordinate 311,516, forward strand.
AGAAAGTGAGCAACCATGACACTTGTGTGGTTTGTCAAATGTGATTCAACCAACAACAGAAAGTTGGTAACAAGCTTTTATCTGAAAGAGTGACTTATTGTGAATTCATTAATAACAGGTGGCAGTAAGGGAATTGCCTTTATTTCTGCTGAAACAAGGTATCATGATGTAACTATTTTGAAATTAGCTTGTGAGTGGCAATGTACATTTTTGTGAAAGGCAATCTCAGTGCATCCTTTCCTACTATGACCAACAGGGAGTGAGTGACATTGCATGTTCTCATGAAAGATTAGTCTCATCACGTATTTTGCAGTATGACCAACAGGGAGTGAGTGAAATTGCATGTTCTTGTGAACAACAGTCTCATTACATCTTTTCCTATGACCAACAGGGAGTGAGTGTCAATGTACACCTTTGTGAAAGACAGTCTCATTGCGTCTTCTTTTTTTATGACCAACAGCTTGTAAGTGACAATACACACTGTGTGAATGGCAGTCTTATCACATCCTTTCCTATGGCCAACAGCATGTGAGTGACAATGTACACTGTGTGAAAGGCAGTCATCACATCTTTTCCTATGGCCAACAGTATGTGAGTGACATTGCACATCTTGTGAAAGGTAGTCTCTCATCACAGCATTTCCTATACTGGACAGGATGTAAGTAATATTGCACATTTTCATGCAAGGTAATCTCATCATATCTTTTGTTATGACCAATAGATTGTGAGTGACATTGCACAATTTTGTGAGAGGCAGTCTCATAAGCATGATCAACAGGGTGTGAGTGACACTGCACACTTTGTGAACACAGCATCATCACATCTTTTTTCCTGATTACCAGTTTGTAAGTGGCACTGCACAATTTTCTGTGACAGTCTCATTACTTCTTTACAACCAATAGCAAGTGAGTCACACACATTATTGTGAATGGCGGTCTCTCATCTCATCCTTTCACATGCTGGACAGGATGTGAGTGATATTGCACATTTTTATGCAGGCAATCTCATTACATCTTTCATTATGACCAACAGGGAGTAAGTGACATTGCACATTTTGTGAAAGGCAGTCTCATCACATGTTTTTTCTATGTCCACTAGTATGTGAGTGGCATTACATATTTTTGTGAAAAGCAGTCTCATCACATCTTTTCCTATGACCAATAGCTTGTAAGCAATAATTCACATCTGGCCCTGTGAAACTCAATCTCATCACAACTTCTTCTACAACTACCAGAAAGTGTGTGACAATGCACATGATTTTGTGAAAGCAGTCTCATTGTATATTTTCTCATGACCGATAGCTTGTGAGTGACAATACTGTAGGTTTTGTGAAGTCAGCCTCATCACAACCAACAGCAAGTGAGATGTTGCATACTTTTGTGAAGGACAATCTCATCACATTGCTTCTCATGACTAATAGCAAGTGAGTGAAAATTCTTGTCTCAAGCCATGATTCTTTGACATATTATTATGTCCTTTGTTTATCAGAAAGTGAGTATATGCATAACATCATTCCTTTTATGCTCTTGTGTGACATCATTTCATTCATAGATTGTAAGTTTCAATTTCAGCCTATCCAATCCCACCTTATAGGAACACTTCTCTTACCTCTGTGACTTTCCCTGATTTCTAGGTGAGTAATGTTAATTCATGAGGTATCAATTGTATCATATCAGTCATGTTAGCGTGTAGGTCCAGTGTTAAATCAAAGGTTTTACACTCTCTCATAATCAGCATGAACTTTACTATGTATTTGGAGATGATGAACAAATGCTTAATAAAGTAACTGTATGGGGTATCTTTCTTTTGTAATAAGAAACTGAGGCAATTGAAATTAGCCCACTGGCTGTCAAAATTTAGTTTGTATGTAAATCACTGCACTTCATTTACTCTATTTGTGTTTAAACTTTTAAGCAATTGTTCTCATTGCCAAACTATCATTTTGGATCAAGAAACCATTCCTGTCATCAGTCATGGAAGCCTTGCACCAATGCAAGAGAAATGGCTATTTTCAGAAGCTGAAAGCCAAAATTACTCGTAACTCTATGCCTTCTGGCCATCAAGATTTGGTTGCATTCCTCTATAAGCAGGTGACCAACATTGATGGTATGTATTTCATTTATGGATGTGGCACCACCTATGAACATTTATGCCAGGGTGAAACACACAGCATCATCCCTAGGTCACTTTTTGACCATACCATTGAGCTAGACTACTTCTCATATGCCTTCCCTTTCTCATGCATGTATTTCAAATGTTTCCATTTCTACCTGAAATTTATTTTCTGATGTAATGATACATATGTGCTTGTCTATAGGACAGATTTATTTTTTAATGCAGATTTTTCATGTCAAATGAGAAATAGGGTTGTGACAGGGACAGCAGAAGGATGAGTTGCAGCTTGAGACATGCTTAATCAGAAAGGCAGACATACTATCAAAATTAGTACTAGAGGTTTATTTTCTATTGTGAGGGTTGAAATTTTGCAAAAATTGATGCCAACAATCTCTTACTAAGTGACAATGTTAACACAGGGCTGGTTATCTGAGTGCTACCGCAAATACCATCCAATCGCCTCGCATCATTAACCTATTGCCTTTGTACTAGCCTTCATGGATAAGTGAGTAATACATCACACGTGAAACTGAAAGAACTTTTGAATGGGGACTCGCCCGATGCTGGAACCGATGTGTAGACAGAGATCAAAAGAGTAGATCCAGGACCACTCTAGCAAGATCAACTCTCTTGTACATCGTCGGTCTCTTGTCACTAGGGTCTGCAGACAAAAAATCTCGGTATCATCAAATGCGCCGAATTCGAATAGTTACAAACCGTGCGCTAGCCGACCGCACATCTTCGTCCGTCTTTAGAACAAAGTCCTCGTAGAAGTTTTCCGAAAAAGATTTTTGTCCTGGCATATTCAAACAAAAGGGGATGAAAAGGAAGAGCGGGAACCTAAAACAATGATGTAAACGCCCACAAACGAGTCAACTCGTTGTAACGGATTACACACGGCGCAAACGAGTCAACAGCTGAAAACGCGCGTGGCTGCATAGCACCGGCAGAACCATTCCAACCATAGGTCGAATCACGTTGCATAATCGCGCATCACGGTGACACTAAATAAGTCAATCGACACCCTATATTCCGGTTCCGAATACCTCTAAGCACTGCGGCTCCGTTGGCATACTGCACCCGGGTTGGCTTATAAACTTGATGACGCGTCCCGGGAACGAGCCGCCCAGAATCGGAGTCGAGAGCGTCCTAGGGGTTATGCGGATTGTGGTTGACCCGACGTTACGTACCGTGGTAACTGGAACGTATGTTCGCCACTGACCTCGTCGTGCGTACAGATGTGGGGATAACAGGCGCCGACAACCCTGGGGCTCCCGCTCAACAAGTCAGGTGTGACGCGTGACATGATGCATGACCCGACACACGTCCAGAAAAGGAAGGCCGACTTGATGATTCACTCGCGCGGCATCTCGGCGCGCTGATTTGACTCACCTCGTGTCCGGTGGAATGGAGCCGGAGCCGGAGAGGCGCGAGGTATATATAGTGGAGGAGAGGGCTCCGCTGAAGGGTTTTGACTGCTCCGCTGTTTGAATTCTGGTGTCCTCTGCTCTGTCTAGACGGGATCCGGTCGCCCCAAACGGTTCCAATCTGCCCGCACTTTGGTGTTATCGATGATCACAAGGAATGTGTTTCCTATATCTGGGTGGCGCATCTGATTCGCACGTCAAGCGCCTCGTTCCAGCATATGAAATTGGATGCCTTACGGAACAATGCGCAAGCCCATGTACCCAAAGGCTAAAGCTCTTAGAAGGACAAAACGTCGACGTCTTCAAATACAATGATTGGGCAAGTTCTAACATTGGTTCTGGAAGTTGATCCCCACGGTCCGGAACGGCTGGCAAACCGGTTATTCCAGAAAACCGTGGATTGAACAATAGGATTCCGATATCTTCTCGTTTACGGAACAATGGGGGTTCTTCTTCAGTTTTCTTCGACGAGGCTAGAACACGATTGAATAGCGGTTACAACGATGAATGCCGATGCCCATATGCCCGCAGCCCGGATATCTGACACCTGCCACCAGCTTGTCGACGCGTAACCCTTGGACTATAGAGCAGTCACGTACCTGGTGCCCATGGAACTGGAACAAGTGTCAAGTGTACCATTCAAGTCGAGATTGGTTGCATGATGTCATCCCTAGTGGAGCGCATCAAGGCCTGGCGCATCAACACGTTGGGAATGCGTGTTGCTGTGGTCGGGCTGTGTGGGACGCGTGCCTGGGCCGGAGATACGCGAATACGTACGCGTCACCCATTGCTAGGCAGGTGGAGCTCCGCAACGGAAAAGTGCTCACAAATCATTACGAAACCTGAGATGGTTGTCAATAGGCGACGCAAGCTACTGCTGTGCATAATCTCTGATTCTCTCGGTGGGTTGTACATTCCGCGTCTGCTGACCAAATGATTTGTTACGGCAACGACAGTGTCGCGCCGGTGGAGCGCCCATGAAGCACACGTTCAAGCCCTTGGCCCTTGGCAAAAGATTTATTCCACCACGTTCCCCAATCTAGGCCGCCTTTTGTCCGCGGAATATGGAGGCCATGGGTATATTTGGATCTTCAAAGGCCTCGTTGCACAAGGCGCTGGACAGCTATGTAGAGAACTGTATGTGAAAGTGTCGCCGAGTCAAACTGAGTCAGACGCGGTTCCTTGATTGTCGGGAACGACAGAAATCACCTGAACACAGCACTTGCCAAATATGGCATTGGAACATGACTCGACTTTGAGAAATGATTTTTTTGCTGAGTAAAAATCCATTGTAAAAGCCTGAAAAGGCATTTGTACAGCACGATAAGGCTAGATTAACACAGCCTTGAAGGGGGCTGCGGGGGCGTGGGTAGACACGGCAGTGCTTACGAAGAAAAGCGCGGACGCGGAGGGGCGGCGGGCGGAGTTTTAAAAAAAAGCTGTATGTGTTGCTTATAAAGGCGTTCCCGAGTCATACCCGCCGCTACCCTCTCTTCCCCCAACTACCACCCTTCCCAAAGCCAGTCCTTTTTATTTTGACTGGCTTATTAACCCCTTGTCGAGCGTGAGTTGTAGTTTCTGCCCTTTGTTTGCTTTCGCCATCTTGTTGCCTGGCACACACCCCTCTACCCTGTTGAAAAATTTGCAATGGCATCGTCGTCGGCTGTAACGATCGATTCCATTCCTGGTTCTTATAAAGCTGCTGAAGGCACGTCGCCCGCAGCTATGCCGGAAGATCGTCTTTCCGGCATCGCAGTTATGTCTCGCAAGCCAGGTTACGAGGCTCAGTGGGGCATTGATGACCCATCCTCTCCGATGCATGACGAGCATCGCGACCAGTTCGTCGATGAATCGAGACTGACAGAGAGCTATGATTCCAGAACTTCCAGGCTACGAATCGTGCCTGAACCGTCGACGCTTTTCACCGACCCCTCGTTTCACTCAGCCATTCCCGCCGCATCGAACGACATTACTCGTAACTTATTCGCTCAAGATGTCCCAGGCTTTGTAAATACCTCGGTCGCATTACCGTCTCCAACACCTCGTTACTCGGTCCATCCGTCACGGCTTCTTGAAACAGACGTTTCGAGTCTTTATTCTCATAACCATCATGGCTTAAAACACAACGACAACCGTCTTCGGACGTCCAACCAGGTCTTTGAAACCGGTGAAGAACTCGCCCTCCACTATGGAATCCCTACTTTGCTCCCACCACCTCCGCAACCGTCACATAAAGCTCAGCAGAAGCAGCAGGAACCCCCATCGCCTGCATTCGATTTTGAATCTTTGCGCGCCAACTATATAAACATGATCAACCAAAAACCAACCGATAATACCATGGCAGTCGATTCCGTTCCAACGCCAGCAGATTACCTCCCATCCTCGCACCTGCAGCATCCGGAACTGGAAGACTGGATGCTTTCTATTACGTGTGAGCATGCTGTGTTTGATTCGTCAGGACACGTCATTGACTCGGCACCGTTATTAGCACCGCTTTTGGCATCGCCACAGTTCCAAGAGTTCCTGACGTCACCCGTGTTGCACACGCCTGCGCAGGACTTTGAGTCATCGCCCAATGAAACTCCGTATTCCGATTTCCTCAGCACACCTCTTTTGGATAATTTGGGTGATGAGCTATTTAATAGCCCGGCTCTTGAGTCGGATCTGCCCCTCTTCGCTGCCGATGAACGCTTCACGTCGGCCCCTTCCTCTATTAAAACGAAGACGGCGGAGTTGCCCGAACTTCCTGAAGATATGTACGAAATGCCACCCATCCCTGAAACCGAAGTCATAAACCCTGCCTGGGTATACTGTTCTCCCGCTACTCGCCCTTCGCTCTCCATCACTGCTCCCACCCGCGACCCATCGCCTAGCCAATCATCGTCGTCGACCACCACTGCTCCTGTGACTCGTCGACGCGCCACAGCCACCGGGACTCGCAAGAATATTAACCCGGAAAAGCTCATTCCTCTCGACGCGCCCACGCAGCCAAGACATTACACGATCCCCTCGGCGACGTCGAGGAAGGCGGTCCCAGCTGTGTTCTTGAGGAAGCGGCAACGAGCGGAGATGGGCGACGATGAAGAAGACGAGCTTTTAGAGCCTCTACCACCAAATGCGACAGAGCGGGAACAGATAGAATTCAAGCGACGGCAGAATACTTTGGCTGCGCGCAAGAGCCGGAAGCGCAAGCTCATGCATCAGCAGGAGCTCGAAGCCAAGGTGGAGAAGCTGACGAATGAAGTGACGACCTGGCAGACACGGTGCGACGTGTTGTCCAAGTTGCTTCAGAATCACGGAATCCGAACGCCCACGTTCACCGACTAAGGACCTCTTTTCTCTCTTTCGTTATTTTACCCAATGTCTGAAGTACCCCTATGCATCTACAACTTGTACTATCGTCCGTTGCTTGTATTTCCAACAATATCTTTCGCTACCTTTTAGCTCTTGAATTCGTTTACTTACGCATCTCACTCAATCCAACTTGAGTACCGTACATATAATATGATGAAGCGAATAACAATAACCAGTATATTTGCAAAAACCTGTGTGCCGTGTGATAGTAAACCCGTAGCAACGTGGCTGACACGCCCGATTGAAGAGACTCTGGCTCGTGCTGAATGCGGTTTTTTCCTTCACAAATTGAAAGAGAAAATTCAGAAAATTCAACAAACGGGCCGGAACAGCCACATCGCTCCTTTCCACTATCCCCTCTTTTAAACACACAGAAAAAGGAGCTGTCCACAGCTCTAGATACCTCCAAGGCGCAACTACGGAATCGGATATCAACGAAGAACATGCCTCGGAATCGTAATGGAGGAGGAGCCTACGAACTTGTCGAAGGCGGGTACGGCGGGCCACACGACAACGGTATTGGTAAACGCGGAAGTCCTTCCACAAGGTTTACATGGAAGAGGTTAGCCGTCGGCGCTGTCGTTTTTATCGGGCTCGTATGGGTTTTTGGACCGAGGGTGAAAGAGCGGTATGGGTACGGTTCAGATGAGGAGTCTGACATGTCTCCAGGTACTACGACGAAAGAAGTAGTAACAACCGTGCCCGCCGGCACTTCGAACACGCACTACTACGTCGATGTTGACGACGACTTTGCCGCTTCCTCCTCAGCGTCGACTTCAACGTCAACGTCGTCCCACCCAACGACGTACGACTCGGACCCTCACCCTTCTCAAACGACCTACTGCACAACTCCCCATCTAAACTCCTCCTCCCTTCCTCTAGTCCAATACGCCCTCATGATCGACGCAGGCTCAACCGGATCCCGCATCCACATTTACAAATTCAACAACTGCCGTTCCACACCCACGTTTGAATACGAAGTATTCAAAATGACTAAACCGGGTCTATCGAACTACGCTGGACTTCCAGGGGACGCAGCTCGTAGTTTGGACGTTTTACTTGAGGAAGCTATGCGCGTTGTACCGGAGGAGATGAGGAAGTGTACGCCTGTGGCTGTTAAAGCTACGGCTGGGTTGAGGCTTTTACCGGGGACGCAGAGTGCGGAGATTTTGGAGGCGGTGGGGAAGAGGATTGGGGATGTGTATCCGTTTCAGTTGGTTGAGAGTGGTGGTGTGGTGATTATGGATGGGAAGGATGAAGGGGTGTATGCGTGGATTACGGCGAATTATTTGATGGGGACGATCAAAGAGGGAGCTAGTAGCGGGAAGGATAAGGATTCCGTTGAGGATAGAAGACAGGAGGGGGAGAAATCGACGTATGCCGTGTTGGATCTAGGTGGGGCGTCGACGCAAATCGTGTTTGAGCCCGTGTTTGAAAAGGAGGAGGAAAGGATGGAAGAAGGAGAGCACAAGTACGATCTCAAGTTTGCCGGGAGGAATCATGTGCTCTACCAGCATTCGTATCTCGACTATGGGTTGATGCGCGCCAGGGTGCATGTTCATCGGTTGGTGGATTTTATTAGCTCGGTGAGGACTAATGGGAAGGAGGTCGGTGAGGTTGTTGGTAATCCGTGTTTGGCCAAGGGGACGAGGAAGACGGTGCAGATTGAAGATGAGAAGAGGAATGTGACGATGAGTGGGGAGGATGTTGGCTCGTTCGACGGGTGTAACAGGTTGATGCAGTTGGTGCTCGCCAAGGATGCGTAAGTCTCCTCTTCTACGTTATCAAATTTCATGGTACTAAGATTTTTTTTGACAGCATATGCGAACTAAAACCGTGTTCGTTTGACGGTGTATACCAACCATCCCTCCTCACATCCTTCCCATCCGGTAAAGTCCTTCTCCTATCCTACTTTTACGACCGTCTGCACCCGCTACTTGAACCTTCCACCCCCGAGCCCCTCACCGTATCCACCGTTGCTCGCACCGCACGAGACGTGTGCGAAGGCCGTCCACGGTGGCTTGAGCGATGGGGAACAAAGCCAGCTGTGATGTCGGAGCTAGAAGACCGGCCAGAGTGGTGTCTCGACCTGACGTTCATGTATACCCTACTCAGGTTGGGATACGAGTTTGAAGACGACCGGGAGATCAAGTTGGGTAAAAAGATTAGAGGAACAGAGTTGGGTTGGTGTTTGGGTGCGACGATTGAGATGGTCGGAGGGAGTGAGTTGACTTGTAGAGCGTAATAATGCCAGAGTCGAACCATATATAAGCTACATAATCCGACACGCTCGGTACTACTGACCTAATACTTAAGGCTCAGAGAGTCACCGTCAATGCGAAGGTGGCCAAGACCGAGGCTACTGCTTTTCTGATCACGCATCAGTCTAAGTGCAGTAGTGATAGTAACCGCGGATGGGGTGTGATGCTGATTTCAAGAATCAACCCCTGCGGGCTCCACGGACAGGCGAGATCCGTTCTGCACCCGTACTTTTAGTAGAAAGCGGTGTCGCATCCCTCTCTTCTCCTCAGCTGGTTTCTCCCCTCCCACGCGCATCCGATTAGAGCTGGTCTCTACACTCAACTGCGCTCCTGCCAATCTCCACACACACTCGTTGCCAGTAAGTAGTACCGATGTCGACTCTCTTTTAGAATCAGCCTGTTATGTTATTTTTGCAAGCGCTACTTTTCCTTATGCTCGGCATTTCTGTCGTCGCGATTCCCATTTCCCCGATGATATCCGATATTTCTCCCCGAACCAATGGCGAGTCTGAGGGGCAGACTCCTTCCGGACAGCATAGTCTGCATGATACCAGTCACCACCACGGCGGTAACGCTCAACATGAAAAACAGGAAGATGGTCTCTGGACGGCATATCATCACGAATACAACAGTATGAAACGAAAGACATATTATTTGAAAATCGTTAAGGGGGCTATCGTGGGTCTTTGGCCAATGCCGTACAAGAAAGAGGTCGCGGAGGATCTATTTACAAATAAGAATTGGTCCCGGGAAACGACGCTGGGTTCACTCCGCAGGCTCGTCAGTGATTTACCGCTGTTCGAAAACCTGATGTCTTACATTTTTTTAGATTGAACCTAAATTACCCGAAGAAATGGTTCAAGGATTTGAAACGAATACGTTTCCTCGTGGTTCATTACGCACAGAGTCGATCGTCGATGCGGACGGGCATCCTGTATCCCTAAAAGCTAAAATTAGATCAGGAGGCTCGGCGGAGGAGGATGTCAATGTAGGAATTCACGTACCCCTGTGGTCGGAGAAAAAACCGGATACTCCCGCAGAACCCGCTCCTCAACGGAGACCTTGGGAATAATATATGATTAAGTGTGTAATTACGAACCCTTCAGATTTTTGCATGACGGGATCCAGAAGAGAGTACCTCCGTTGCTCATACTTAGTCATAACCGCTGTAGGAATTAGTTTCCAAGGTATTGCAGGGAGCCGTGTATTTAAGGAACTGTCAAAGTCGTAGTTTTTTAACCTGAATGTACCAGTGAGCGCAATGCATGATTAGAACTGGTCCGGAGTGTTCGATCCCATTCTCCTGCTCTGCTTTGAATATGTTGGGGGAAGATAGTGCCTGACACCTGCACCGTCATCAATCATAGCTATTAGATAACGATAGAGCAATACGAACTTTCTCCATGTGCGTCCTTTCGTAAAGTGGGATTTGATCCTTTTTGAAACATTCTTGGAATATAGCTCTTTTCATTACTGTGAGGTATTAGAGGAGTGATTGTCAATGGCAATGCCTAGCCTCAAAACGATGTCAGGTATGTTTTGAATGACGTTACCTAAAGTGTTCATGATATTGTCAGATTTTTTGGCATTTTTCAAGAATAAAATGTACTGCCGAGACACTTCGACCACTCCATCCAAGTGTTTCACCGATCGCATTTCAGAGGGAGTATATCAAGCGGTCTCGAAAACAATGCAATAGCAATAGTGAAACCAACAAGAAGCGGAAAAAGCGCGGCCCTTCACATATTTTGTGAAAGACGCCTTGGTGGGCGAGGGTGAACGTTCTTGACATTGCGTCCAAATTGGTAATAAAACGACTTCTAGTTCCAATATTCTTCACACGTGTAAAGCATAAAGGACTGGAACTTGAAGCTTGAGGCCTTGAGGCATTGGCGAGTGCATCGATCGGAATCCATGACGGTAACACCAAACGGGAAGCTGAAACTTTAGTCCTTATTGAATCAGCCTGTTCTGACACGTCTGCCGGCATAGCAACATCCACAGGTATCCAGCCTCTTCCAGCACATAATTTTGGATCACCCCAGTCTCGAACCAATCAGCAGCGAAGAACACACGTCTTATAAGACCCTGCGTCCGGGATAGAGTTGAATTTACAAGCTGAAAACTATTTGAACGTGTGGTCATCAACTCACATGCTGTGCAAGGCCCGAGTCTCCCTCTCGCGTACCTTTGAGCTGGTCGGATTCGCCTTTGATCCCCGCACCTCCCCCCCCGCTCACGCTTGGTGTCAGTAAGTGTATGGTGCCAACTTTGTAACTAGGCTCAGAGTGTCCCAACTCCCCATCAATGCCAAGGCGGCCAAAAGCCGAGGCTAGTGCTTTGCTGATCCTCAAGCGGGCATCGAGTGAGCAAACCGGATGGTCGATGGAGGCTGTGGTGTGATACTGATTCAAGTTGAATCAACTCTTGGGGGCTTCACGGTCAGTGATTTGAACGATCTGATCCGAGTTGACCGTACGTGTTCATGTTCTATAAAGCTGTGTTGAATCCCGAGTCTCTGACCCTTAGCTGGTTTCTCCCTCTCACGCGGATCTTAGAGCTGGTCTCTATACTCAACTGCGCTAGATCCGCCTCTTGATCTCCACGCACGTAGCACGCTTGTTGTCAGTGAGTAGCGTCAATCTTGGCTCTGGTGCTCGATCAACCTTTAACCCATGAACATCATCAGTTATGTTATTTCTGCAAGCGCTAGTACTTTTCTTTATGCTTGGCATTTCTGTCGTCGCGAATCCCATTTTCCCGATGACGTCCGATATTTCTCCGCGAGGCAATGGCGAGTCTGAGGGGCAGACTCCTTCCGGACAGCATGGTCAAGATACCACTGATCACCATGACGGTAACACTCAACTTAAAAAGCCGGAAAAACTGGACCTTGATGGTATCTGGAGGACAATTTCTTATAAAAGTAGTATAAAACCTATTACGTTTTATATGAAAGTCATACATGGGACTGTCCTGGGCATTTGGCCAATGCGCCAGAAAGCTGCCGCGGAGGTCTTATTTAAAAATCAGGATTGGTACCGGGAAAGAGACCTGAATTTGCTCCACATCGTCAGTAATTTCCCGCTGTTCGAAAATCCGACGTCTTACATGTCATGGTCACCTTATAGGTGGCAAGTAAATTCACCCGTGATGGCATGTGTCAAGGATTTGAGTCTACTACGTTTCATAGTGGTTTATTAACCACAGAGTCGATCGTCTACGCGGGCGAGGGCTCCGAGTCACGTCCTGTATCCATACCAGCTAAATTTGGCAGTTCGGTGGCTGTCAATCTAAAAATTCAGCCGGACCTGTGGGTGAAAAAACGGGCTTCTGCACAATCCAGTCGTAAAACTTGAGAATAGTACTTGTTTGTCGAGTAATTCTTGCCGGTTGTATTGTGTAGTGAAATGCAAGGTTATGTCAAATGGGCCGTTTCCGGCATGGATTCTGTCGAAAGGCACAAATGATACTGCTGGACCGCCGCCAAACGACCGGTATACGATTAAGCGCGCAATCACAAACCCTTCAGGTTTTTGCATGACGGAATCCAGAAGAGAGTATCTCCGTCCATAGTTGTTCATGCTTAGCCATAACCGCTGTAGGAATTAGTTTTGCGGCCCGAAGATATTGCAGGAATAGTTAGCAAGTAACATTACATATTCAGTTTTACAGATGTCAGCTTTTGCGTCTGACTATATTGGATAACAAAAAGTACACTTGTTCTGTCCTACCAATCCTCCGGAATATGATTACATCAGTGTAATAGATCGAATGGCCGCCATTATCCCCTGTTCATGCTTTCTTTTGCAGCCGTAGCCACTGTGCGAATTAATTTTGCAGCTCGAGGAGATCGAGGAACAACGGCGCATTTAAACGGTCGTGGGGAACTTTCATAAGCCGTAATTAAGCTTGCAATATCGAGGGTAATGTATAACGTACCTGGAGAGTCCAGAGGTAAACGCATTTTGATCAATATCGATATCAACTCCGTTCTCGTCCTTTTCTTTCAATATGTTGAAGGTTGCTAACACCGACGCCATCATCAACCATAGCTAATCAACGACGTCAACAGGCCGCGTTTTCAGGTGACATTAAGACATACGACATCTCTGGCCATATGTCTTCCGGGGCATAATCTGTGAGATCTGTGAGCGGCTAGAATACACCAGGCGATAAACGGTACATGCCTTCGTCCATATCCGAAAGCGTACTCAATCTTATCGTCATTTAGGGTGCCGTCTGGGTTAAAGAACCGGTTAGGATTAAACGTGTCAGGATTCGAATATATTGTTTCGTCCTGCTTATCGCCCTGGGAAATGTGTTCACAACACGCGATATGTCATAAATTTGTAAAAACTCACCATGCATTCGGTAAAACAAGCGTGCCTGGAGAGGGGTGCATATGCATATGGGTAACAGTTCCTCGCATTTCTGATGTTCCCTTACCTTTCGGAATGTAGAACCCTTTGTATATGTCATCTTTGATTGCCATATGGGGAATAGCAAGGGGCGCAACGAGCCTCCCCGTAGGGTTTCTCTCAACACAGCGTCAACGTGAGGCAGGGAGGGCCTGTCGTCGAAAGTGGGCAGTCTATGTCTCCCAACGACTCTGTCGATCTCATCTCGGACTCGTTTTTGTACAGAAGGATAGAGCGCCATGGCCATGAAGAAAATAAGCTGCGCCGATTGCGTCTGCTCGTTGATTTAATGGGGGCAAACAGTGAATTACTAGATTCTCCCTGCATACCGATTCTGCGCCAGCTAATTATTGGTTTAATGAAGGAAAACGAGGCTAAAATGGCGCTACGCACCAAGATACATGGTTGCCATCGTGTCTTAAGGTCATCTTCATCT